>CAJFCO010000167.1:533678-561615 GCA_904066015.1 Synergus gifuensis
TATAGAAATAGATATATATGTATATATATATATATATATATATATAAACAAGCGCACTTACCTTCTTCCATTTTGAGTTGGCATTTTGATAAGTTGCAACCATTCTGTTGGCAGAATTTTATTTGGAACCTTTTTACCACTTTGACGTAATACCTCAATTTCAAGCTCTAAAATTTTATAGAACTTATTTAATGCTGGATCTTTTTCTAGCAAGTCATCAAGTCTTTCTTGAGCCTCTTGTTGCAGTTTTTTCTGGATTTCAACACTGGGATTCAACTTCTTGTTTGAATTTTGTTCGGATTCGGAATCTGAATCGGATTCGGTATTTGTGAATGTTGAAAGGCTAAAATTGCGCTTTGCAATACTGTACGTCAAAGCAGTTAATGAAATTTTTGAGACTGCTGGGATAGGCCTCATAAAATTGTTGTTAACAAATCCGATTGTATTTAACGTAACATCGTGGCGAACCTTCTTCGACAAAGTTAGTAAAAATCGATGTGCGTGTTTGTACATTTTGCTAATTTAAGAGAACTAATGCAGATAGAAAAATCGGTGAACTATTAATAGTCTTTTTATTCCATACTCAAAATCCTCAAAATTATAGTTCTTCATCGATAACTGAAAGCACAACATTTGAAGGTTATGTCCTTATAATTTTGTCGACACTGTTAAAAACAAGTGAAAAAACTGAAGGCCCTATATCTTCAAATACTATTTAGAAGTACATAAGTTGATAATAAGATTTAATAAGAGTGAAATAAAGATTTTACTTGAATAAACTATTCTTTTATGTACTTTAACACTTTTCTACACTGTAAAAAAAATTTAATGTAATTTTACCATTCTGAGTGTGGCGAGGAAACTTACCCGCACTTTGAGAGTTTGAGGTTATGTACTTTTCCTTGCTGTGTTTTAATCGTAATCAGCAGGGAATATCTCAAGAGAATTGAAATAATCGGCTAATACTCGTAAATTTTTGTCGCAGTTTAAATTTTCAAAATATTTTTAATTTACGTTGGGAATTAGTATAATATTACCGAGGATTGTAATTTTTCAGAAAAAAATACATATGAAAATTAATTATGGCCAGGCCGCCAGGGGCCAGCAGGGATGGGTAAGTAAAATACTCTAGGTAATTTACATAGTTTTTTACAGTAAATTACTAGGTATTTTACGTAGCTAGTTTTCTACACCGAGTAAATTACGCGTATACGGGACTTTACGTTTTTGCAGTTCTCCATCCCACTAACAAACATAACCTCTTCAGAACCGTTGAAATGAAAACCTTTCGTGCTTTTAGGGAATTTGAATGTGTTCAAAAGGTTCAAAATTAAAATGAAAAGAGGCGGTAGACCAAAGCATGATATGTATCATGAGTTAGCTTTTATTGCGAGATTGCGAGAAATATTTATTAACCGTAGATGAAACGAAAATAGACCAAACGTGGACCAAACGCAAAAAAAAAAACTATAAAAATTTACGGATTTGAGGTTAGAACAAGTATTAATATTATACATAATTAATTTCAAATATTTAAATAAACCAAAATACTATTCTACAATTATTTATACATACCTGTGTCCCAAAAGGCGCTTATATCCAACATTTTTTTGTATTTTATTGCAAAATAAACATTTCGCTACAACCTTATACTATTCTCTTGTAAGCGCTGAAAATTTAATTTATTCCACGGGATATATGGTCCAGAGTATGATTTTACTTTCCCTTGCTTAGTTTTGGAAGATATGCTTAGTTAATTAATTAATTAACAATATTAACTTTGTTGAAAACTGGAACGGAGCTTCAAAAAAGTGAGGTTATATATAGTTCTATAAGCCGCCATCTTGGCACGTAATTTATTAGGTATTTTACCTGTTTTTTACGTAAAATACCTCACTTAGGTAAATTACGTAAAAAACCTCGAGTGACGCGTCACTGCACAACCCTGGGGGCCAGTGTTCTCAGATCCTGGGATTTTTCGGCCCCCACCATACGACCCACGAGCTCATGCTTTCTCCCTCTAGCAACAGTCACGAACCTATTGATAGAGAAAGAAAGCATGAGCTCGTGGGTCGTGTGGTGGGGCCGAAAAATCCCATGATCTGAGAACACTGCCAGGGGCGTAACGATGGGTTCTTGTCCCCCTCCAAATAATTTCGTGTATACTAATTTATCCTTCTCCCCTTTCGAATTAAAGGGGTGAAGGAGGAGGAATTAAATTGTTGGTGAAACGTGAGGTTGTATGTAAATCAACAACCTAAAGTTCAGGTGTGATTCTTTTGTCAATAAAATGGCTTCTCTAAGTGGTTTTGTTGAATTTTTCCAAAAAGGAAAGGTAAGGGTAAGGAAAATTTGGTGTGATAGAAAATTATTTTAGGATTGAGGTAACATAACCTATAAAATATCTATATATATAATGGTTTGGTTGTTTTTGACCCTTCGCAGACATTCAGACCTAAAAAGAAATTTGCTTATGGAACTTTAAGATATTCGTTGCACAAACAAGCGCAAGCTTCGCTTAATTCTGGTATTAATTTACGAGCAGTTGTTAAATTGCCACCTGGAGAGGATTTGAATGATTGGATAGCTGTTCACGGTGTGATTCGAAAAATATTTTTAATATTGGTATATTTTAAAAAATGTAACAAACGAAAAAATTATGTTGATTGACAAGATGATTTTCTTCCACAGTGGTTGACTTTTTCAATAGGATAAATCTTATATATGGGACGGTATCCGAATACTGTGACTCTGCAACATGTCCGACGATGAGTGGTGGAGCAAGATTTGAATATTTATGGGCTGATGGTGAGAAATATAAGAAACCAACTGCCTTGCCAGCTCCACAATATGTCAGCCTTTTGATGGATTGGATAGAAACTCAAATTAATAATGAAAATGTCTTTCCAGTATCCACCGGTAAACAGAAGGAATTTATTAATATTTTGTACTAGTTGTTTATACCCATATTTATCTCACTGTTTATACCTTTTATACTTATTACAGATATACCATTTCCAAAAACTTTTGTACCCTTGTGTAGGAAAATTTTAACCCGATTGTTTCGAGTATTCGTCCACGTTTATATACACCATTTTGACAGAATCGTCGCTATTGGAGCGGTAATAAACTTTTTCAATTTCAATAACGAGACGGATCGAAATATTGTCAAAAAATTACATTTTTGAATATTAATCTGATAAATGAATTACAGGAAGCTCATGTTAACACCTGCTATAAGCATTTTTATTACTTCATTACGGAATTCGAGTTGATAAATCATAAGGAACTCGAACCGTTGGCGGAAATGACTTCTAAAGTGTGCAAAGATTCGACGTCTTCTCCAACTCAAGTCACAGAACCGACTAGTACGCATGCAAGATAGTTGTTTTAATGATAATCGTTTCATTGTGAAACCTGAAAAATCAAAGGTGAATTATTTTCTACAAGTTTTGTAATGTAAAGATAATTATTACTTAAATATAAAACCAACTTTGTAAATTCAAGCCAATTACGACAGCATCACAGGAAAGAAGTTTCTGCATTTGCAAATCAGTCTGAAACATGATCTTTTTAAAATCAATGTACATATAATTAGTTAATTTGTAATTTTACAAAATTTTATTTGTTAAACATTTTTGGAAATGAAAGTAGATATACTAAATCGAAAAATTCTTTAAAAATTTTAATTTTAATTAGTGTATAAATATTGAAAAATCTTTCTAGATTTAAATGTATTCTAATTAGAAGGCTGACTGATAAGTGAAAGCTTTTTATGTCTTTAATCAGTATAAAATGCTTCAAAGTACTTAAGTATTGCATAATAAGTTTAATTTTATGGTTAAGTAACTTTTAAGCGTCGAAGAAATCAAATGATCATTGGCTTTTTAAAGTAATTCAAATAAAATTATATCCAGAGAGCGGACGAGCCTGACTGTGAAGTTGCGCACCGAGCCAGGCTCGTCCGCTCTCTGATAATATCTATGGTGGGATAGAAGTTTCTGTTAAATGAAGCATATTGCTCAGAGAAATATTTATATCGGTATTTTGTAAATTATATAGCGTACTCGTAATTCGCTTTGATATAACTTTATAATGTACAAGTTTGATTACTATAATAATTACTCTAGTCAACAAAAAGCTCTGTTCTTCAGTGTTAAAAACATGCTCGAATGAAAAACCATTTATTGCATAAAAAACTAGCCCTAGATATTTATTATTTTTCTTTCTTTTATGAAATCTCATGTAATAGGAAGAAGAATTTAAAAATAAATGGTTGTATAAACGAACCATCTTTTCCTTCTTTTAAAATAAGAGATATGCCTAAAAACCCACGCTTTTTATAGAATGTAAATAATAAAGCAACAATTCAATATGGATGACTTGAATTTATTGAACTGAATAATCGAATACAATAATCGTGGAAAAAAAATGAAAAAAATTTCGTATGATAACTTATATGAAACATCAGTATGAGTAGAAATAAAGACAGCGCGTTTTCTATACATTTTATTTGAACAGGTTCAAAGTATGATTTTTCTATTTTACATGTACAATAGTAAAGCTGTGAAATCATGGTTTATAAACGAAAATAGGAGACATTCGAAATCGTATTAACTCATGAATTAAGCACAAGTTTACCATTGTGCAATTATTTTTTGCTAAAATTATGATACATTGGCGACTCTTGCTTGAGGGTGTGATTTAAAGTCTTAACCAGTACATATCGCCACTGATCAAGTTGTAGTCTGGAAGGCCTTCCACCGGACCGACGGCTGCCACCGCTGGGGTCTGATTGTAGATGTAATTCATTCCGACTTCTTGAATAGTTTTAGCTGTGACACTCTGAAATTCAAATTGAAACAAAATTTATAGCGTGAAATGGTTAAAATAACAAAATTAAGATGTTCAGAGATTTAATTAAAAAGCACTGACTTCTATTCTTGCTTCCAGTTCGTGAAGGGGAATTCTTCGATCGTAGCAGAGCAACTGTCTGCCAATATCTTCACAAATATTGGAAGTTCCATCCAACTGTAAAAGCATGTTAGTCTTTAAAATATTCTTTGCACGTGCAACTTCCTTCTCTGTAACTGAGGTGCAAAGTTTCATCCATTCCTTTAATACGGTAAAGGTCATATCTTGACATTGTAAAGCATCACACACGAAGTAAATTCCCCACAATCCGGTATCCTAAAAAAATATAAAACTTTCATTAATACCTTGCGGTTGTACATATGTATAACAAAATATAAAATCTAGATCAAGTTCGGCATACCTTGTAACAGGTGTTAAAGCTATGATAGCTGTGACACAGGCCTTGTTCAGCAGAAGCTCTCGCCAAACTACTTGCGTTGTTTCCACCGCCACCTTGGCTGCGGTCCCAGGTGCCGAGGAGAGTATTGGCTACCATAAGAGGAATGTTATCAGGATTTGCCCATCCTACACCTTCCACGGCAATAGCGACGTGTGCAAGAGGAACGGAATCGTCACGAACACGAACTTCTGAACCGGTATATCTGCACTTGTTTACTAGGTCGGGAATTTTGTCATACTTAGGTCCAGTCATTTTTCCAAAATGCTTCTCTGCTAGATCTTGTAGTTGTTTGTGTTCGACACCTCCAGCTCCAGCAAGTACAAACCTAGGAGGACCGTAATGGTTTCTCACGTAGGTAACAAGGTCATTTCTCGAAATGGACTTGATGTTCTTGGTAGGTCCTAAGATTGTCCTTCCCAAGGGAGTGCCTTGGAAAGCAACTGAGTGTAGATGGTCAAATACGACCTCCTGAAGATTCGTCTCGACGTCCTGCATTTCCCTAAGAATTACTCCTCGTTCTCTCTCTATTTCGCTCTCGCCCAACTTGGAATTTTGAATTATGTCGCTAAGAATTTCGACCATTTTGGGAACGTCTTGCGACAAACACCTGGCGTAGTAGACAGTCTGTTCCCTGCCTGTGTATGCATTCAAGTGGGCTCCCATGTTTTCAATTTCTAATTCAAGGTCGATTTGCGAGCGCTTGGCGGTTCCCTGGAAAACAAAAATTACGAAGTTGTTTTTACGAGCAAAGTTATATCTACTTTGGTTTTTATATATGAGACATCTTTATTCAGTGTCATTAAACCTACATTTTTATAATGAGCAACTTACTTTGAATGACATGTGCTCAAGGAAATGAGCAACTCCATTATTTTCATCAGTCTCATAACGACTGCCAGCATCAATCCAAATTCCGACAGTGGCAGTAGCAGCTCCACTGTCTTCGCTCGCTACTCTCATTCCATTATCCAAAGTACTCACCCGGGTTGGTGGTTGGTTTATAAGAATTTCTTTCAAGGATGCTTGCGTCGATCTCCATCGTTTAGGCAACTTAAACGAAATAAAGGTTGAGATTATGGAAAGATGGATCTATGTATGTGCAATAAAAAACCATGACACGAGAGCGAGTTTAGAGAAGACACTAGAGTTCGTAAAACTTCGTGGATGATTCTGACATTTAATATTGATTTATGACATTAACTTCTCTATGGATTTACACTTGCAAGTGAAATACTTTAAGCTTTATGTATAAAAAAACTGAAGAAATATTAGTCACGTTACGTAAGGGATATTCAATCAAGAAAATGATCCGTCAAACATGACACATGTAACTATTCTTTGTTTTTCTATTTCGAACCAGCAGCATTTTTTGACGGAATCCTAAAAGGTTAATTTGTTATATCTGTACCTGGAGAACGCTGCTTTTATTCGAATAAGACCGCAGAACGGTGCCAATCCTTAATAAACGAGTCGCCATTTTTAGGTAGAAAAATTTTGACGTGTTTTGGCCTGCCTGGAGCAGACGGTAATGCAAGGCGCGTTCGCATGTGCGCGGGGAAGTTTGAAATTAATTTAAATAAAACCAATAAAATTCATACATACATAATTTAGTTTAAAGAAATAATAATGTTTGTTAATTCGGAGGAGAAATTGTTGAAATTCGATCTCCTTCAGAGAAAATTAACTAATGACTAAACCGACTAAACCTTTCTTTTTCTTTTTGATCGTTGACAAACCTAACCTATCGTGACATTGTGAAATTTGGTGCAATTTCGCCTTTTTAAATGAAACCAAATGAAACTAAAAATCACTCAAAATCCTCCAGAGCAAAATGGGTAAGTGATTTAATAATCTTTATTTTTACTCCCAAAAGGCCTTTGTTAATTAAATTAAAAATCTCTTTAAATGTATAATTACACATTAGCTTTAGCATAAATAATTGATTGATAAAAATAAACAGTATGGATTTCTAGAAGAGTATATAACATTGTGTTTATAGGTTAGCGTACGAATTATGTAAATAATTTTAATATCCTTATTTGTAAATAATACATAGTTAGTTTGTTTTTATATTTATACAATCACAGAAGGATAAAAAGGAGAAACAATTAGAACAAAAAAGTCAGTCTACATTCTTGAAATTTCGAGAATTAATAATTTTAAGAATGATTAATTTTACAGAGTTGAATGTGAAGGAATGGACGAGAGATCACTTCATATCCAACGAGTCTGCTTGCAAACTGATATTAGAAAATTCAGATGCATTACGAGAGATTCCTTCTATAAATAGTTCATCCCTGGACAACTTTAAACATGGACAGTTGGTCAGATTTCGTGGAATGGTTCAGGATACATTCAATCCAGAGTTTTACTTTGAGAATTACGAAGTAACGGACACAGGAACTGGAGAATCGAGCATTCGCAGTGGCATTTATATGGATTCAGCACAATGTTTGGTAAACATATCACATTTTGTAATTATTCCTTTGTCGTATTTTTCCCCCTAAAAGTTAATTTTTTATTAAATTAGTTATAAAAGTAAATGGAAATTTAGAAATACTTCTTCAAATAATATAAAAGACCACAAAGGAAGCATCAAGCAGTCCCGTCGATAATTTAGACGTTCCGGACATGATGCGTGGCCAATATTAAAAAAGGGGTAGTTCCAGGTGTGTGATACTGGAAGTATAGTTTATCTCATGTATGCTACTGCCCACAAATACAAAATTCAGTAATTAAGAGTGTTGGATCCAACTTCTAATCTCCAGATTCGAATTCATTTTACACTTTATAATATAATATAATATAATATACTTTGCAGCCGCACGAAAATATTTCCTTCGATTCTGTCAGAAATAAAAACTCAGAACGACAAACTTACTTCGTCATATCAGTTCCTGGATTGAACGAATGGGCCAAAGAAAAAGCACCTCAGATTAATGTTATTAATACCGAAAAGACTCTGAATAAAAGATCTCTGGAGACGAGCAATGAGGAAGCAATGGATTGCTCTGAACCTGCTAAAAAGAAAGAAAAGGCGTTGACGCCTTCTGAAAGTATGTCCAAGGATTTAGGACCGAATGAAACTAGACCAACAATAGTGTCTAAAGAGCATATTCTAAATTTTCCGATATCCAATGACGATGGAAAAGCCTGTATTGTAAAGGTTGGCCATTGCACTTAATTCAAGCCTATCAGCGAACCGTGTTTTCTGTTTTTAGCAACTTTTTTAAAGAAATAAATTTTTTTTTTCAGATCTATGAAAATAAAGATTTGTACAAGTTAAACGAAGTTCTCGACATTGTTGGATTTTTATCTCTTGATCCGCTCCACAGTGTGATCCATGATTCTGAAGACTACATGGACGATATGGAAGTCCAGACCCATCATCCTCCTGTCTCCATGGTTCCACGATTGCACGCAATAAAAATTGTTTCTTTGGCAAAGAGTGAAATCAATAATGATCCACAAATTATTTCAAAGGCTGAATGCATTCGTGGTGATCTGCAAATGGTTTTGAGTCAACTTTTATTCGGTGATAAGAACGCAGCAGATTATTTAATTTGTCATTTAATTTCTTCCATGTGAGTTCTCAACATAATTTTTATTTTATATTTTTATACATAAAATGAATAAATTAAACTATGAGCTTAAAATTTGGATACAAGAGCCTTAATAGAAATCTAACCGAATTTTTTATATTCAACATAATTGTAAATTTATTTTTGTATCACCTTTGTTTCGTATTTGTTTTAGATATACACGAAACGATTTTCTCTGCCTTGGAAATTTTCCTCTCAACATTAGTGAATTGCCCTTGGAAAAATTCAAGACTTTTCCAAAAGAACTCTACAGCACATTGGCGCAATTGATACCCAAAAGTCACTACATTGAACTAACTTTGGAAAATCTTAATAATTTGAATTTCATCCCTCAGTAAGAGATTTTCCCTTTCCCAATTTATATTTTAATACTTATTTTTCAAAACTTTTAATATGTTTCATTTATTTTTGAAGGAAAGATTATGACTGTAATAGGTTAACAAGCGGAATCTTACAACTTAGTGATAATACTCATCTTGTAATAGACGAGACAAATTTAACTATTGGTCAAGTTACTCCCTGTGGCAAAAAAAATTACGATGCGGTTAATACCCTTGTCCAATTTCAGAAAGTTGCTTATGACTTTAAATTTTATCCAATGGATTTCAATACTGATATCCCAGTTTTAATATTATCGCAAGTTAAATCTTTTATACAGGTCAGTTCTATTTTTTCGATAACGTTTTATCTTTTACAAGCTTTTTATTTTTTTACATTAAGGGATGTTTTTTTTAGTGCAAAACACAAATAGCACTTAGTATTGACCCAGAGATTGAGGTTATACTTCCACAAGTGATTGAGGCAGCAAATCTGTACTTAAAGGATGAAAATAGACTGAGCAACATTAGACAATATTTGAATATGTTGAGACACGCGAAATATGAGTTCAATGAGGAAATGGCAGAGGTAAAGTATTATGTAAAAAGCAATAATTTTTAAATTAACTAAGGTAAAAGATATTATATATATACTTAAACTTAAAAGTGTATTTCTGCAGGTCATTCAGGAAGATTTTGTGAAGATGCGACAAGCAAACAATTCTTACACAGGAGACGATTTACACACACTATTAGTTTTTGCTAGACTATTTTCATTGTCCTGTGGAAAGAATACTTTGACCATTGATATGTGGAAAAAAGCTTTAAAGTTAGAAGCTGAGCGCATAGGCAGGTTAAGGAAGCGAACCGATTAAGTACAAGAATACTTTAACATCGAGGTATTTTTGAATCCTAAGTTTAGTCATTATTATATAGTTTCTAATTTATAATTATTAATTACTTGTTCCTATTAATATCGTTTTTCACCTACGTCTGTATTTAATACAAAACTTCTATAAATGAAAATTGTCAAGAGAATCTTTATTGTATCCTTTGTACGGTCGCTTATTCACTTCAAGTCCTTATTTATTTACAGATAAATTACTACGCTTTAACATTGTATGATCAAATTCTTAAGGCTACTTTACACTTTGACTAAATTCCATTCTCAATCAAGGAATGAAACCAGCACATTGCAAGAAAATTTTCTATCATATCTCAAAAACGTTTCCAATTAGAAATTCGTCCGAGAATAATTTTAAATGAGAAAATAAAGGGGAAATTGTATGTCACCTGGAAAAAGAACCAGAAAAATTGACTCTGGATGTCTTACAGATTAATTTTACGCTCTCGTATGTCCAGTATCATCTATATAAGTAGCATCTAAAACCCTTTGAATAGTATTCGCATCTTTAACTCTGGTGAATCTTTCCTCCCGTTCTTTTTTGAGAAGTTCTAATCCCTTTTTTGCAGCTTGCGTATATCTTTTTGAAAGTGAAACTTCTCCCTTGGCCCCAGGAATGTGTCCTGTGTAGCCTACGATTGGTGGTCGTTCTGGTGAAACTTGGTGATCTAATTAACAAAATAAATTTAAATATTATAGGTGGCTAACGTGGATCTAATTTTGGTGCTGGTAGTGACTAAAATTGATCATAAAGGAGTTACCAAAGAATTTCTTCTCTTTGCGATGTCCATGATCTTTTTCGACATTAACATTGTCTTGTCTAACACGAGAAAGAAGATTCCTTGGGTCTCTTCTCTCAGCATGAGCTCGCATTGAATCTCTTCGAACTCGCAATTTACTTTGCGTTTCTCTCCATTCTTTAGCACCTTCTTCTACAGCCCTCATAAAAGGCAATCCATATTTTTCATTAAATCCGGGTATATACCCTAAAATTGAAGGAAAGGATGGTTTAAATATGTGAGGGCGAAATAACTTTCAATTTCGATCTAGATCTATATACCTGTGTATCCTAAAATGTAAGGAGGTGATTTGTAAACATGGGCATCGTTTTTCCAATCTCTTCTGATGTCCTTCGTTTGAGGAATGGCTAGCAATTCTTCCGTTCCACCATTCGGTCTATAGGGTCCCGTCTTCAAAATTTTTTTCTCGAGTAGTTCCTGGCAAATTAAAGAGCTTTTACTGATGTGGATCAGACAAAGCTGAGCGCACTTGATGGCAGTTGTTTCTAATCATTATGAGTATTTAACATGAATTAATAATCTGCGAAACAATAATTATGAATGTATAACAACTTTATCTTGTGCGCCAAGCTTTATCTGATCTACCTTATAAGTTAAATTCTATTTTTTCATTTTTTATTATAATATATATAATACATAATGTATATAATTATTTTTAGAGTTAAAATTTATTCAAATATTACATACTTTTATTGATTCAACTTACTTTCATTATTTCTTCTGTACAGGCGCCGAATCTTTTTCCGACTCGGAATTTCAGTGTTGGACAGTGTCCCGTATATCTGCAAAAATTATTATTTTAAATATAAAAAATGGGACTCGAAACCCTTTCAAATTATACAATTTTAATGAGGCAACTTTAATTTAATTTTGTGAACATTACAATTTGAAGCTAGTCAAACTCGCTAAAAAATTAAAAAAATTGTTTATTCTAAAACATTTTCTGTTAATTTTTTATTTCTTCTTGAATTAAATAAGACGAAAAAAAACAACTTCCCCTTTTTTAATGATTCCTGAATTTGTCTTTGTTTTCGCAACATTGAATTACTTATAATTTGATTTTCCAATAAGGATAAACTCAGTATAAAGTAAATAAACTAGTTTATAGTATATAAGCAGTCATTAAGGACTTATAGAGAAGTTGTCTATCTCCAAATGTGGGCTATCGGTGACCCACTAAAGTGAAAACCTCAACTGTGTGACGGTCACGGTGCAGTAATCGACCATTGATTCCAAGTCACTCCTATTCGATCCTATCATTCACTGACATTGTTCATATTTGCCTAGACCTGCTTGTAACGATCTAGGACTCTTGTCAATCACATCAATTTTTCACAGGATCTTTTTCAACATGAGAGAGTCTTCTAAAGATCAATTTCAAAAAAAGGTGAAATTTAGAAAATTTTACAATTCCCTGCACCAATAAACACCTATAATCTACTAGAGAGTGACCTTGAAACTTTTTTTTTTATGAGAGTAAAAAGTCATCTATAAGGAAAATTTCATTATCATAAATAATTTCTTTGGGGTATTGGGTCCAAGTTCTAATTTCAAAATTCGAATTCTTCATTTTAGTTAACGAATAATATATAATTAGATATTTTTTCTCTCTATAGCCACACTTTTTTTTAAAAAAAAAAAAAGAAAAAGATTACTGCTTCAGAGCGAAAAAAATCAATTTCTAATATTCGTTGAGTAAAATAAAGAATAGCTATCGAGTATTCCTATTTATTTATTTTAGATTGAAGTTTTCACTCAAAAAAGTGAATCTTTAGTTTCAATGGCGATGAATCGGAAGAATAGCAAATGCTCAAAGTTTGAAGGTTGTATAAGGGCAGTTTTGTGCGTGATTATATGAAGCTTGTGTGGTGCACTTGGGGCGTAAACTGGCTTCGTACCAGGATCGGTACCAGCTTTTACGATTCCTCAAGTCGTATATAGAAAATTACTCTGCTAAAAATCACCCTCTTAAATTTCACGTATACTCAAGGTGAAGATTTATCGATACCTTCGAAACATTAAAATATCGCAGCTATTCTGAGACATGCTCAAAGTTTAGTCAATGCCAGAAACAGAATCTAACATATGTAATTAGGAAAATGAATTTTGAATGCCAAGGCAATCTTCGAAGCTTTAAGATTGATTTGGTTACCGCTTTAATATCACTAAATATATAGTATTTTAAAAAATATATTTTTAGGCATGCAATTATTCTATATTTCATAAATTTGTTTTTATTCAGAAGAAGCTTCTTAGTTAATTTATGATCCCTAATTTTCCTCTAATTAATCTTTGCAAAACTTTTCGAATAAATCTTTATAAATATACTAAAGTCATAAGCAAGTTTAGCATATGAATGATCTGCACGAAACTGTACTTGTACAAAGAAAGCTTTTTTAGTTCATTGTCTTGTTCCACTTAAGGAATACTTTATACTCGTCAAATATGCATTATTTGATAGCGTGCGAACCAGATGCATAATTTTTTTTATCGACCGAAGTAATATAGCATGAATTTCTTTATTGGAAAATTTTCGATCGTGCTCTTATTATTAATATTAATAGTATTGGTATAACGATTACGATGATGATGATGATGATATTGATGATCAGAAAGCAAAGAATAATGCCTAATTGATTATAAAAATATATAGATATTAGATTTCGCCACGCTCTCACGTAGAACGTTATTTTAACGGAAGAAAGTAGATAGGAACAATCGATCCTATGGCATTAAAAGAAATTTCTCCCGTTAAGCTGAAGTATTTTACTTTCTTTGTGATTGTCCTCGTTGACAAAATTATTTTCAATTTGAAATAGTTGGGGTACGTAGAGCGTGGAATTGTTTCTTTTTTTTTACTTAGATGAAGAAACCGTAGGAAGAAAATAGGATGGCCTTAAAATGAAAAATATGTCAATACCAATTTGTACAACAATTTGCATCTAAAAACTTTATAAAACTTTAAAAAGTACTGAAAAATTATTCCTCCTTCGTAAAAACTTTTATGTTCGGATCTAATATTTAATTTTTGAAAAATTGGAACAAGTTTGTAAGAAACTTTATACTTTCTTTGAAGTTTGAAAGTGAAACTGTTTGAAATGTTTACTTAAAGTTTTTGTCTGTAGCAAACATTTCCTAATAATTTTATCCTTGAATAATGTTGAAAATGTGGGCCATTAATGTATGTCATACAAGAAATTATTAATTTATTCTTATCTTGCGTGATTTACGGAAATATATAAATCTTTTTACGATTTATTATATAAAACCACTTCCGCAATCCTTGAAATTTAGGCCACTGGTCATAATGCTTTCATTGCAGTATTTGAAAGCAGATGTCGATGTATTTTATAGCTATATATGACATAATTTTCATTTTCTGACACCAAACTTACTCAAAAAATGTCTATTATCCCAAAAATGTTCAAATTTGAGAAATTATATATAATAAAAACCATGATCATACATATTTATGATGAAGTAATGTCAAATAATGCCAGTTAACAAAGATGTTAACTACATTTTGAAGGTTTTTGCGCCATCTGCTCAAGTATTTTCTTTGAAACGCGATATTTGCACTTATATATTATGAATTATGTAAGACCGGTATAATAAGTGCGACTAAAGCAACAAGACCCTGGGTGATAATCGGTCTGTAAATTAAATTATACTAATTCTAAGTTGACATTTGTCAAAGACATATCGGATTATCGTTATCCAACAAATGTGATTTTATCATTCATATATGACATGGATTATGCTTAAATTGATTGAAGGGTTGTGAAATATATAATTATACAATTATACATGCTTATCTTCACCTATAGTAAATAGCAACAATTTTTGTATATTTTATGCAAATGAACATTTTTGCAACAAAAGAAACTTGAGGCTTGAACAAATGCATACGACAATTTTTTAAATATCCATTCTTTATGCTTTAGGGGTTTTAAGTAGTATAGGTAAATGAGTAGTAAGTGTAACTCACAGCTTTAATTTCTCCAATGAATTTAAACTGTGTCGAAAATGTGAATGTCAACCTTTTTTTATTTTGTGTATGAGTTTTATGACAAGTGAACTATTATTCGTAGAATCAACAAATATTCTATTAATCTATTAACAGTGCACATCTCACAGTCTATCAAATAGCGAATAATAAAAAATTATCGCAATGATAAAATAGTGATCTTTACCCCGGTAAATGAGCTCCATATCCTTGGCGGAAGAATTGCTTCCGTTGTTCCTCAGAAACTGAATTGAAGCCCATAATTTATATTCTCTAGACACTAGATTTATCACATAAAGTCACAGCTTTAGGCTATTATTATTCTTCATTTAGAATCTTTAAATATCACACGATTAAAAAACAGAAAATTATTTCCAAATTCATACAAAAAAAAAAAAATAATAATAATAAAACAGAAGGAAAATGATTATTCCTTATAAATTACTCCATTGTACACTCGTGTATAGAATTTGTGTCACATTTTTATTTAACACCACTTTTTTGTTTCAAATTTCTTGATATAAAAGACAATTTCTGAAATTTGTAATTGATTCTGAGTGAATTTTAAGTCACGAGGTGCAACTTTAGATACTTCCTGTAAACAACAGAACTAGCGTTCCACGCGGTCGACGCGCCAGTGAAACAGAACTGTATACAGTCCGGCAAAAGATACATATATTGCACAAGCACAAGCCAAACGACGGCGACGTCCTACAAAAGGACTGAAAGCGCCCCTCCAATGTTCCGGTGCAACTGTGCCGCGCCTTCCTTTAGAGGCCACTTTGCATTCAGTTTTTGCCGGATGATAGCTCTATAATGTTTTTTTCCTCTTTTTATCACGTTGCTTGAAGCGTAATTTATGTAAGATTGAGTCATCACTCAAATTTCAAATATTTTGAAGAATTTATAAGGGATTATTTATGAAAGTTCAACTTAGCGAAAGCCCGAAAGCTTGATCGAAAATAAGAGAGTTGAACACTTTAGAAGAATAATACATAGCACATATTTTCTTGTGCAAATTTATTTATTTAAAAAATATTATCCTAAAGGGCACACTGGGTCTAGATAGCCCGGAGAAAAAATTTCATAGCAATATATTCCCTTTAAATGCCAAAACAAAGGGCACTTAATTTAGATCTATATCTATTCCAGTCATTTGTTTTTATTTTTAAGGATTAAGGGGAGCACCACTAGTGCCCCTAAAAAGCACAAGGGTGCCTCGTGTATTGTGGGTCGTGTATACTATTTATACTCCTTCTTTTGCAATCTAAAATATATTTATTTGTTTAAAAAATATAAACTTCTTAGAGGGCGCCTTAGGGGGCGACAAACAAGGTGGGCATTTTTACAAATTTGAATACTCGAAAAAGACTAACTTTTGTTAGTGAAAAGCCTCCCTTTTTAAGGAAGACATTTATTTGACGTTTATGAGACAGAAAAGTGCTCATGAAGTGAGCACAAATTATTTGAATCCATGCAAAGCTTTTTTTTATTTATGTACTTGCTTTACAATATATTGTATGTTCTAAAATTTGTAGAAACAGAAAAGTTTTTAAAAAATTCGGATTTTATTTAGAAGAATTTGGTTTATTTTATTGTTAATCTGAAGATCATCGAAATCCGTGTATTACACGCGGATTCTGATGATTACACGTACACGGATTCTGAACTTTTTGAGTATGACCTAGTGTAGGTTGTAACACCGTAAAATTTTTAATTTAAACTACCTATGCAGTCTCTTGAAAAGTTCATTCAATTTTTTTGTTTTTTACATTATGTTATTTATACTATAGTATGCTTAAATGTTATCTCATTAATATTTTATATCGTGCGCTAAGAAGACATGTTAACTTGTAATCAGGTATTCAGTAACACAATGTTTGAGGAAATCGATACGGAGGTTGATGCACTTAATCGATTCGGACGCCGCTTTGCTGGACGTTACATTTCCTTTCATACTTTCATACTTCCTCTCTTCCGGGATCGTAACTTCCGGCCTGCAACCGATAATTCGATCTGTCTATGGACATCATCGCATATCCATCATATATTTGTTATTCTCTTTTTGTTTATGGCAACTTCTACTTCAGACATCTTATTATAAATCGATTATCTTTTTTTAAAGCACACAATTTGGTTTTGGAAATTGTTGGTTCAATAAATAGCCTTTACTGTATGTCGAATGCCTTGGAAATTTCAAAACTCAAAATGTCGAGAGGTTCATTTAATGGAAATTTTTTCAAATTATTTATCTTTATATTGCCATAACATTCTTTTCATTTTCGAAAAAAGTGATTTTCCGCAAACCTGCATACTATTTCTTATAATGAAAACATATAAAAAAATTTTTTTTAAATTTATAAACTTTATATTTTACCGATCTGTATTTTAAGTACAAAGAGTTTCTTCTTGCGTCTATTGGAGGCCAGCACATTGTTCTTCTTTTTATTAATTGATGGTAAGATATACCCAGCCGTGCCGGTATTGTATCATTAGAGAAATAAAGAATTTTGAAAATGTTGCGGATTTTGAATGCTTGTCAACATATTGTATTTACACACACCTTTCTAATTATTGTTTTGAAATATGATTTCTTAACTACAATTTAAAAATGTCTTTAATTTTCAAGTAGCATCGATTGATAAACAATCTTAAACATTATAATAACACCATTAAGGGCAAAAGTTAAAATCCATGGAAATATCAACTCCATATAGTTGATTTATCAAGTATATAGTATTTTCATACAGTTTTCGTTCTTTGGGGTCACCCGAGTGTACAGCTATTTTTTAAATAACGTGAAATTATGAGACAATGTGAAGTGAATTATGTGTTCTTATCATAACTAAATAAGGTCGAGTTAAGATTATTTTCATATTTCTGAATAAAGCTTCGTCGTGCTCCATTTGCGCGGTTCCTCGTCTAAGTGGGTGGCGACATCGATTTTCATTTTTGCGCCCTTGCAATTTACTACGCCGTAACCTTCTATGACCCAGGAAAGAAACATCGACATTTGGGTTCAGCACAACCTCCGCAAATATTGAGTTGACATTAAAAAAAAGTAGACTCAAATATAGGGATTACAATTATAGAAAATCAGAAAAGTATTATAGCAGAAGACACATTAAATCCTTCTGCTTCACATTGATCAATTTAATCGTATTGCATATTTGATAATATGCATCAGTAATTGCGCATTTCACATTTTATTTTCATGAACAATCACATCATTTCTTAATCCCGATAACGATAACGCCGGAAATGCAAGATGTGAGTCAATATGATCTTTTAATTGTAAAAAAATGCAGAATTTTAAGATTCTTTTAGAATGAGAGATTCTTTTTGTGATTTTTTTTGATAATTCAGGGCTACTTTTTATGTTTCAGTGTAAACACTGTAAATTTTCGTTGTATATTTTAAAGAAATAATTATAATAAATGAAGAAACGTGAAAGAGTAATCTATAATACACCAATATTTTCATATTTTATTGATACATGCAATGATTCCATATAATCAACATTTATTATCATTAATCAGTAATACTTTCCGGAAATTGATTAGTACAATACCGCGCAACACTTTCTCCACACTGGTGATTCACCTTTGATGAAATCCCAAAAATATTAATCTGCAGGATTAAAGAACATATTTTTTCATTGATTATATCAGTCGAAACTGGTGACACTGGATAAAAAAATGTATAAGATAACGTTTAGTCATTCTGGTGATAAGAAAGTATTATATTAAAACACTATTTTTCTTAAACCTATCTACTAAAAAAAAGAAAAAATAAAAAAACATATTCCTGTAACCTCTTTAAAATCTCTTAAAATATCATGAAATTTCTTCAAATTCATTAAGATTCCTTAAATTCATTTAAAAAGTCTCGAAATCTTTTGAAAGTCTTTAAACTCTCAGAACTCCCCAGAAATTCCTTCCAGTAATTTGAAATCTCTTAAAATCCCGAAGAACGCTGGGTAAATTTCTGCTAGTTATTACATATGATTACCGTTTCATGCGACTATCGTTGTAAACAATAATTATATATATCATGGATTATTAATCGTGCGAAAAGTAGACGAGGTACGTTCACAGCTTATCAGCAATTGCAAGTGCAAGAGTGCCTAGAATGCGTGACCTTGGGGTATGAGGACATTTTTCAAGGTATGATAAAGGGGAATCTATGATCAACAAGGGGATGGGGACCTTCAAGGTTGGATATGGTCATTTTCCCTTGAACGTGAAAAGTATACCTGCGTTGAGTGTTCCTTCAGGAACCTGGGCCAAAAAATCAATCCCAAACGTCATTCTGTCTTGTGTATCAACACAGAAAATCAATGGTACACCTCGTGACGTCGGAGTCCCGCCTTACGAGTAACCAATCGCGTCACTTGGCTCCCCACTACAATTTCTACTCTACACTTAGCCACGGTGCCCGGCTGGCTCATTCTGAAGAAGACAATTGCAGGGAGTGCACGTTGGAAAGCATCAACGCTGACCGAAAGACCGTGAAATCACGACGTATGCAGTTTTCTATTCGACAGCACTAGTAATCGACTACATTAACCGTCATCCAAAACTATAATCCGGTTAACTGTCACCTGTCAGCAGAGACAACTGCCAAAAATCGAGCGAAATTTAGCACATATAGTTCGCCATTGAGTTTATCAAGAAAAAACGTCAGTGAAACGCGAAGTGTTCGTTAACGCAAAACGTTTCTTATCAGAGGAATTAAAGACCGCTGGGAGACATTCGAAACGATCCAGTTTGGATTTTCGTATCAAGAGTGTTGGTGAAACGGTCATACCGGTATTCGAGATGGCGTTTATGATGCCTGTGGTGAAAAACGAGTGGGATATTTACAAAACTAATCGGAGCAGACGCTCATCTGAATGCTCCAATCCTCAGGCTTGTCGCAGCAGGAAGGTGAGTCTAGGACGAAGGGAGGCACTTCATTATTTTCAGCCGAACTAACAAGCGTGAAATTCAAAGTTTCAAGAAATCATCATCAGTTCAGATATTTCGGGGATTCATCATCAAAATTCTTGACATTTGAAGGTACACATGGCATGTGTGTTTTTAGATCAAAGAATCATCATCAAAGCCGGCTATGCTAAAAGTTATGCTTAAAGTTGTGGTAAAAGTTATACCGTCATTTTTAACAGAAGAATGTTTAAAAGGGTGTAAAACAATGTGCACATGAGAACAATGTTGATCATCTTTGCAGTTAGGAAGTACAAGTACAGAAGTCACATAAAATCATGCAACATACTAATCATGAAACCGTACAAAGCTCATGAACATGACATCTTCATAATTATGACACTTCTCATCCTACTTGCATAATTCTCTTATAACATGAGGACATTTTGACGTGATACATATGAGTTACAGTATATATATTCGCATAAGATGTACATGCACCGTAAAAAGAAGTAATAGAAATCATTATGTCAATATAGGCTCAAAAAGAAATCAATGCTTTTACTCTTCCGATTCTTTAAAGTAATATGTAATAAAATTAAGGTGTTTTACCTATGTACATGCAAATTTTCGTATAAACTGAGACGTGTTCAACTGTTCATATAATTTTGAGATTCTACTTGATATTTACATGATTGTCATTTAAAGCCATGTGTATTGTCATATATTATAGATTCATATATAACAAAAATAATAGTATAAGTGATGGAGATGCGGTTACAAATTGGTTCAAATTGAGGTCAAATTCAAAATAATACATCTAAATCTGTGAAAGTAACATTTTTGAAATTATGACACTTTTAACAATTTATTCTAGGCATTTTAAATGATAATTTTGTAAATCTCGCCACATAAGAACTTTTTTCAATTTTCTTTGTATGTGCTGATATATATATAGTTTACCGTTGAACATATATTGTTAATATTTTTTAACGTACATTTTTATCTTTGCATTTTGTGATATAAACACATTATCACTGTAACCTGGTCTTTATTATGTAAATGACTGATAAAACATCATTTTATGATACTTATTGTCGTCTTTCTGTAATTTCTATGATACATAAAGGAGAAAAAAAGTTTTTAAATGAATAGTATCTAGATTTCAAACTTAATGATTAAAGTTTTTTGGCAAACGTTTGTTAGTATTTTTAGGTGAATTTAAAGCATCACAAAAAAGATTTAGATATGAATTAAAGTCAACAAGTGCAGTGATCATAAACCTTAATCTTGAAGGATACAATTTATTTTAATTGAATTATCTTTCTTATGATTCAACTTATGGCAGCTTGATATGCTATTATTAAATGGTCTTATCTTATATCCTCTTATTCTCAAGTTATTTGTATACAAACATAATTCTTAAACAATCTGATTAATCGGTAAAATACACTACATTTTTATTCTTTATTTTCCTAAGTATCAGGTTTTACAATTACTTCCATTTTCCATAACGTAGATTTGCCAATTGAGGAACTTTCCATTTAAAAAGGAAATTATTGTCGATTCTATCTGATTTTAATGAGAAGATTTCGTGTTTTATTTAGGGCGTTGCTGACTTGTACGAATTTAGAAGAAGGTTCACACAATTTTTGCATATATCATTGCCAATATACGAAGTAAAGTAAAAGTAATGAATGTATGTATGTATTCATTGCCACGTGTAATTTTCACAATTGAAGAGGGGTCGTAATAGAATATTTTATTGTGGACATCCTCATTGAATGGAAGCAATAAAGAATTCATTTTAAACCTTTTAAGTAGTTTGCAGAAGGGGACCATTTTTGCTTGAGAGTGCAATTTATCCTCTTCATAATTTTAAATACTTAAAATAAAAACACTTGAGGCTAAGCTGGCTTTTTTCTCACACTTAATTTACATCTTAAGTTACCTTTTTTATGAATTTCGCGCTTGTTAAGTTACATTCCTTCTATTAATAATTTCATTACTCTTCTAGCTCATTATCTAATAACTTTCATTCAACTAATTCTAAAGGAGCAAACATTTTCATTATCGTTTTAGTGATTTATTAATTTGTCTTTCCTTCCTCTTCCATTGGTTATTCATGGTCACAATTTGCCGCACGCGACTCGTAGCTCGTTTTCAGTGGAATAGAAGATTATAACTACGGCATTCGAGACTTGAAGAAAATAACGGCATGAACGTCACGCACTCTTTTCTTTCTGGAACATGTTCATACATGTATGTACTTTACTGGCATACTCGATTGCGTAAGAATCAGACGATTTTGCAACCGTTCGACGAACTCACTTTTTTCTGAGTCCTTTCGAGATTCTCGATTGCCTACCACGATTAAAAAAGTCCGTTTATCGACCTGGCTTCTCTTCTCGAAGTTCAAAGAGGGAGAGTGATTTTAATTTGATGTTATTCATCTTCAGGAAATAAAATGAGTTCTGATCGCTCAAATGAACGAATTTTTGTATTGCTTGTTTTTTAAACTAGAAACATTTTTCAAATATTTATACATTTGTATTGAAAATAATTCTGTATGAAAGAAACTTGTAATGCTTATTGTTATTTTTATAGTTGAAACGATACTTCTGGGTAAAATATAATTAGGAAAAAAATATTTCGTTCATCTGCACGTTCAAAAAGCTTCTGTTTAATCAGGAAATAAAACATTTTTATCTGTTCAATCATTGAAAAGAAGCTTTAATCCAAAATACGATAGACTAATTTGATGATATAAGCTAGACTCAAAAGTCTTGAAATTTCTCTTCAGAAAACTCTAGAATCCAATGTAATTTCACAATTGAAAGTATCTGACGTAAATTTTCTCATATCACGGTGCAGATGACGTGTCCAATTTCTGGGAATGGTAGTTTCTTGAATAAATCGAATTGCTTAATTGCGATTGAGAAATATTGACGGTGAAATTTCATTCTCTTCAAAAAATGTAAATAACTCTATAGTTATTTACAGTTATGCAGGAATGCAGATCTTTTTAGGCGCCTTTGTTTGTGTGATAAAAAGAAACGTGTTTGCAAAATCGTCACTCAATTTCCAAAATATTTGGCAGAGAGTGAGTTCCAAAGATATGAAGTGCGTGTGCATTCATGTGACGATGTCCCCTAAAAAAATTTTTGGACGCGTGCCTTTTGTTCAAAGCTTCGCTGACGCAATTCTCGAGGCTGATTTAGCAGCCTCTACATCGTCGCGATTTACGGATCGGAGAGATCGACAAAAACCAAAGAGACTGTGGCGAGATAGGCATTCTTTTCATCAGCGGTTCTCACTCAAATTTCCGGGAAGTAGAATTTTTTGATTATTTATGCAGTAGAAAGATAAATTGTAATATTAATTAAAGATAAATGAGACCTTCTAATTATATTTATGAGGATATATGAATCAGGAATGGTATTTTATGTTCTAATTAAATTTTCTAAGGATCCAAATTTTAACCTGAAAGTTGAATCTCCTCATTTTACTCAGAAAATATTACAACTCGATATTTCTTCGCTCTGTAGCGCTATTCATTTTTGAACTATAAATGTGCACACAGAGCGACAAAATATTATAATTACAATATTTTTTGAGTAAAATGAGGAAATCGAGTTTTGAGGCTGCTCTCTAAATCTGAATTAGTAAGAAGTTACTAATGAAATAGTGCCGAATCGTTTACTACTAATACACTTTAGTAAGCATTTTTACTATAAATTAGTTAAAAACTACTAATTCACAGTAAAATGGTACTAATTCATTTAGTAAGGCTCACTAATTGATTTAGTTACTGTTACTAAATGAATTAGTACTTTTTTACTAATTATGAATTAGTTCTTAACTAATTGATAGTAAAAATGCTTACTAAAGTGTATTAGTAAACGAATCGGCACTATTTTATTAGTAAATTCTTACTAATTCAGATTTAGAGAGTGGAGCTTGGATCCAGCATCCTTAAATATAGGGACAAGTAGAGTTAAAGATATGCTGGATTCTTTTGAGGATAAATGGAGAGAATTGTTCCTAGAATAATCAGAATTTGGTCGTAAATTCTACTTGTTGCTTGAATTAAGCACCAGATTGATATATTTCGCGATGAAAAGTAATTTCTGATGATTTAATAAATTGAGAACCTCTGGAGAGCCCCGGCCTTGCCTCCAGCGTCAAATGGAGGGAAGTGTTACTGACACACGGATGTATAGTCTAATCGCGTCGACTGAGTGGTATTATGACAGTAGGAGCACGTGGTTTGTCCATGAGTTCGTGTATTGATATACCCACCACATGTGCATAAATACAGGTGCCATGTGCTTCAAACTCATGGCAAATTCACTATTGAAATCATGAGTCTCGAATCCTTCAATTTTAAATCTCTTTCGAAAAAAAAGTTCGCAAAAAAGAGTTCCTGGAAGTATTAGTGAAAATACTCGTTGAATTACATGACGAACTCACAGAATGAATGTATATTCATTTCGGTGGTTTTTTAAACTTGCAAAAAGTACTATTTACAGGAAAAGAAACTTATCTGCCCGATGAAAACGTAGGAAAGAGTCAGTCACTTATATATACATAATGTAGTATAACTATTTACTCTGAATGAAGTTTGTTATTGTACTGAACAAAATTTCGGTTTTCTGAAACTCGTTACTGATTTTATTCAGTAGGAAATTTTTCGCTGATTCAAAGTTAGAGAGTAAATTGTGCGATGAAATTACTAGTGATGAATGTTTTTGCACTTGTTCATTTCTAGTAATTTGAGAGGATAATTTAAAGAATTTCTGAATTAAATTTATAAAACTGTAGAGAAAGTGTGAACATGTATTTTATAATGTACTCTTGAAAATTGAATATTTGTCCTTCACAAGTTTGTGACAATGGCCATTAGTTTTTCCAGAGGAAAATACTAATGAATGTGATACGATTGTGAAGGTTAATTTGTGATTAATGATGCCCTATATGTTTTTGAGTGACTATACTGACCTTGAAGCAGCTTTATACTGACCTGAGAAAAGTTGGATTTGTAAAATACGTTTTTAAGTACTTAACATTCCTTTTTGCGAGGATGCAGTGTACTTTTAATGCTGAATTTGATATACGCAATATCTAAGTTAATTGGAACGTATTTCATCAGTTCATGCAATTTTCTTTCAGTGGAGGTATAAGGTATGACTTCATGAGTTCGGGCAATAGTCACTCATGATTCGATAATTTTATAAATATTGACTCATCGATGAGTCTATCATTTATTTCCTTTGCGCCAAGATCTCTATCGTTTTATGTTCAGAATCAATGACATCCTTATCTTACTGTGACTGTTTACTTCTTGTGATCAGCGATGAATCCTTAATTCGCTATATTTCAACGATGTAAATTTGTTCCTATGAATTAATCGCACTCGTATTACTAAATTGTTGGAAAAAGTCCTAAGATTTTCCGCAATTCTCGTAAATATAAAACGATGCGACTTATTTCACTGCACTTTCTAAAATATCGCTTACTTAAGGGCATGTGTTACTTCACCATAAGAGTTTTTAGTTTCGCCAACTTTAAGTTTGCAATAGGAAATATTTTTCACTAAAACTAGGCCATTTATCTCCGTCTGCACAAAACGGAGATAGATAGCCTAGTTTTAGTAAAAAATATTTATTATGGTAATTACCACATGCCCTTGAAGAGTGCATTCATTTGTAATAAAGAATAAAACATTTCTTCATTATCACCACTTTTTAATGAATAATTCTTGAAGAGTTACTTGTGGTTTATGTTTATTGAAATCAAGGTGTCTCTATTGACTTTTCAAAGATTTTATGACTATTAAAATACGGTTGTCTCTGGAAAATAGGAGTAGTTAAATAGAGATTTAGAGGAAGGAAGGGTTCATATATCATGATCGTTAAATGAAAGATCAAGGAGATTCAATTTTGCTCTGCTTTAAATGCACGTTTATAGTTAATATTAAGCTGCTTTCGGATTAATTCCACGAACTAGATGGGAAACCCTTAAATCATGAAATGAATATTCAAATGTTTATACAATTGTGATATTGCTGCAATTTTATTAACTCCATTAAACTACATTGGAAATAATTTCATAATTTCACGTTTGAAAACTTCTAGGTTTTGAAGCAACATTATACATGTTTTTATCTCTGTTTTCTCATGTTCATTGAGACTGTTGTTATAATAGTCCTTAAGTTATATTCGTTTGGTTCGTCAAATCCTGAAAAAAATAATATAAGATGTATTTTTGATGTACATTATATCTTTATAAGAAAATATAATACATTTTCTGAAATTGAATTTAAAGGGTTTCTTTGAAGTTCCCCATTCAAGCTTTAAAGCAAGTGCTGGATATATGACAAATATTTGGAATGTAAATATATTTGATATTTGTATTTCACATTTTGTATGCACAAATAATTCCATCATATAACTTGTCGCATTGTCTCAAATCTACAAATATCAAATCTCACTTGCATTTCTAGAAGAAATATTTGCCACTGAAATATCAGTCACACGGAAAAAAATGTAGCTGCAAACATGTCAAGATTATCAATACTTTCCAAACAGCTATATTTTTAGTCGGTGCAGCACAGCTTGAGGTTGTGAGCATGTTCATATCATTTCAGTTTCTGAGGAGAATCGAACCGAAGCAAAGTGTCCTCGTGCTCGATTTTTCTAAAAGTGCGGAGGTCTGTTTTCTCAGATCTTTGCGTGACTCATCGAGCGAATCATCTCGTTCCGTCAGGACTCTCATGTCATGTCAGGAAGAGCAAAGACGCCAACGTGCCGCTGAAGGAAAATGTTCTTATTGCGTGTTTCAGGTGTCCGAGTGTTCCAAATCGGAAGGACCTTCACTCTCGACCTCGCCAGGTTCCGATTTCTTGACATCACCAGCTCACCGCTCGGTTCCGCTGACATCCAGGCATTTCTCAAGAACGTCTTCCCGAGCCTCTCAAAGTTCTCTCCAGAGCCCAATCAAGAGCACCGGTTCCTCACCTCCGAAGACTGGCAGCTCCAATTCTCTAAACAAGTTTCACAATCGCTTGGTGGATAAGCTAAAGAGGTCCTTAAAGAAAGCGGACGATAGTGCCGATGACCAGAGAAATCTCTCGTGAGACCACTCAGGGGTTTCGAACCGGCCTCCCCTGACCGGCTCGAAACCAATCGAGATTCGCCGTATCTCGGCACCAACTACCGTTTCCGGAACGAGTAGCGTCAAGGTTGCACGCTCTTGTCCGGAACCGCCAGGCTGGTAGAGGAACTGCTCATCCGAACGAGAGTCACCAGCGGATTCTCAGAGAGAGAGCCAATACGCTTCTTCTTTCGCCTCCATTCCCGAAAGCGTCCTTCGAGCCGGCTTGGCCTTCAATCTTTTGACTTTCACCTTACTCATCTATAAGGACCTGAAAGTCATCCATGAAATCCAGAAAGTCAAAGTGAGAGAAAGAGATGATGAGATCTATCTATCCTGATGACATCTATCTAACCTGAAGACATCTATCTAACCTGATTCAGGAAATTATCAGGGTTACTGAAATTACTGAAGGTCCCAGACTGATCCGGAGGTCAATCATGAGAGCCAGGGAGTCTTTACTAGAACCTGAAAGATCACCCGAAAAATCGCAAAAGTTAGATCTAGAGCTTATAGATAAGTTCCTGGAAATTCTCATAAGTGTTCAGGAACTTATCCTGAGATCCAAAAATACCCACTGGAGTGTGGTAAACATCTTAAGATTAAAAGGAAAAGCACTTGGGACAGATAGAGAAAGAAGACAACTTTATGAGGGCTTTGGGCATCCTTCTTTCCACACGAGTGTGTTCTACTTCAATCCCAGCATCGAAGGATCAACGATCAGCACATAGTGATAAATGACTGGTTTCCATTCTTTGTTCAACACGCTACTTAACCAATCCTGCCTTGGGTTTGTAAATGTGCAGGCTTTTCGTTATTCAGAGAACAAGGAACAAGGAAAGAGCCGAGTCTGATATGCAGCTTCTCTTTTTCCTTGATTCTTGTTTTCGAGAGTGATCTTAGTACTAAAATCA
>CAJFCO010000167.1:565394-576738 GCA_904066015.1 Synergus gifuensis
ATATATATATATATATATATATATATATATATATATATATTGCATTTTTGAATATAACATCGAAGTTTTTGCTTTGTTATCCTTTTATGGATACTTTTTTTCGCTTTTATGTATACCGATTATTCGACCGAGAGTTTTCTCCTCATCCATGGCAATTGAATGTCACTGCCAAAATCCCAGGAATAATCTAAAGTCGCGGGACTCGAAACGATTTGGACGAATGTTAAGTCTTGAGTTCCGTTGAACTGTTACGACTTTTTATTTGTATAGTTATTTATTATTTGGCGAATAGAACATTACGTTATTAAACCCCGCCCACCTCGTTTTTCTCGATTCATATGTTGTGCCCTAAAATGAGAATCCGGCTTATCGAAAAATTAGTGATATTATCCTATACTTCCACAAGATGTAATTGAAATTAATTGAATATTTTTTATGGGTTTTTTTTATGGAATATTTTAATAGTTCCTATAATTTTTTTTGAAAAGAGGGAATAAGTTGCTCAAAATGAAAAATCGAGAGGATGAGGAGTGTGGGGTGTACATTCCATGCGTATATAAGGTAGATGTATATTGTATATTAAAATAATCTATTAGCGTTTGATAAATAATCCACATGAGATATTATACGAGGATAATAAACGAATATATATACCTACAATTTTGGAAGCTTGCGAAAGTAGACCTCGGTTCATCACTATTATGTATCGTAATTTTTATGTCATGTTCAATAAATGAGTTATGATCTTTACGTAATCCTGCCTCTTATTATTCAGCTGCAGCTGATTTCCTGACATCCTGATTATCCTTTTCTTAGACTTTTAATCATTTTCATTTTTTTTACAAGTTCTATTGAATTTTTAATTGAATTCTATTTGTATTCTCAATTTTATTTATTTGTGATTCTATTAGGAAGTAAATTGGATATTTCATTACATTTTTTATATTTTTTTGTTGCAAAATTATTTTCGTAAGCTTCTCTTCTTCGAGAAGAATGAAATACTATCATTTTAAAAACAATAAGTAAAGTGCTTGTAATTTTTGAAGCAAGTATCGTGGACTCGGTTAAGAAACTTTGTTTTCCTTTACTTTTTATCGTACAAATCTTGTTGAAAAAATATTCTTTAGATACAGTAGACTCTATTATAAAAAAGAGGTTGCGAGTACATAGAGAATATCTTCTCGCTATCTCGAAATCCAAAGAAAAGAAATTCTCTCATCTGATTTTCAGAGAATTTAGAAGAATTTCAGGATTTTTAAAAGATTTTACAATATTTTAAATATATCAAGACATCTTAAGTGATTTAAAGAGATTTTAAGCGATTTTAAGAAATTTAAAGAGATTTCAAGAGATTTTAAATGATTTTAGGAAATTTCCAAATACAAAAGAGTTTCAAATAATTTCAAAACATTAAAACTGTTTTTTATTTTTTTTTTAAATCTATTAAATCTCTTGAAATCTACTTAAATAATCTTTTAAAATCCCTTGAGATCATATAAAATCTCTTTCAATCCTTTGAAATCACTTAAAAACTCTGAAAATCCGCTGAAATCTCTTGAATTCTCTGGAATCTTTTAAAATAACTTAAAATCTTTTTGCATTTCTTTTAAATTTTTTGAAAAAACTTTTAAAATCTGTTGAAATATTGAAAAAAAAAAATTAAAATCCCTTGAAATTACTCAAAGCTTTTTGACATTTCATTGAATTTTTTTTTTAATTCTTGATTTGAAATCAAAATTGATTTCTATAAAATCTTTTGACACATATCCCTGAAACCCTTTTTAAATAACTTGTACGAAATTTTTTGAAAGATGTGTGAACGAGATTATACATTTTTTTTTGTTTGCAAGAAATATTGTACAATATAGAAATTAAGTAGGACAACAATTTCTCTAGTTGCTATAAAAATTGAAATTGGTATTGAAAAAGGGGCAGACGGTAAGAAACCGCATGCAGACGGTAAGAAGTCACCTGAAGCATTCCATCTAGAAATTTCTCCGGTGTAACGTCAATACTCTTGTAGTAGTTCAATTAGTAATACAATCGCGATGCTATTTGTGTCATCAGGCTCAATTGTTACAAGCTCTTGCTTGATGTCATACTTTGATGAATCATGTTAAGAAAATTTTGGTCAAAGTTTCACATGTCAATGAACTAGAGAATTTACCGTTGCAAAAGTCACAGTACATAAATGTTTGAAGTCAAGTATGTAATGCTATTTTCAGCGAACTGGAAACATTCCCTATATTAATTGTAAAATTACGTTCTCCTCTGGGGCCGACTTTTAACACGCAATTCTATTAATTAAAGAAGCAATTACATTCTTAAAACATTACTTTTAAGAAAATATAAAGAAGCTTAGTTGGAAATATTCCTTGAAGAGGAATTATAAATTATTTATTAGTTGAAGGTCTTTTTTTCTGCATCGGTTTGCATTAATGCAAATAAAATTGGACTTAGTACATGCAACAATACAATAAGACCGTAATACAAACAAAATCAGGAGTCATGAACTATCATGAATATTCATTCATTATCAGCGAACACAACTGATTATGTAAATTGTTACATAAATACAACAACAATCTAATGATCCAAATTTTTTCCACTAACAAACTTATACGTATGTACTAGTGTAAACCTTAATCAATAACTGATTATTCAATTAAATTCTAGAAATTTTCATGATATAAATCCAGACGAAATTGTATTATTTGATTTTATGAAATCATGCTAAGCTGTTATATTATTGACTTTTCTACCAATATGATATTAAATCAGATCTTAATTTCCACTAAGCGTGTAATAAGGAAAGCATGTTGCAATTCCTTATTGCTTTAAGAAACTCACTAATTTTGTATAATTTATACAATGTCCTTTTGATAAAAATTTCATCAAATACAACACAATATAAATAAATAAATGCAAGCTTTTCAAGTAACTGCATGTATTTCCAAGATAAAAATTGATATCAGATTTCAGTCATTAAATAGACAGTCAATCTAATAAGCTGTGGATAAATAAAAAATTATAGAATACAAGGAAATACAATTACAACTCGAAATTTGAATAATAAAGTCATACAAAACAGCACTATACCAAGGGAAAATCTTCTTTTTCCTTTAAATAAGACGAAATTGATGAATTTCGATCTTTTATAAAGACGACTAGAACTCTAAGTATTACATGCCATTAAAGACTGTTATATACCCTTAATTATTACATATTCATTTTTCTTTTAGTGGAAAAAGAATTTATAACTGGCTACGCCTATGGCTTCTTGTGCAGATGGAAATTTCCACTGGTCGAGAGAGTATGTGCAACTCGACAGTGTCACTGGTTAAAGATATTAGTGTGTGAAAATTGCAACGGCCAAAATAGAATGCACGAGGGCCAGTATAAATAAATACTTTCTAGCCTTCATGTAGATTCGTGTAAATTTATTAAATTTATTAACTTGGCTTGATTAACAAAGTGTGATCATTTAGAAGCCAATGGGAATTTTATCTATGACTATATTGTGCTAGGTTCTAGTGCATTTTTAATGAGAGTTGAGAGCTCGTATAAAGTAGAGTCATTATACAAAAGCCAAAGCGAGAGAGACAAGATGGTAAAAAGACTAAAATTTTAAAGACCGATCGATATAATTCTACGATTTCAATAAATATGCTCTTTATGTTTTGCACATATCGTATTTTCTGCATAAAACGTATTGTTTTCATTATACAAGTTAATTACACTTTCTTAATTTCTGTGATAATCACGGGAGGTCTGCAAATTATAGAAATTTGTACTTATAGAAAAGTCTTTTAAGAAAACAAAGAATTGTAAATTTCAAAATTTATTTTTACAGAGACATTTCTCTAAATTTTACAATGTTACTGTTTTTGTAAATATTAAAAATTTTAAATACAGTAGATTTTCGTCTAATTGCATACACAATGAGAGAGTGAAGTCTAAATGTTTTAAACAAGAAAATGTGAGTTCGTAGAAGTGTAAAAGTGATGAAGAATGAATACTTGTGAAGGTATGTCGAATCGCATTTTCATTCAGTCCTTTTACATGCAACTTGTATCACGCAAAGCAACCTACGCAGCTTATGTGCGTTTCATTGCATTCTGTTCCTTATCCTTATCTACCACCTACATGCATCGGCACTAACACATTTTTGTGTCCTTGTATTGAGTTTCAGAATGAACAGGAGCGACCTGGCTATACCTTGTACCCTGTATGTCCTAAAAATTAGGACGAGTACGGTAATAAATAACTTCTCTTATCTATAATAAACTTATATATAAACCAATTTTAAAAATTAGTTTTTTCACCAACTAAATAGATTTTCTTGATATTCTTTAATTTTTTAATTAAATTTTAGCTAAGAATGGAAGCTGTGCATTACGGAAATCAATGAACCACATTTTATACTATACCAGTCCCCCTAGCCTTTTTGGTTTATGTAGCCATTGTAGCCCCTCCCCCTTCAGTGAAAATATAACCCGTACGTATTATACAAAATTCAAATAACTTCCTTTTACAAACAGAAGTCCAAAGAATTTAAGGATTAAATCTTTAATTAAACTTTATGCAATCTTACTTAAAAAAATACTTTTTAATCGTTTGGAATCACTTGAAATGTTCTAAATTCTTTGATAAAAGGAGTTTTTATAACAGGATTGTTTTTGGGGCTAAAATCAAATTATTGCAGATTACGATAATGTAACATGAGATTTAAAAAAATGATCATAAGCATAAATCATTGACGAAGGCGCGTGCATGACATTCCAGTCGCATTGAATAAATTAGACCCTTTTTATCATTGTAGATCATAATGTCTTTTCAACGACTCTTCTTTCGAAATTCTCAGATTATGACGAACCGTTTTTGCTTTCACCTACTTTCGAACAAGTTCTGGCTTACACAGGAAGACCTTCGAGGGGTAGAGGCGGTTCAGGTTCTCGAATGTTCCCTGAGTTGCGCAGGATTCGGGAAGTGCATCCTTTGAGGCCAGGCCAGGCCAGGCCAGGGTGGTTGTTGATTCTGCGTTTCGAGAGGAATTCAGGTCGATGCACTAGGGATGACGATCAATACACGGGTTACTATTTCTGGCCTGATGCAGTATTCTTAGCCGAGAAGTTTGCTGCATGCAATAATTTCAAACGTAAAGACCACTTGGAAGTTGGAAGTTGGAAGGTAAGTACATGCACGCAAGAACCAAGACTGGAATTCCTAGAATTGAAGCATGAAGGTATGCAACCAATCTCATATGTTCTCTGGTTGCTTACTTAGATCTACAATTCCTCTTTTCATGTGCTGTTGCATTTACATTTTATTTTTAGTGGAATCTACGAGTCAATTCTGTTTCAGACTTACAGTTTGAACTAAACTCTTCCAAAGAAAAACATATTTTTCAGCGTACAAATAATTTTCTTATTATTTCAGTCCCTTAAAATTGATAGATGATGTTCATTTTTACTATAATTAGATAAATGCATTATTAGTTTTGCATTTTTATACAATAATGTAATCAATGGCTCATTATTTCACCTATGTATTAGCAGTCTGTTCGTTCCTTTTCCTGTCCGTTAAAAGATAAACGGTAATAAATGGAAATCAATGGTAATTTATAAACCTCCGTTAATGTCAGGTGCGCGATGGTGATAAAGTTTTTCATTACAAAAGAGTAGACGGAAAATATACCTTCATAGTATTTCTTGGATTTTCCCCTTCGTAAACAAAAGACGCAACGAAAAATAATGAAGCATAAGCTCTCTAAATGTATTTTCGTAATTAGATTCCTGTGTCGTAACTAGGCGCCAATAAATTTATTGAAATTTTCTGAAATATGAATCAGAGATCTCATTAAAACTGATCACTGATATATGTTGCGTAAGATACTTAATGCATCGAAAACCGCAATAATTTGTCTGAAAATAGAATCATGAGTCGTTCCACAAGATTTTAATTTCTATAGATAAGAGAATATTGATACGCAACATATGTAACCTCAATTATGAGGAAATCGATTAATTTATTACTTTCAGACAATATATGAGATAGTATTAATAATAATTCTTGTTGACAGACCGATCTATGAATACATATTTCGCATTATATAGGAGTCTGAGATATGTATTTATTACTAAACCGCAAAGCCCGGAGCAAAGTTTTTAATCCTCTGATTGTGACTTTATTTCTAAACAAAATGCGACATGCATTTTATCAGATAGGCAAAAGTGCAGAAATATAAAAGATATTTCCGTGTTTCATGTGACTTGTAGGAAAATATAAAAATTGCGTGACATTTGCGGTTTTAGTAAAGAGTTCGTAAAGAAGGCAAAAGACTGAGTCACAATATTCCAAGAACAAATTCTTCAGACATAAATGGAAAAAATCGGTGAATAAATATTTGGTTCTGCTTTTAACTTCGTAACATTGAGTTTTAATTTAGAAAATAATGATGTTTATTGAAGTAAAGTTAATAAAGACATCGCACTTTCTCTCTCACTCTCAGACAATTCCGACTCAATTTACCACCTTCCTTGATCCCAAATTTGACGATCGTCAATTATGAAATGTGAATAATTTACCTTCTATTTTTGCTCGTTTATTAATACCACCAACAAAGCATTTGCATCTAAGAAAACAAGGAATATGGATAAAAAAAATACTCGAACATCCATAAGATTGAAATTGTTCTTTAATAACATATTTTCTATTCTTATACGTCAAGCAGACCACGTCGTATTCTTGTTGAATTATTTACATAATTAAAAAGCACTGCGGAGTATGTTTTATTTTCGTACTTTTATAATGAGCCTTTGATAACACTCCGATCGACTATCCAATTAATACTTTTGAACTTGAACTTCCCTTTGATATCCTATATAACTGTAGAAAACTTTTTATCTCCAGCCTATAATTTCGCATGTTCTGATATGTAATTTCATGTGATAAGACTTAATCAGAAATAATAGTTTCAAGGTAGCAGTGAAACATATATTTTTTACCTCATTATATTTGATATCCTCACACTGAGAAAAATAGATTGTAAACGATAATGAAAAATATGTTACTAGATGTTAAAAAAATATAGTATATGAGATAATATCTTAGATTATAAACTGAAACATGCCAGATTTTTACATTTATAAACCAAGATGTTAAAATGTATAATCCACAATAGAATTTATAATCCAAGGTATTAAAATTAGTACCAACACTAAGATTTTAATTAACAGTGTACACAATCTAAAGCAAAGAATATCACTTACCAATTCCGGTAATAATAATTGTAGAATTTTTCATATTGAATTTCACAAGTTTCCTCTCATTTAATGTTTAATTTTTATATGGCTTGTGGTAATTTGACTTTGTAGTTGGATTATAAATTCACATCGAGTCCCATTGTGAATTTTATTACTGATAAAGGAATAAGTATTTATCTATTTACTTTTCCTCCTAAAATCGGATTCCAATTTACGAACTTGTTGATAACCAATTATCCAATGGCCCAGCCGACGAAATGTCCGAGACTCTTATAAAGCGTTCATGTTTTTGAGAAAAGAGCAAAACATCCATGTCCGCCATGATACTTATAACGTTTATTATCTTCATATGTTACGAATTAATTGCTGAAGATTATAAAAATCTAACATCTAGAGATTATGTTTAGTAACATCTTTATATATTAGGTAAAGATTACAGATCATATACTTTTTAACATATTTTATGTTACCGGATATCAGCGATGCCAGACGTACGGTAATTACCGTATCTGTACGGTAATTTGGAGCAATGTACAATGTACGGTTACCGTACAAAAAAGTACGGTAATTCTACGATGAAATTGTACGATAATTTCGAGAAAATGTACGGTAATTTTTATTTTCTGTGTAAAAAAATTTTTTACCAAGACTAGTGCGGAATTACTGGGGGAAATATTCCATATGATTCGAATTATCGCGCGGGAGAAAGGATCTGAACCTCTAATCTTCCATTTTTTTGGATTATCCTTTAGTTTTAGCATCCAGAAGGTTTTATGATCCATTTTTCTCGGTACAGATTCAATTTCCCTTTTTTCAATTTTATTTTATTTTGAAAAAGTCTAATAAGATAAATGAACGCAAATTGTTTGCAGACACTATATTCTTGTAAATGGATTAGAGTTATACTTATCTCGTTTACTGTATACAAACAAGCATTACGTATACATATACACCAACACAAATAAAATCCTAAGAATAGTTTCAATATTAGTTAAAAATGCAGTTTGAACTTTGCATTTTTCGCTTTTTAGTGAGTTCTAAAAATGCTGATGCAAGTAATTAGTAATATATATACATATACATGAATAAAATAGATAGGATGTGAAAAAGTGTTGAAGGATTCAATGTTGAGTACCTAATATCTATTGAATGATCGTTTGTTATGTTTTATTGACAAAAAGAATATTTCTTGAATCACCAACAATGCACTATGAGTTATTTCATTCAAGAATTTTACAAGAAAACTGTGTTATTATTTAAATGTTTTGTAGAATTAGAACTATTTTCCGGCAGATTGAGTCAAGGAACTAAAAATATTTGAGTAATTCTAAAGTTAAACTTGTTTATGTTTGAAAATGACTTTTGAAATGCACAGATGCTATTTTGTGACAAATACTGCTGATGTTTAATGAATATTTACGAGAAGAGATTAAAGTGCAAAAAACATGTATTGGTTTACGATCCTCTAATCTTTCCATTAAGAGTGTTTTCTTCTGAATCATGGAATTTTTTTAACTATAGCTATAAAGAGCCGCGAATTTTACATAATATAGAGTGCATTTATAATGATCTAATAGATATTAATTAAGTGAAACGTTCAAATTGTTTTTGGCAATATTGAGTCTAAAATTAGCACCTTATCAAGATGGAATTAGAACATAGACGTAAATTCATTCTATCAATGAGATATGTCTATTTTTGATTTGAACTTTCTTCCTTAGTGTACTCTTGACATTGACACAACAGGAAACATGTTTTTTGAGCTTAATGAAATCTAATTTTTCTTCTAATTCCACTAACGAGTCAAATCATTTGCAAATGATTGTCTGAAATTAGTTCTGCAGATTCAAATTTACACATGAATCGATTCTCCCAGTAAAAACAATAATTTGCGTCATGATGACGTATGTAGAAAGGTAAATAGTGATCAATGCAAAAATGCATTTCGCAGTTTACAATTAGGTATATATATATATTTCCTATCCTTTAATCCGATCTAATTCAAACTTTGAAAAGACCTACAGATTGAAAAGGATTCAGAAGGAATTAAAATTTCGGAATGATTTGGAAAGCTTCGGATTGGTTCAGCGAATGAATTTAAATCCGAAACTTTCGCCAGAACAACTTGTTCTGAACAAGTATAAGGAGAGCTCAGAAGACATGCGCGACAAAGATGGTCGTCCGCGTTCCAAAGAGATGCATCCATCTCGTAAATTTAATGATTCATAAAACATTGTCTTGACGGTTTTCCCGGGAAGTTGAGCAATTTTCGGCGACAGGGTTGTGACAAGAATGTGTAGGTACAGTTGCTTTGGCTTTTCAATTTTTTGGAATCATGCCTAGTACGATTAATCGCACGAAGTTAGGACGTGAGTGCAGTCATCTCTGAAAATTTTTGACTTAACCATACTTAGATTGTGTGTTTTCGCTATTTTCAGCCAGCTCCCACTACAATGCTGCGTAATTTCAAAAGACGGCGCCTATTGACTGTGACGCGTTGTCTCGACACCCACGGCGTTTCGCGCATCTCATGTCACTGCCAAATCGTCGAGAACAGGGTAAGTCAAAAGTACCAGTGAATGTCTTGCATTAGTTTAAATACTAAAGACGTAACACTGTCTGGCTAGCTAAGGTTCAGAAAGATGCCCATTTTTTGGAATAATGAATTTTAAATGGGTTTTTAATTTATTCACGTAACTCCGCCAATGCCGGTCCCAAGCCCGGATGAAAAAGGAGGAGGGCAGATCATCATCATCATCATCATCATCATCATCATCATCATCATCATCATCTTTTCGTGAAAATTTGCAACACTGAAATGAAATTCAATTTTAATTTTAATGAATTTATTGTGAATGTAAAATTTTGCAGGATGACATTGGGAGCGTACAAAATCATGGAGTTATGGGTGGCGTGGCATCGAATTTCACGCTGATAAGATTATTACAAGTATTTAAATCCTCTGTGAATTGAATTTCATCAGACATATTAATTATTATCAAATAATAAAACATAATTTTTAAACAGTTTGAATTAATACTTATTATTACGATACATCAAATAATATATCGTCTCTTTGATTGAACGGAAGTTTTCTTGCAACAAGAATGATTTTTTTATTTGGAAAATATTACTTTTTGAAATAAGAAATATTTTCTTCACCCAAAAAACTATTTTAATGGACGTTTTCAGGATTACATTTCTTTGATTTTAAGTACATAATCTTTTTTCTTCAGTGATGAAAGGCGTCTCAATATAGATGTAAAATCGCATTCAGATTGGTAGAGGTTTTTTTTTCCGAAAGTATGTTTTCAGCATTGTTTCAGTTGCCATTCCTCGTTATCTAATCATCTTCCCGCAACTTTCGTTTCGCAAGAATTTATTTACGGAAGCATATTCTACAGTTTGTGGATCGGATGTTGATCTGACAATCTGACTGACTTAAATGCGTGGGTTTAATGAACGATCCATGAATGAACTTCGATATAATTAAAAGAGGTCTCATTTCTTGTAAATGTTGCACTTTAATATATTTTCAGCAAAGAAAGGCCTGTAACAATAATAGAGAGTTATATTTGATGAATATGTGAACGCAGAAAGGATGTGCTATATTTATTTATTGAAAAGTGTTGCTATTGATGTTATTGAACGGTTGTAAGTCGTCACATTGACGTCACAGAAGCAGAAACGTGCTCTGATCGAAATATAGGTTTTACTTTCCAAAGTAGGAAGTAGGAACGATTAGTCATTATAGTCGGCGACATCTTTTAGAGCGCTAGAGTCAGAGCGAAAATGACTGGCGCCAAAACAGATTTGCGCTGACCGGTTTAAAATAGGTTCTGCACTGGTTTACGAACCACATAATATGAATCTATGCTGTTCATAAGGTTTCGTTTGCATTCTTGTGCGTGTTTGGCATATCCAAGACATTACGAAGCGTTGTCTTTCAGATTGCAGCGTAGCCAGCTTCTTCACACAATATTTATAAGCGTTCGCTTCAAGGTCTAAAGGTGTTCTAAAGACGTCGAATGATACACGGAGAAAAATGGCCGGATAGTCAAAATCGACTTTACTATCCC
>CAJFCO010000167.1:581738-611657 GCA_904066015.1 Synergus gifuensis
GTCGCCTCGAGTTTAATTGAAAATAACATTAAATTAATTGACATTATCAACCTAATTATGTATATTTGAGGACAATTGGTACAATTTCGGTACACATATCGTTTTCTAATTTTCTCCAAGTAGATATATGTGTATATTGCACTTAAAGTGTTTCATTGCCATAAGTAAGGACTCATTCTCTTTTGTGCAGCAATTGTCATACTAAATCTCTGTTTAAAAATCGATTAGGTTTTTATAAGTGGAGGTTAAAGTTAGAGATTGAAATAAACTTTACTTTTCCGGGCTTTCCTTTGAATGTTCTTCATCTGTTGAAAATATTAAAGTGTAATAATTAAATGACGACCTTGAATATTTGAATTCTGAACAAGGACAAGAATAATATCAATAAAGATTCTCTAGTTCCAGCTGCATCTAGATTCTAGTGAAGAACCAGTCGAGTCCAGATTTCAATTTAGTGGATGAACTCCGTGTTAGTCCATAACCAAATAAAATTATAGCAAATGCATTCGCTTAAAGGCCATGAGTATTAAATCATTTTCGATGTGCGTCAAAGTGATGTTTTTGAGTGTAGGAAAAGTTTATAGGCTATAGGATAAATTGAAGTGAAATCCTCAATATAACACTTTATAACTCAGGAAATGGCACTTTTAAAAGTGAAGTTTGCTGAATTATGGAATTCATCATGACCTTTTCCAAATGGCTGATTTATAAAACATGAATTCTCGTTGCGAAATGAGAAATATTTAACGATATTTTTTACCTTTTTAATAAAAAAATTAGCACTCTATTGCAAGGACGTTTTTAATTATATCTCCAACTTTTCTGAATAATGGCGGTGATGGTTTGGAACATGGACATATAGGAAACAAGGGACTAGACATGCCATTGTGGGGATGAGTCAATGAGGGGGGAGGTCCGCCATCTTTTGATGTCCCGCGACAAATATCGCAGCGCCCAAGCGCCCACATGTTTATATTTTCTTCATGGACATTCAACCAATAGAACATTCGCCAATAGAACATCGTAAGATGGCGGCTCTCCCACTCATGGATTTTTCCCCTCTCCAGGGGATTCAACCTCCCTTGCCCGAGTGAAGGGTACATGCCTAGTCCCGTGCGTTTGCCTATGTCCATGATTTGGAAAAATTCTTTGTTATCTGAAAATGTAAAATAACAAGATCTCGTTTTGAAGGACCAAAATTAACTTCATATTTTCCTCTGCAATCACTCGAGAAACAAAAGAAGAATAATATGAAAACATATTGTTCAGACGAGATGTATTCTTTTATAAGTCAAAAGCTATGCGATTAATTAACCTTTACTGATAAAAAGCACAATATGCTTTTTCTTGATATTAGGATTTGATACGGAATATCATTTAAATTAATGTCTTTTGGATTGAAATAATTATTTCTAAGAGGTCTTTGTATTTTTCCAGTAAATGATGATGTTGATCACTTTTGGTATTTGTAAATCACTTGATCTCGTTTGCTTTCATTAATCGGAAGTGTTCCTATCCTGATAATTAAGGACAACTTCTATATAACTCTAAAGGAAGCCAGAGAGGTCGTAAGTATTTGATTTCGGGCTTCCATCTAGCAAACGTTGTAAATAGCACCTCTTTCCATTTTCACTTTCTATTATTTTTCAGCTATTTAATAATTAATTAATTTCATTCTTCATTACATTGAAAATTTCGTGTATAGTTTATAAACTTTCTTATAACAGGATAGTGATTTTTACTTATATATAGTTAGTTTGAATAAAAAATATTAACTGACATAAATTGCTTGTTACTATAAATATTTGATCCATATTTTTATGTATTTTTATCACATGCGTTAATAACCTTGAGGAGAATCTTCGGATACAAGAATTTTTATTTTCCGGAAAAAATCTGTGTTAGGATATCTGAAGATTATAAATACGTGTGGTCCCAGAGTGTACTTCGACTCTTTTTTTACAATTCTCAAGAGAAAAACAGAATTATTTTATCAAACAAAACGTCCTTCGCATTTGTCCCTGTAAGTGTAATCCATGTAAGATTGTCCCTGGTTATTTTTTAGTTCCTTTTGTCATTTTTCTAGATAGTATTTGTCTATAAAAAGTATATTTTATACTGGGGATATAGAAACTGTAATTCTATTAGACTCAAAGATGATATTTATGCTTTATATAAACTGAGAAATTTATTAACATGTTAATTTCAATTTTTCCTTCATAATTCTGTGATTCCTTTGTTTAATGCAATTGACATTTCCGTTATTTCGACAGGAAAGTATATATTTAATAATGTCATATGGACAAAAAAAAAATGTGAATATGTAAATGATTCTTTTACATCAAGTTAACATTACAATAGCAAATGTGGAACGTTACTTTTCAAATATAAGATTATTTTTAAATTAATGTTTCCGCAATTCCTACATTTTACTTATAGAAATTATTATGCTTTAACTTTATTTTTAGGCAGATAAAGTAATTATGAAAAGTCGAATTGAATAAGGTTCCGACAAGACTGTGGGATAAAAATAGCTTTAGGAATAATTATACTTTGCATATCCGAAAGATAAACGTTTTTTAGAGATAAAATCATTGAAAAATGTTATTAAGAAATTTAGTTCTAGGCGATAACATGAAAAGCAAACTTAAATTTGTATGCACATTGACATCTGTAGACAGGCATGAGTTCTCTGGATGAAGCTTTACTAACTATCTTACCGACAGCAGTTTCAATTTCTCATGGTTCAATTAAGGATACAAAGTTGCAACCTGTTGATCAATGAATGTTTAGCTTAATGTTTCTTATAAATAAGAAAGCCATTACTGAAGAATTATTTTTATTATGCATCTCTGTATGAATTATACTTGATGTAACACCTGACTTGGGTACGCAATTTACAACTTGGAATTTTTAAATCAAGGTAGAGGTCACTGTTTATAGCTCAACATAATATGTTAAATATGGCTTAAAAATAAATCATTTATACGTGTTCCATCCTTTCAAACATGCGTATTTATTTGATTCTGAAATGTTATCTACGGTCAAGTTCAACACGTGTTTCGATTGGTCAAGGGAGCTTATTTGTAAATTTATGACACTTAGATTAGAATCGGCTATTTTCGGAAATAATGTGTTCAACTTCCGAATTGTAAGAATAAGAGTTAGGATACATTGAAGCATTTATTCTCTCCATCTGAATTAGTAAGAATTTGAGTGAGTGAGTAAGTAGCCTTATATATATTTTGATTACTGAATTAGTAAGAACAAAACTTATTAATACATACTCTATTTCATCTTAGTTTTATTTATTTATATATATATAATTGTCTACAATGATCATGCACATAAGGTATGTAATTTGATATCTGTAACTGTAATAAGTAACGAGATTTTCTTTTTCATAAAATTATTACCTATATTTCTAGAAATTTATGATCAAATATTATTGATGTGACCTATTCTAATAAGAGGTATTCTTATTAGATTATTATCTTACTTCCGGCGATTATAAAAGGCAGAGAGACCAATCGATCCAATGGCTTTCTAAACTAAACCGAATGAGTATAACACAATCCGAGAAAAAAGGAGAACGCCACATTGCTTGACATGAAATTAAAAGAGTTATCTACGAGTACATATTATATTGATCCTGCAATTATTTTTACATTCGAAAAAGTAGAAAGAGTTCTCTTAATGTGCATGAAAATCGATAATATAATTAAAATATTTATTTACGAAAAGAAATTACAGTTGACAAATGTTGTTTCGGAAACCAGCACGAATAATACAAATTTTGAAAATAATAGTTGGTACATGATCTGTTGAAAAATATTGTTACTATGCAATATTTGGTCATTTATAGAGGCAAATTGGATTCGGAATCATATGTCGTGTATATTTTGAAACTCATAACGCAATTCCGATGCATATAATTTTAATGTATGAGTTACATCTGGACAAAAATGTTTGATAATAAGATATAAATTATAGTATCATTGTGATAATGATGCATTACATTTTTTTCAAGGCCCTAAGAAATTTTTCCATGTGGAATATTTCAGAAACGTCTGTCACTGTCGGTGAGATTATGCAACATTATGTTTCTTTTCTACGTTTCTACGGAAAGATTCAGAAAGAAAAATACTGGAGACAACCTGCAATTTAAAATCTACGGCGTCAAAAGTATAAACTATAGGTTTGTTGACATAATTGGGCAAAATTTCCTCGCAATCACTTTAAATTACTTGTAATTAGAAACTTTTCTTGTCTCGAAATATTTTTAAATCTTTGAAATCCCACAAAATCCTTTAGTCTCTTAAAATATTTTGAAATCCCTCGAAATGCCTTGAAATATCTTGTAATCCTTTAAAATCTCTTGATAATCCAAACAATTTGATATTACAAACGTTTAAAATCCTGTATCTGGCATTCTTTTTTTTTTGAAAATACCATTCTTTTGAAATCCTTTTCTTTGTTTCTAAGTGAAAGTAATCGCAGAGAAACAAAAATAGCAAGGCATATATTACAGCTATATAGTGCGAATCTATACATAGTTGCAGCTTCCTACGAGTTCCTATAGACGCTCGAGAATCATGTCCTCAACCTGCACAAGTTTCAAGCGAAAGGCCCGAATCGTCGAACTGCATTCTATCAGTATGAATGTAAGCTGCAAGGTATAAAACTACATATATAGTGAACTCTGTCTGGAGGTTGGAATTCCCACAGACAGCTATTTAAAGAGCTGCATGCTGCATGCTGCATTCAAATTGCGTCACGTGACTGCAGTAGCCTCAAGTCTTCCCATAACTTCGTCTTTTGCGTCTGGAAGGATCAGAGTTGGAGTAAAAAAGTTGGAAATTCATCTTCAGAATATCTCAAACTAGTGGATTAAATTTTATCTTTCAATACTCTCAATTTTCACCTATGAAGACTGTAAGAGTTATTCGAAGGCTGCAGGTGGCCAATTGCGAAATGGAAGCGACGCCATCTTGAGAATGCGTAAACACTTTGCGCAGCTTATATCGAGAGTAAATAGACAATTAGAATGCAGTATTTCTTCATTTTTGTGATGTTTTGTCATTGATTTTTGAGATTGAAAAAATACTTGTACAAAAAATAAATATATAAATTTTCAACTCTTATGAAAGCAACTTTATGTATTTACTGACACCATTTGTTTTCATTTATGGTTGCTATGTCAATCGATAAACGCTGATAGCAATTCGAGTTATGGCTTCGTATAAGACGCAGTTTGTTAACCTTCGACCGTTATGTTGCGACTAACGTTAACATCATTGTATATATTCTGCATTATACATATACATATTACACATCATTAATATACATGTATAAATATGTATAATATATATATAAAACTGAATGTCTGTATGTATAATGTTCTGAATAGGCGTCCACACCCTTGAACATAATAACATATCGGAACCAAATTTTGCCGGACGATATATATGTCCTGCGGATTTTTAAAGATATTTTTAAAGTGCTTCTATTCATTTTTTCAATTTTTAAATACTTTTTTAATATAATTTTTTAGCAAATTTTTTAAATCCTTCGACATCTTTTTAATTCTTTTAAAATCCTCAAAAAATGTTTAAATTGCCTTATAGAATATCCCTCGTCATTTCTTAAAATCATTTAAAATCTTTTCACATCGTTTGAAATGTATTGAAATCCCTTAAAATCCTTTTTTATTCTTTAATATCACTTAAAATATCTCGAAATCTTTAAAATTTCATGAAAACCCTTGTAATTCATAAAAATAAAATAAAATCCCTTAAAAGCTCTTGAAATCTCTTAAAATCTCGGGCGATTTTACAGATAAATGTTCTAAGCTGGATTTTACCGATCTCGGGCAAATCTCGGGTTTTGCTTTTCGGTTAGCGACCGGTTCAAAGGCACTCTTCGAGATGGTGCTGAGGTCGGAATGTCGATGAATGTGTGTGTGTCTTACTTGTTGAAAGTGGTTGGACGTTGGAAGGCTTGGAAGGTATAAGCTATATGCCATAATGGCATTTCTCGGGTGAAACACCCTGTATATTATGTGCCTGTATGTATGTACACCCGAGAGAGTATTGACCATCTCAGTGAGCAGAGTGGAAATTTCCACTGCCCTACCCCAAGTCTATAACTACAGACTGCATTCTACACTTGTAAAGCTATACTATACACTACAAGTATACTACACATTCATACCCGTTTCCGCCGCAACATTTACGTACTTGCGCCCTAACGTCTGCTTTCATGATGTCTATAACTATTCTTGTAGATATAGAATATAGTTGTGGAAATGTAGAAGTATAGTACGGTACGTCCACCTTCCCCTCGGAATTCAAGGTTTTTGTGGGTTCGATCGATCCCTGCTAAAGGGCGACCCAATTCAATTGGCATGAGTTAAATCGCTTTCAGAATCAAATTGAAAGGACTTGAATTCAAAGATTTTCAAATGTTACAGATTTTGAATTTGAAAAAAACGGATTTCAAGATTTTAGAATTTACTTCAACTTGTTTCGAACCGATTTGGACAGGTCTTCAGTTGATAACGACCTCATTTGAATAATTTGGGACAATAACCGGCAAAATATAAAAAGTAGACGCTTTTTGCATTGCATAGTAGTTCCGAAGAATTCAAAGGAATCAAATTCCATTGAAAAATATTAAAAAGTCACAAAAAAAATCCTCGATAGTAATTTAAAAGCCTACTTTTTAAAAAGACATCTCTAAATTGGAAAGCTTCCTGAAATGCGAGACACACGTGAGGTCCATATAGCTGAAGCAGAGATCTGGCTGAAGTCCCTTTAGTCCCCCTTTAATCCTGTTCTTTTTAAAAATGGAAAGCGACCCCACTTGTATAAACATCCACTGAAAACTTTTCATTCGGAGGCGTCGGCAGTTAATTACTTAAAATTAGGAACACCCAATTTCGATTGCATCGCTTCTAAATTTCGAAGTGTTCAATAGGAACGCCTTCAGCATATAAAATATAAGCAATAGTGGTAATTCAAGCGGCTCTTCACGTCGAGAAACACGAGACACTTGACTATTTTTAGATAGGCGCCGTCCTTCGGATTTATGTAACAGTTGAAAAGAATTACACATTTCTAACGGCGTCACCTAACTGCATTATTGTTATTATTATTATTAAAAAATTATCGACGGGTGCCGATAACAAATGGTACGATAGTCGTTCACGTTTTTTCGAGCAATTCCTCTTCAATCGTAAAAAAACATGCGGCATTCGTCTTTTATATATGTATTTATATGAAATAATATTTAAAATATTTTTATTTAAAAATTAAGGGCATGTGATACTTTACCATAAGAGCAAATTAGTTATACCAATTATACATTCATAATAATAAATATTTTTAGCTAGTAAGAGTCAATAAATCTTCGTCTACATGAGACGAAGGTTTATTGACTCTTATTTACTAAAAATATTTATTATTATGAATGTATAATTGGTATAACTAATTTGCTCTTATGGTAAAGTATCACATGTCCTTAAAAGAACATTCGTATTTTATATTTTGAGAATTCTTGCTTTTCAGTAGAAAATGTTGTTCTTATTCACTGTTGGTAAGTTATCAATTGACAATATATTATCAAAGGATAAGAAACATATTTTGTTGACCTATTATTTCAACTGTCGACACAAGTTAAGAATTTGAAGAAATATATAAAATTTAGTTGATTACAATTTTTAAACTCCACTCCGTCTGTTTTTATTCCATTAATAAATCAAATTCTACTCATAAAAATGATTAGAAAACCATTTTTTTTTCTAATTTTTCAAGTATTATATTTAGTTTCATATTTCTGGAGAGGGAAAAGTGGGAAATACTTTCAGTTACTGTTGTATATACGACGAATGTGCGGATGTGTGATCAAGATCTCTATCTTGATGTAAAAAATCGTTATTTCATCTAGGCAAGTTAAATTCGCATATTACTACGTTAATTAATTAATTTTATAGTATATAAAGGCTTCATATATGTAAAAATTCAAGAGGACGTAAATAAAAATTGTACTTTGGACAAACTATAATTCATGCGATCATGTAACGTACTATACGCAATCTTCACGTTTATCAAGAATCGCATTGAAACAGTTTTTACACACAATATATGCATATGGCCGCCTTGAGAGGAGGGGGGGGGCGATAGCAGATGGGAATAATGATTTGAGGCCCAGCCGTTCGGGGCCCGCGACAGTACGCCTATCTTGAAGTTTGAAATTTTTTCTTTTCGAACTCCAGCAATTTAAATAAGTTAGATATAATGATAATTTTTTTTACTTTCATTTCTAAATTATTTCAAGATCCATAAAAAATTATTGTATTAATTTGATTAAGCATTTTCTGGAGGGAGGAGTCCGCGATAATATAATTTGATATATAACATAGAAGTATCTATTATTATTACTATTGTCATATTATTATTATTATTATATTATTATTATATATTATTATATTATTATTTAATAATATTATTATTATTATTATTATTATTATTATTATTATTATTATTATTACTATTGTCATACATACTATCGTATGTCGACGCCTTTCATTCATGTATTTTATCATATTTGTCCATGACTCAGAAAAATTACTATTGATATTGCTCTATTCAAAGTAAATAATGTTGAAAGGTAGATATAATTTTCCCTGTATGTTTCATAATTCATTGACGCGTTTTGACGACATTTCCTCCCAGTAAAATAAATCTCTGCATTGACTTTTTTTAGAAGAGAAGATGTTGCGCCTAATAGTATATTACTCAATCACAAGCCCTCCAAGTCGTAGTACTTTACTAACAGCAGCTGCAATTAAACTGGATTTGGATATTCGTAATGTCGATTTTATGAAGGGAGAACATCGAACGCCAGAATTTTTGAAGGTACAGAACTTTAAGAAAATGTTGCAAATTTTCAGATATATTTAAAGTATAAAGAACGTTGCACTTCCCCCGTTAGTTCAAACATATTAACAATTTCTTCGATTGAGGACTTCTTAGGTCCAATATTATCATAATATCATAATAATATCCTTTGAATAATTCTCTAAATGATTTCTTAGTGGAATCAATTTTTCTGGTATTCAGCTTCTTTAATCAATTTTGTGAATAAAGTAAATAGTAGATGATAGTAAGAAGAATAAGGGCGCCAACTTTTATTTCTTTATAGATAAATCCACAACATACCGTGCCAACCTTAAATGATAATGGATTCACTATCTGGGACAGGTAAAATACTCCTTTTCTGTAGCTATTTGTGCAAAGTTTGAACACTTCTAATTATATTTTTGGAATAGAATTAAATTACTATTAAAGTAAGTAGTTTGAAATAGTTAAATTTTTATTTTAGTCACGTTATCAACACTTATTTAGTGGGAAAGTACGCGAAGGATGATAGCCTTTACCCGAAAGATCTTAACTTAAGAGCCAAAGTGGATCAGTATCTCTATTTTGAAAATGGTACCCTTTTCTATGCTCTGGCAACTATCTTTATTGTAAGTTTAACAAATTGGCAAATTTTTAAAATAAATAGTGTATTATGTACCAAGGAGGAGAAAAATTGGTTGAGTACTGACTCTAATTTTTAGATCCTAGGGAGTCTTTTCCCTAGGAAGTAGAAATTATTTACATATGACATCACTTTTTAGTCTCGCTTCATGCGTCATTCAGAAGAGAAAAGAGAAATTAAATAAATGATAAAATAATTGTCTTTTTATAGTAATTGCACTTTAGTATGAGTTATCTATATGATTTTTCATGAAAAATTCTTTTCAGAAACCTGTCCTTTATAAAGGGAATAAGGAAATTGCGAAACACGAATTATACTTATTAGACTCAGCATATAAAGTACTGGATAAGATGTTAGAAGGCAAGAAATGGTTAGTTGGTGATTCTTACACACTCGCAGATATTAGTAATGTGTGCTCACTTACTACTCTTAACGTAAGTTTACATTACTGATTATTTTACTATTTTACTAGCTTCTAAATCTAATTATAAATTAACGTTTTTGTTGCAGCTTCTAAAACCAGTGGACAAGTATCCAAATATTACTGCTTGGGTCAAAAGGTGCGAGGAAAATTTACCTGGTTATTCAGAATGGAATAAATCGGGCCTCGACAAAATTCAAAAAACGATGGCGAGCATATTGTCAAATTTATGAGAAGATGTTAACAAAAGTATAAAAAATTTACTGTATATGAAACTAATCAAATATTTTGTAATATTGTAACCTCTGTTTTTATTTTTGGCACGACACGGGAGCAAGTAAGGAAAATGTTGTTTTATTGAAATTTTTGCAAATGTGGTTCGCTCAGAACAATAAATGATTTATTTCAGATGATAAGAATATTTTTCTTTCTCTAATCATTAAAAGTATCATTAAAAGTTTAATTTTTCATTTCTTAAGTCGTATACTTTATTTTCAATAGTTTCAATTTTTACACTGTTGAGAAAATAAATAATTAAAAGTTTATTTATATTTTTGAATACTTATGTATTTTATTCGAGATTTTGTTGTTTAAGTTTTAAATATTCATAATATTATAAGTTTTTCATCCATTTGAAACCCAAAATCCGCATTAAGCTGCCGATAATCCTCCTATATATGTATATATAAAGGAGGAAAAAATTATATATTCTTACTTTTGAATATATATCAAGAATCATGAATCATGAATCATCTTTTACGATAGCATACAATTTATTCATAAGGTAGGTACATACTCAACTTATTTCAAGTTAAAATATTTTTTAAACAAGGCAATTTTTGTTTGCAAAAATAAAATATATCAAATGTATTAAGTAAATTAAAGAAATTATAAGCTTTATTGAGCAAGGTAAGGTCATTTAATTATACTCTATAAAACCAGAATCTCCTGCACATCTTCCTCATTTGACGCAGTATAAATTGTTTCACTTGACTCATTTTTGCTTCAGTCTTTGCGGCACCTCTGTACGTATCGCGTGCAATCCTCAAAAATCGTGTTTCTTTTATGTGTTACATTCCCCAAAGCTCAAAATTTCAATTAATCTATTTCGAGAATAGGAAGTTTGCAAAATAATTTCGTCCAAAATGGGGCGAATTCTAAAATTATGCGTCTTGGCTGCTTTCATAAACTTCGGTGCCATTTTTGCTGAAGATGCTGAGATTCTAGAGTTATCTTCTCCACTTGGAAAAGTTAAAGGTTCTCTTTTAGAAACGAGATTGGGTAAAAAAATCTATTCCTTTCGAGGGATTAGGTATGCTGAACCCCCTGTTGGTCAAAAACGTTTTCAGGTGAGATTTCGCGAAACCATAACATCTTTTTTCTAAAGAGGATATTCAAAAAATGTTATGGAACCATTGCTGTTTTCAATGCAAGAAAATACAATTAAAACATACAATTCAGTAAATTTAGCCGACTTTTGAATGTCGAATTGAATGGATGAATTTTGAATCATTGAATTTTGAATGAATGCGTTGAATTTTATTATTGAAATTTAAAACCTTGTGAGTAATAATGGCAATAGCGTGTATTACAGTTCCGTAAGAAAAAAAGAAAGTGATTAGAATTTGTGCAAGGTAGTCCTTGACTGACAACAGAGAGTACTATGATTACCGACTTGAAAATAAAAAGGCTCTAAAGTGTAGTCATATGACTTGCACGATGCGTAATAGTTTGTAAAGGCGAGCAACTACTTTGGTCTAACAACTTCTTCCGTTGCATGTGGTGCGAGAACCTAACAATTGAATCGTTCTTATAGAGAACCTTCCAGTGAATCATACGAAGTCAATGTACAGTAAATGTTGTGTGATATGGCTCACATCAATCATTTTGGCCTTGAGGTAAATAAATCGAGATTTGCATGTGCAATAAACAAATGCAGAGATTGTTATTTGCTACGGTTGGAGGAGATTTCAATGTAAGACATTCAGTACTTAGTACTGAATGACACTTAGCAAAAACGATTATTTAGTCACTCGAGTATTTAAAAAAGATTAAGTTTGTGTAATGTAAACTACAGTTACATCATTGCGATTTTATAATTTTCATTCGTAATAACGTGGGGTATGAAATATAAACTAATGTTTTTTTATAATACACAATATAAAATTGTTTTTTCGACAAATCTAAATTGATTTTAGATTAAATTATGCAACGATACAAGGCAACATATTTGTATGGAACAAAAGTCCTCATCGAACAATTCCAATAAAGATTCGGTCGAATGGTTACAGACTGAATAGGTTAAAAATAAGTCGTGGACAAAATAGAATGACGTTTATTGTATTTAGTGAAAAACATACTTTTTGAAAAACCTTGTTTCTATTAAATACATATACTAAAATTACTTTTATGTTTAGAAAATAATCACTTTCTTTTAAAAACTATTTTCGCAATAAAACTTGCGGGGTACTTATGGAACGCGTTGTCATTTTTGTCTATTGTACGTCATATTGAATTTGTTTTATTCTTTCTTTAAAAAACTTTCTTAAAACTTCTTCTTATTCTCCATTCAACAATTTTTATGTAAATTTATAGCCAGCTGAGCCAGTGAAAGCATGGAACGATGTCTTCGATGCCTCTGTGGAAGGACCGGCATGTCCTCAACCTAACGTGACAATAATGTCCGAAGATTGTCTTAGACTAAATATTTATTCAAATGCGGTAATTGAAATAAAGTATTATTATACAAAAATGAAAATTCGTAGATTGTCTCACTGCTGCTATTATGAAAGTAGAGCTAAGATATTTTACAAATACAATAATATTTCCATAATTAAATGAATATATTATTCAGCTGCCAACTAAAGACAAGAAGGTGAAAAAACCAGTCATAGTTTACTTCCATCCTGGTGGGTTTTATGTTCGATCAGGACAAAGTGATCAACAAGGACCTGAATATTTATTGGATAAAGAAGTCCTTCTAGTAACAGTAAACTATCGAATTGGTTCTTTAGGTACGTGTTTTAAAGATTTGTGTGACGAATAATAAATATTGAAACTGCAGGTAATTTGCAACACTGACACAAAACCAACTCACAGATCTAAATGTAAATACTTGTCATTTGTTATTTCATTATGTTCCACTCTTACACAATCTAGCCAATATAACCAATGTAGCTCCTGTAGTTTTATTTATTAGAACGCTAATGCTAAAAAGATGCACGACAAGCAAACTTATATAGACATTTATTTTCAGATAGTCCTTGACTTCAAAATTCAGATTCTTTATATCTACATAAAATAAGTAAAATATGTTAAATGCATGATATTCGTTCAAATGAAAAATACTCGCTATTCTTAAATCTACGATTAGTTTTATATAAATATTTTATTATAAATATACATAGATTATACCTTTATTAAAATTGAATACATAATATAGGATTCATGAGCACTGGAGATTCACTATTGCCAGGAAACTTGGGCCTCAAAGACCAAGTTGAAGCTCTGCGTTGGATAAAAAAAAACATAGAATCATTTGGTGGAGATCCGAATTGTGTAACAATTTCCGGATATAGTGTAGGTGCATGGTCTGTGTCTTTACATTTAGTCAGTCCAATGTCTAAAGGTCTTTTCCATCGAGCAATTTCTATGAGTGGTGCTGCTTATTACCAAAAACCTCTTCCCAAAGATCAAAAGAATTTGGCCAACAAACAAGCTGAAATTTTGGGTTGCCCGACTGATACTGTCGGCAATATGCTCATCTGCTTAAACACTAAAACTGCTGATGATTTCGCAAACTCTTTATCTCATTTTTTCGTAAGTATTAATAAAAATTACTTTTGTTAAATTTACTTTAAAATTTTACTAAAACTTGAGTGTATTATAGGAATGGCATGGAGATCCGATTATTGTTTGGACTCCTGTAATCGAACCGGAAGTGAATGGTGTTGAACGATTTCTTCCTGATGATCCCGTAAAATTGTTAAAGGAAGGAAAATTTGCGGATGTTCCTTACATTGCTGGTTTTAATAAAGATGAATTCGGCAGTGTTATTTTGCGTATGTTTTTATTATTAGTTTGATTATTGATTTTTTGTTTTACTGAGTCATATACATTTGATGATAATAGAATTTTTATTTACAGTGCCTATAACGGAAGCTAGAAAAGGAAATAATTCTCTATTCGAGGAATGGAATACAAACTGGGATCACATCGCACCCATTAGTTTTCTCTATGAACGCGATACGCCTAGATCTAAACAAATTAGCAGAGAATTGTATAAATTTTACAATCACGACAAACCAGTCAGTTTAGAAAATCTTCACGGCATGGCAGATGTAATGATTTCTCAAATTTAACACAGAGAAATAATTTCTTACCTACTTACCAATAGGAAATAAAAATTTTAATTTCTCGTTCTAGCTCTACTGTGACGGTGTGATTGCATATTCTGTGCATCGTTTTGTGAATTTATTAGCAACTTTAACCAAAATACCAGTATATTATTACCACTTTATGTTCCAAGGACGATTTAGTCACATTTTGGACCCAGAAACTCAGAAACCTTATGGTAAATATTTTTCAGAATGTAAATTGAAGCAATTTATTTTTGTAGAATGTAGAATGTTTAAATTAAAAATCTAACGATGATATTTACTTTTTAAGGAATTTCACATAATGATGACCTGATGTATATCTTTTACATCCAACAATTCCCACTATTTAAAACTGGTGACCCGGAAATACCGATAGTAGAACGAATGACTGCAATTTGGGAAAATTTTGCCAGAACTGGAGAACCAGTTCCTAAGAATAATGAATTATTTAAGAATATCACGTGGGAGAGATTTACTCAAGAACATAAACGGTATTTAGAAATTAATAAGGAATTTTCTTTGAAGGACGGTCTTATCAACACCAAGAGGATGGAATTCTGGGACAGTCTCTTCCCGTTAGAAGAATCATCAAAGAAATAAATAAATTTTAATTAAACCATACCATATTGTTTTATACCTTTGGCTGTAGTGATGCATAACGAGAAAATACGAGACAAAAATTAGTTTTCTTGAGGCATGATCGGATGAGATGGCAAATGAGAATCTCGTTTTTAGCGAGACAAAACGAGAGTCTCGTATTTGCTTATTGAGTATCACTATTTGGCTGTAATCGTTGTAATAAAGAAATTAAGTCATTTCACGTTTATTAAATGAGCTTACAGAAAATTAGAATGTGGTTCTGATTTTACCTTATCTTTTTTTTTTTTTTTATTTCTGAGTTATTTAGTTCAATTCTAGTTGTTCTCTTTAGAATTTTTTAAGTGCATGAAGGAAAAATATTATTTATTATAAAAATAAAATATTTATAATAACAATATTATATTATGTGTTAATATTATTAATATTAACACGGAATTCACTATGAAAAATCAAATAAATCAACAACAAAAAATGGATTTATTTAACTTAAGTATAAAACAAAATATTTTAAGTTTAAAACTAAAGTGCCATACATTCATTAGGTGTACTATTCAAAGTCTTTAAAGGGTGAAATTTTAATACAAGATACTCTTTTAAATTTTTGGATCATTTGGCTGTAGCTTAACTAAACCTTCACTCAATTCCCAGAACTTCTTTCCCTTTGCAGGATCGGAGACACCTGATGATAACCAAGATTCCTGAAATAAATTGACATGTAGCTTCAAAGTATGTAATTTGGTAAATTTTCTAAAATATAATAATAAAATTGTTTACATGACAGTCAAGATAATATTTTCCCGAAACTCCAGCAACTTCATCAGCCACAGAAAGATAGATTGAAGTCTGAGCGCCCTGTTTTGGTGTCTTGAAGAATGATTTGATAATGATGTTTAAGCCCCAAGATAACGGAGCCGGCACACTTCTCCAAATGCCACTGTCTATCATTCCAGGATGAAGACAATTTACTGTCACTTTTGTGCCTTCCAGACGACGTGCCAATTCCAGAGTGAAAACAATGTTGGCGTATTTCGAAACGTAGTATAAGTAGGCTGGCAGAGTTGTTGTTGGGTTGAGGTTCTCCAAATTCAAGGTTGATAATCTGTATAGCTCTGAAGCTACGACTATTATGCGACTTGGAGCCGATTTCTTCAATAAATCTGAAACAATTATCAATGAACCAACTGTTTTATTAATGAACTCTAAATTGATCATTCTTAATTAAATTCTTCTTCTTCACTCACCAATTAGAAGATGCGTTAAGAGAAACGGCCCATAATGATTAGTGGCCATCGTGAGTTCGAGGCCATCTTCTGAGACTTTCTTTGTGAAAGTTTCTGCAGTTCCCGCGTTGTGAATCAATACATCCAATCTTTTTTCTTCCTTATTAATCTGTTTAGCAAATTCACGAATAGATTGTAATGATGATAAATCCAGTTTGCGAACTACGATATTGTTATTGCCTGTTTCCTTGATTAATTGATCTGCAAGTAAAAAATTATATTTTCAGTTGCGATTTCTGTAAAATGTCAACTTTAATAATAAGTTGAAGCAGTTTAGTAAGTAAAATGTAAATTAATTAATCTTGGAACAATTAGTCCAATTAAATGAAAATGTAGCATTGAGAAACATGCATTCGACGTCTGAATTAGGAAATTGTAGTTGCAAAACAACGCATGCTTCGAAACTGCCGTGAAATACTGAATTAATTTGCAAAATTAAACGGAAAGACAACTTTCTTCGTGCTGAATCATATGCTTAATGCTTATACGTACTTAGCCGGATAAATTGTTGAGATTCAGTGAAAACGATGTTGTTTCTTTCACTCGTCAAAACCGGATTTGATTCAGAAGTCTAGAAATTTTTACATGCTTTTCGAAATAGTTACTTTAGTAAAGAGAAAAGAGAAATTTTTAAATGTCTAGAGTCAGATACTTGAACAAAACCTTTGTAAAATTTAATAAGAGAAAATTTTATATTAAAATTCGAATGAAAGTTCTCATCACGAAAGAAATTATCAGTGTAATCTAAAAATAGAAAACCTTTTAATTTATTGGCATTTTCCACGTTTCTGCATGCCATGATAAGTCGAGCATTGCGTGCGGCAAGATCCTTAGCTGTTTCTTTCCCAATTCCCGATGTGCAGCCAGTAATTATCACAGTTTTTCCATTCATCTTAGTTTTGCTTTTGCAAACACCTAGGCTGAAGTATACGTATAATCTTAATGCAAGGAGGCATAAAAATGCTCCACCCAGCACTAATGCTGCTGCCAAATAACATAAAGTTGTGCAGGATACGATGTTGAGAATCATTGCCTGAAATAAACAAATAAAAATTAAGAAAGAAGTTGTAAATTCTGTAGCATATATATGTAGTTTGAAATTTAATACTGATTAAAATGTCTACTGTTATTTTTGTTAATTCCAAAATCATAATTATCCTTCTACATTTATTATTATTTTGCTGTAATTGTTTCAGCCATTCATTTATCATTTATTTCTGATCCATTAATAGCCAAAGTACCAAGAGCTAATGATTTTCATGTGTTGTCTTTATTATATAAAGAAAATTGTTATATTTCTAGAGCTATTAATAATCAAGAAGGCTTTTAATTTTACTTCACAACCAATTTCTCATTGTCTTAATGGACTTTTTTCTCAACAATGAGTTAATGACGTTAATATATTTTCCATTTGAGACTAATTTGTTTTCATCATCGCTTCAATTCTCCAAGAAGTGTTATTTTATTGCAATTCCAGCACTAAGGCAAACCGGTTTATGCACGAAATGAAATTACCAGAAATAAGAGATGTTTCAAGTTGTTGGAAGCTGCACTGAATATAGAATTATAAAGGTACTGTCTGTTGTTCAAGGAAGTTAAATAACACAAACTGTATAGCTACACACTTTTTATACACCGGGTCACTTTGATTGAAAAGATTCCTTTTTTATGGCAAGAATCTGATGAGATGTTTTGATTTTTAATCGACGAGGATGAGAATCCACTTTGAACCTTAATGGTATAAAAAGAGAGGATCTTCAATAAAAATGAATGACGATTAACGGTAAAAAATACAGTTAAGATCTTCTAATATCAAATTAGTTAAAAATAATATAGCGGTATTAATTGTAAAAATTATAATTAAAGTGACTGTTAATTTTAGTTATCCAAAAAAGATATGAATTTTAATTTAATTTTTGGCGCCAAGAATGTATTTATATTTTGTTAGAATATTCAGAACATTCTTTTATCATCCACACTCTGAATTTCATAACAAAGGAAATAAAAAAAAAAAAAGTTAAAACTCTAATAAACAAATTTATTTAATACCTTAAAGATGAATAATGATAATAATAATTAAAAGTGTCATTTTAATCTTAGAAAGCTTTAACTTTCATCGTTTGTCATAAGAAATACATGAAAAATGTAAACTAAAATTGAAAATTATATGATTATTGCATTTTTGGAAGAACCTTTAGTCATAAAACAGCAAAAATTACTTACGTTGTGTAAGGAAAATTCATGAGTTGCTGAATTGAATACTTCTTGTCGAGTAGCTGGTTTCAACTGCGGTACCAACCTGTCAAGCAACAGTATAGTTTCCCCTCCACAATCAAGAGAAGTTCAGACCTTGACGTTGAAACAGGAGATAAGTATGCCACGTGTGTAAAAAGAGAAAAGAAAAGAAATTTTTGATCAAAGTTCAAAAATTAAGAAATTGCGAGTAAATAACCTGAGATGTAAATTTTTAAAAAAGGAATAAAGATAGTTTTAAATAGTCATTATTGTATTTAAAAGTCTCATATCTGCAATATAAAAGTATAATTACTGAAATAGAAAAATATGTAAAACTTTTGAATTTCTTTATATATATGGTTGGTCCAAATTGGATTGTTTTTTTATGGTTTTCTGGGTTTCAATCATTAAAATTATAAGTTTGTTAAGAAGATTTAAGATGCATATGTGCTTGAATGTATGCACATTTGTATCCTTTTGGTATAAAAGTGAATGGACATGAAGATACTGTCGGGCAATGAACTCCTTGTGTCCAATAACATATGTCCGATTTAAAGAAATTTTCTACAGCCTCGATTAGGTCCGATGCTCATTGCAATGAATCTCTCTTTCCTGGTACTTAAATAACAATGAGAATAATAAACCATATAATGCAGAATAGATAATTCTGAAATTTTGCAAACACAATTTAATATTTACAGAATACATGCCGTACATTTAGCATTCGCAGATTAAAATAATTAAATAAATCTTTCCTCAGGTTTCATGCTCAAAATCTCGCAGCATTTCTCCCAAAAAATTTCGCCAACTTTTCTGTCGTCTGCTACGGATGCCGATCTCTGTTCCTAAATCGATTATTTTTAATTTGAAGTTGTAACTAAAGTCTCAAATTTACAATCTCTATACATTAAAAGTTAATAAATATACCTTGCAATCTACAAAATATTTTCCAGAGACATTGAATACATCATCACTCACTGATAAATAAATTGTCGTTTGAGCGCCTTCCTCTGCTGTCTGAAAAATTCACATTTTAAAATATGTAGTGTTCATCATTTATTTCTTTTTTTTCTTTATCGGGTTGGCTGAATAATTCCGAAAAATAAAACTCTCGAAATTGTAAAATCGCCGACAATACAATATTACCGACTCTGGAAAATTTCCGACCGACAATTGCCCAAGGGAAAAAACATTTATTCAAATTATTTTATATTTTTTACCGGCAATTTTTTAATCTCGGAAATTTTACTTTCCTGAACTTAACAGTTGTTCCCCTTTTTCAACTTAATATTGATACCTTAAAAAATAGATCACATGTTTTGTTAATAAAGTATCTAGCAACTGGATTAAAGTTTTTATAAATTTCTGTTCTGACTACACCAGGATGCAGACTGTTTGATGTAACACCTAAAAAAAAATAAAAAAAATAAACTCTAAAGTAAAATAAGAAGTAGGTAATATTATCTTACCACTGCCTTCCAAACGCCTCGCGAATTCGTTGTTACCAATTACATTGTATAATTTACTATTAGTATAAACAGTGAGAATATTCATTCCCTTTTCACAGTTCATATTATCGAAATCTAAAGATCCGAGCTTGTGCATCTTGGACGAAACGTGTACAATTCGACTAGGTGCTGATTTTTTTAATAAATCTGTAAAAGGAAAAAAGAACCGGTATTATATTGAACTTTTTGCTTAATAAAATAAGACAGAAGGTAAGATCTAATTATACCAATTAATAAATTCGTCAATAGAAAAGGACCATAGTGGTTGATTTGCAATGCCAAATCGATATTATCCTCAGATTTTTTATTTACAATTCCACTACTTCCTGCATTATTTACAAGGACATTTAATCGATTTTCTGTTGAAATGATAGTTTTAGCAAAATTTCTGACACTTGTGAGTGACGCCAAATCTAAATGTCGGACCACAACATTTGCATTCCCAGATATTTTCACAATTTCTTCTGCGAATTCAAAAGATTTTGCTAATGTGTGCATATTCCTCTTTTAATATTTAATATATTCAATATTTATAATACCTTTAGCCTCATTTGCTTTAGTGATATTTCGGCACGCCAGAATCACTTTCGCTCCCCTTTTAGCAAAATCCAAAGCAGTAGCCTTACCAATTCCTTAAAATTGTAATATAACTCTTTATAAATGTTATTTATAGTATAACTGATGTATTATTATCAATAATAAATTATTAAAATTACCTGAATTTGCTCCAGTGACGATCATAACTTGACCATCTAAACTTTTGTTTACACATTTTTCTCGAGAACGAGTACAACTTTTAAACATTATTAGTGATTCAATTCTCTCTAATGCAGATCTGTAATTACTTTTCTTGTTTGATACTTTGTTCAATTTACATAATATGTGACTCGCACTGCAGAAGTTTTTTTTTCCAAAAAAATGAACATGTTTAGAATCTGTAAACTGAAAACATAAATATTGAAGTTATAGCTGAGTTATTACGAGACATTATGTAATAAAAATGGACTTACTTACGTTTAAATAACCGAGCTACGAAAAATTTATAAATTAAATTCTTTGGAATTTATAAAATCAATATTATTCGTTACTCTCTTTTAAAATTGTGATACATCCAGCAGTTGCGGAGAATAACTGCGGGATGAGAAAATATACGTGAATTGGATCCTTGAGATGCTATTTGTAATTCCAAGCAAGTTTTTAGTCGATTCAATTGCTAACCAGTCGTGACTTCATAACATATGCTGTCCACCTATAGTAAGCAATGTAAATGAAGAGTAATTGCTGGTCATAAAAAAATGTTCATTCTTTTTATAGATTACGAGAGCATTTTTTGAGAAGTAGATTAATTTATTAAAATATCTGCTTTAATCTCAATAATTTTTCCGATTTTTAGAAATATGTTTAATTTTATAAAAATAACTTTTAAAATAATTTAAATCTTTATCAGAAATAATCGAACAATGAGAACAATACACAAATCGTAATTATTTATAAGTTTTTACAATAATTAAGTTATTAATTAAATCATCTATCGTCTAAAAGAGAAGTTCGATCGGTTAAAATAAATAAATTTTGAAAAACTTTGTAGAAAAATAATTTTTCAAAGTAGAAACTAAAAAATACCAGACAGACGTACCCCAATATATTTTCTATTATTTTCCAAATAAATTACATTGCAATATTGTTTTTACTGTACAAATATAATTCTGAGGAATATAATTTTCTACTCATAAAAATTTGTATTATTATTACATGCAAAATTAACATATAGAACACATAGCCATTAAATGAACCTTTCTTCAGGTTTAAGTCCCACAATCTCACAACATTTTTCAAAAAATTTCTTTCCAATTTCTGGGTCATTGGCAATAGACCTCGACCACCTTGATTCCTAAAAAAAAATAAAGTAAGTTCAGAACCTACAGGAAAATATCGATTCATTATAAAAAAATTTATGAAAAATGTATACACCTTGCAGTCTGCGAAATATTTTCCAGAAACTTCGGCAACTTCATCGCTTACAGCTAAATAAATTGATGTTTGAGCGCCTTGCTCTGCATTCTGTATAAGAATCAATAATTAAATCATTAAATTACTCGTAATTGAGTTAAATTACAATTATTTCACTAATTCACTCATACCTTAAAAAATATTTTGAAGGTTGCGTTAATACTAAATTTCATAGGAAGGTGATTCATAATTTCTGTTCTGCATGCGCCAGGATGAAGAGCATTCGAAGTCACGCCTACAAATAATAAAATTCAGTGTATAGCGGAATTGAATCTAAAATAGTCACTAAGATAAAGTGGCCAATCTTTATCAAATCGTTAGAGAAAACTAATTAAATACTACTGCTTGTCCATTTTATCTTAGTGAACGCTTTAGACTCCCATTACACGCTTATATCTCTATTTTTTTTTACCTGAGCCTTTCAAACGTCTCGAAAATTCATTACTGCCTACAAAATTGTATAATTTACTATTGGAATAAACCGAAATTGTTTCAAACATTAGGCTGTAGTCTGCATTCAGGTTATTGAAATTTATTTGTCCTAGTAAGTGCATAAAAGAAGACACGTGAATTATTCGACTGGGTGCCGATTTCTTTAATAAGCCTAAAAATATAAAAATATTACTATATATTACTATGTTATGTATGACTCTATTGCTTTTTCCTAATGATGACAAAAGCTTCTTATTGTAAAACAAAGTCTTAGATTTTACCGATTAATAAATTTGTCAGCAAAAAGGGACCATAGTGATTGACTTGTAATCCCATGGGAAGACCATCTTCAGTTGTTGAATTCTCAATACAACTTACTCCTGCATTATTTATTAATACATCTAATCGACTTTCCGTTTCAAGTATTTCCTTAGCGAAATTTCTAACACTTTTTAATGATGCCAAGTCCATGTGTTTGACGACAATATTTTTGTTACCAGATATTTTCATGATTTCATCTAGAAAAAAGTTTATTATTAGACGAATATTTTTTAAATATTATGAAATCCCGTATTAAATATTTAGATGATACCTTTAGCTTCAATAGATTGTTTAAGATCAACACCAGCAATAATAACTTTGGCTCCTCTTTTTGCGAGATCTAATGCTGTATATTTTCCAATTCCTGAAACACTTTGTTAGGATAAATCTTAAATTTATTATTATATATTTATAATATTTAGTTTTTCACCTGAACTAGCGCCGGTGACGATTATAACTTGGCCGTCTAATCTTTTGTTACTTTCGAATTTTCCTTTCGTTATGTCATTGTAAATTTTCATTAATATTAAAAAGATAAAAAAAATAAAAAAGAATGACGTGATGAAACTGCAACACTATCAAAAAAAGAAGGAAATTAGTTATTTTAGTTGTGCTTGGTTAACATTTAGTACTTAAAATGTAAAGCTTAATATGTATTATGTAAAAGTGATGGGACTTACATCCATTGTTAATTCCAAATAGCTTCAAATTACAATAACTTTTTCTAGAGGATTGTCACTTTCTAATTGTCACCTAACGTTAGAGAATAACTTAAAATTAATTTACTCTATTTATTGAAATATTGTAATACAATGTTACTCTTAAAAATTTTTATTTTTATTCTACCGATAGCAAATACGAATTGAAGAGTAGAGGTAGTTTGCGCTACTATAAATACTATGAACATAAAATATTCAGAGATTTATACTTTATCCTCTTTTTTTATAAAGCATGTTTTGAAGAAACTTGATCGTTTCAATGAAACAGTCAGGAGTTAATCTTTATGATAGAAATAATTAACTCATGATCATCAAGAGAAAAAGGCACATATAAAATTTTACTTTGTCTTTGAAGTAGTTTTCAATGTCAAGATTTTGTATAAATTGCGTAACTTGTTATTGATAACCATATCTTAGGTTTCACTGTTTTCAGATATCATATTAAAAAATTAATAATTAAAAATGGATTTTTCGTAGCAGGTAAACGTAAAAAAATGATAAGGAACGTTTATCTTTTGGCTAAAATCGGATAACTAAGTCATGGCTTTAAAATTAAAAATATAATAATATATAAAATTGCAATAATATCTTATAAACTAAGTAACTTCATATCATAAAATTTCAATAGTCCGTATAGGGAAAAGGAAAGTACTGAAGCTGACACGGCGATCAAACTTTCTAAATCTGAATTAGCTCTCTAAATCTGAATTAGTGAAAAGTCAGTCACTAATTTACTTTAGTGAAAATTTTTACTAATTATTAGTTGTATTCCACTATTTCAATTCGCAGTTTTCAACTTTTCACTAAAGTTTTAGTTAAAAATAACTAAAAATTAGTAGAATTTTTCACTAAAGTAAATTAGTGACTCACTTTTCACTAACTCAGATTTAGAGAGTGAAAAGTGAATCATGAAATAGAAAAATTTCAGTTTCTATTATTTGACTGAAAGATCAAGTTAATTTCATTAACGTTTCGGTAACTTTCTCAATTGAGAATTAATCAAACTTACCATAAATTTCAATCAATTTTAATTCTCAAATCAAACTCATCCCACCGTTAGATAAAATTTCCTAATTCATGTTACAGAAACAAGACACAATAATTTAGTAAGACCTTCAAATGTAAAAAAGGACAAACAAACACATTATACAAACACACATCACGAACGCAGATATGCACAATTCTGTATTTAAATTTATCTTAAGTTTGTGAAACTCTCTCTTCTTTTACCGCGAGAGTATTCACTCTTTCCTCGCTTCTTTAGATCCCTACGTTGACTTTATGTTTAAATCTGATTTCACTGATTCCATAATTTTAATCAGAAAAATTCACTGAGAGTCTATAAAAAGTCACTGAAATTTTCAGTAGTACCAGTGACGGTTACTGAAAATTTCAGTCATTTTTCACTGATATCCAGTAGATTTTTCACTTGGATAGAATTAGACATTTTTATTTCTTAAACATAAAACGTTTCTAGAATTAATCACAGTAACTAAATGAACCTTTCTTCCGGTTTAAGTCCCACAATCTCACAGCATTTTTCAAAAAACTTTTCACCGACTTCCTTGTTATTGGCAATAGATCTTGAGAGGATTGATTGCTGAAAAAAATTGAAGTACAAAAACAACCTTTTTAAAAAACATGAAAATTGATGCAATATGAATAAATTAAAAAAAAAAGACATTCGTACTTTGCAATCAGCGAAATATTTTCCAGACACATTGGACACATCGTCAGTCACTGATAAATAAATAGTAGTTTGAGCTCCTTCCTCTGCATTCTGCATAAATCAAATATGTAATTGTATTAAATTATGGAAGGATTTTCACATTCTCATCTAGATTTCATTTCATATAATTTATTTGATTTATTTTACCTTGCAGAATATTTTAAAGAATGTATTTAACGTAAATCTTACTATAAACATTTCATTCTTAAAAATTTCAGTTCTTACGGCACCAGGATGCAATGTGTTTGATGTTATACCTAAAATGAAATTTTGTGTTTAACAGTGACTGTAATAATATTACAGTTTTATCTACACTCTTAATCTGAATCAGCGATAAGTACACCACTGATTCAAATCAGCGTATATACGCTGATGAACCAGTGAATTACGCTGATGAATCAGTGAATGTCACACCCTCTATCATCTAAATTTCACTGATTCATCAGTGAAACTTTCGCTGATTGGAATCAGTGGTATATGTATACTTATCGCTAATTCAGATTTAGAGAGTAATTAATTATTACATTTAGTTTGAAAGTTTTTTACCACTGCCTTGTAAGCGTCTTGCAAATTCATTGCTGCCAATGTAATTATATAATTTACTATTATTATAAATCATCCATTTATGGCTGCCCTTTTCACAATTCATATTATCAAAATCCATTTGTCCAAGATTGTGAAGCAAAGAGGTCAAGTTTATTATTCGGCTGGGAGCTGATTTCTTTAATAAGCCTGCAGATAACAAATTAACATACTATTTAATGTAATTGCGTGCAATTCAGAATTTCTTTTCAATTCAAAATATAAATAATACTGTATACCTAGTAACAAATTCGTCAGTAAAAAGTGCCCATAATGGTTAACTTGCAATCCTTCTTCAATACCATCTTCAGTTTTTTTCCTCGTGGTTGTCCAAACGCCTGCATTGTTTACCAATACATCTAATCGTTCTTCTGTTGAAATTACATCTTTAGCAAAATTTCTGACACTTGTGAAAGAAGATAAATCCAAGGATCGTACCACAATATTTTGATTACCAGATATTTTCACAATTTCTTCTACGGATTATAAATATATTATATTTTTGAACATATGTACTTATGATATTTAAAAAAATTTAAATATATTCTTACCTTTAGCCTCATTGGCTTTAACAATATCTCGACACGCCATAATCACTCTCGCTCCTCTCTTTGCAAAATCTAAGGCTGTATATTTACCAATTCCTGAAATATGATATATTAGAATCTGTTTGTAATTGTCTCGAGTAAGAAACTATCTAAAATTTCAAAATTCAAACCTCTATTTGATCCAGTTATTATTATGACTTTTCCATCTAATCTTTTCTTGCTTTCGAATTTCCCATTAGTTATAACATTATAAATTTTAATGAATAATAATATTATAACCAAAATACAAAAAAAAATAAGTGGAACTATTATCCAAAACATCGCGTCCTATAAATAAAATTAATCTAGAAATTATGTACATATAATTGTAATGAACAGCGAATAATTAATAAACTTTATTATGAAAAAACTAATAAGTAAAACAATTCTTGTATGAAATTTACCTCCAACACAAATATTCACTTGTGAACTACTGCAAGTTCTTTCACAAAATGTTCCACGAGTAAAACGTTTTTCTAGTTTTATGCATTTATCATTAGTTGGAATTATTAATGTCAAAAGGTTAACATATGCATGTAAAAATAACAGGTTTCACAAGATAAAAATAATAAGATCAATCTGTGAATACCAATATGATTAAGCTGCTTAAAGTTTAGTTTAGTTTAGTTTACTATACTGTTTTCTGTGCAATGTGGATAATATGTATTTTATTTAACTACTAGTAAATACGTGAAATATATATTGCCTAAAAGCTTTTATTTCTCAATAATTTCAAGAATATACACAGAAAAATTTGGGAACGTGCACCATGTAGGTTCCAACTTTAGTATAATGTATACTGCGCCACGCGTTTAGGCAGCGTTAAATAGTAATAATAATAATAATAATAATAATAATAATAATACACCTACGTGATATTATTATAGGTGTCGATCTCATACAAAACACCAAAATGGTCGGATTATACCGGTTTTGGCCGAACGAAAGTCATTCTCAAGATTTTCCCTGATCTGTGAGTTAATTAATTCAGGGCCGTGCGCAGGGGGGGGGGCTGGGGGTTCACCCCCCCATAAATAAATTAAAATTAAAAATAAGATTTTATTTTACATCAAAGACAATCGTTTGAAAGAAATTTTTTTATTGGAACATGAATTAATCATAAAAATATTTCGTTCTTTGTCTTATCGAAAGTGTTGTGAATATGATTAAACGACAAGCAAATCGATAATTGTATATAATTTATTGGAAAAAAGTTCCCCCCCCCCAACATGAATTCCTGCGCACGGCCCTGAATTAATTAAATCAATCTTTTTCAAGTTTGAGATGCACAATTTCACAGCATTTCTCCCAAAATTTCTTTCCAATTTCTCCATCCTGAGTAATAGGTGCTGGACTTGCCACCTAGAAAAATAAGATTTACAAAAAAGGAAATTGAGCCAAGTTTTCATTTTTTTTATTCTAAAATAATTACTTGGCAAAATTTTATTTCTCGAACAATTTTAATTGTACTGATAGTTTTTTTTTCTTGACGGTGGCTTTTTCGTATCAAAGATGTTTTTGATGAGATAATGTTGTCGAGAAATATAGCGCTAAAATGCACGCTTCTCAATAATTTACGCATATGTTTATAAAAAAATAAGCTTTTAAAAAGCTTATGTTAAAGTGTTTTAATCTTTAATAAGATTAAAACACTAAGATATTTCAAAATATTTTAAAACTATTATATTTTTTTTTTTTAAATTCCTTTAAAATTCCTGAAAATCAGTTGGTAGCTCTGATCTGGATTCTAAAGTACAGGCAGCGAATAGAAATTTAACCAATGGGTAAAGAGAGATTTCAAGATTGTTAGAATCTATTTTCGCAATTTCTTCTTATGATAAAAAAAATATAGGATTGCAATATGACATTTAAAAATTTCTGTACCTTGCAATCCGCAAAATATTTTCCGGAAACTTCGGCAACATCATCACTTACTGATAAATAAATTGTTGTCTGTGCACCTTCTTCAGCTGTCTGTATAAATTATTAAAGTTATTACATACATTAAAAGATTATTTAATCTAAAAATAATAATTCATTTACTGTTTCTTTTTTGTTATTAGTATCGCTAGTTTACCTTGAAAAATATTTTGAAGGTTGTATCTATAATGTATCTTAAAACAGTAGGTACATGCCTAAAAACTTCAGTTTTCACTGCGCCTGGGTGTAAAGAATTCGAGGTCACACCTAAATAAATAAAACGATTAAAATTATTTTATAATCTTTTCTAACGACTTATTAAAGGTTGGTTAGTTAATTTATTTACCAGTGCCTTCCAAGCGTCTTGCAAATTCGTTACTGCCTATTACATTATATAATTTGCTATTCGAGTAAAGCTTGAGACCACTTCTGATGCCCTTTTCACCTTTCATATTTTCGAAATCTAATTCTCCCATTAATTTATGTAAAATCGAGGATACGTGAATTATGCGACTGGGTGTGGATTTCTTTAATAAATCTGCGAAAAAACGTAATTCAAAACTTATTTTTTAATTAATACTTAAAGAGATAAAAAAATTTACCAATCAGTAAATTCGTCAATAAAAAATGTCCGTAATGATTCACTTGATATCCCAATTCGATACCATCTTTAGATTTTCTATTAACAGCACCTCCAATTCCTGCATTGTTTATTAAAACATCTAATCGTTTTTCTGTTGAAATTATAGACTGAGCAAAATCTCTGACACTATTGAGTGATCGCAAATCTAAATGTCGTACAACTATGTTTTTATTCCCAGAAATTTGCACAATTTCTTCTGTAAGTTTAAAATGTATAAAAAATGTTTAACATTTGTATTACATTTGAACTATAGAAATTTTTTATAAATTTGAAAAATACCTTTAGCTTTCTTAGCTTTCTCTAAATTTCTGCATGCCAAAATAACTCGGGCTCCCCTTTTCGCAAAATTTAAAGCTGTAGCTTTGCCAATTCCTGAAAATTAAAAGCTTTATTAAATAATAGGTAAAATTTGACACAGTAATTAATATTTACACTTTCGACAGAACCTGTATTTGCACCAGTGACAATTATTACTTTGCCATCTAATCTTTTATTACTTCTACATTTTCCTTTAGTTATCGTGTTGTAAATTTTTAATATCATCAGTAAACTACTCATATAATAAAAACAGATTATTGTTCTTCGCAATTTATTGATCTGAAAATTGAAAAGAAAAAAATTTTGTTTAAATACAATAAAGAGTTGTTTTGCTATTAATAAATGGAAGGTTGAACTCACCTCCATATTGAAATAATTCAAAGTAACACATCAACTAGCACCTTAAAGAAAGTGATAATTGTTAAAGATATTATTAAAAAAAAAGGTCAATATCGAAGAAACCGAAAAACAAACTTTGTAGAATCCACGAGTGTATCTGCCTTATTTGAATCAATTTGAATTTGCTCAAGTCATTGTTACTGCATTGCTGTAATTAAATTATCAGTCGAGTGTTAGTATAATAGGTATAGTAAAAATCTGCCCGCTCCGCGGGCACATTCTCATCGCGCGCTTCGCGCGCGGCTCGCTTCGCTCGCAAAAATGAGCGCGCCTACGGCGCGCGGGGGGTCGAA
>CAJFCO010000167.1:625060-637348 GCA_904066015.1 Synergus gifuensis
TCTCTCTCTCTCTCTCTCTCTCTCTCTCTCTCTCTCTCTCTCTCTCTCTCTAACAGCTAATTATCGCATTCTACTAGCTTTCTGAAACTATCCAGCCATTCTCAAACTTTACTGCGATATCTTTAATTAATAATAAAATTCTACGTGAATTCGCTAAATAATGCTCTCTAGCCAACGATCGATTCAACGAATGAAGAATAATGAAATATCACAGGACGCTCGAAAATCTAGTATTAGGTTTCGTTAATGATTATATAACATGGCTGCAATTATTCAATCTATTTTATCTATACAAAGATTGTAATTGGTAGTAATCAATGAGAAATGATAGAGTAAAAATTGCTTTGCAAAAGGCTTGGCCATAATAAGGAAGCTTAGATTTCTGCAGGAAAAGAAATTTTCAGTTTTGTTAATGAATCGAGTATTTTATTCCCTCTCTAATATAAGAGTGAGTATTTATTTCCCTGCAAAAAACTTGGATAGTTGGATACCGAATTCATCTCAAATCACACAAGTCTCTATAACTTCATGTCACAAAAATGGTCGCCGGCGGAATATGTTTTGTATTTCAAGTAAATAAGACGACCCGTATTTTTCAAAAAAGTCCTCCCCATCTCATATATGATACTTTTTAGTTCCTAGAGTAAAAAATAGAACTTTATCCAGTATCTGTCAAGAAAATTGAATTATCGGCTTGTTTTCTCTAAAATACAATATATTCGATGGGGGACCAATTCTACTACATGAAAGTTTGTTATTGTGCTCAATTTGAAGTGGATTAGCTCCTGAGATGAATGAAAACAAAGATTCGATTGAAATCTTTAAGTTTAGGTTCACGGTTTCGATCTGACTTGCAAGCTATGAAAAGCAGGTGCGAGTATCGTGTGAGTATGGCTGTTACATACTGAATCTATGTCATTAGTTACACTGGATAGGCCTAAACTTACCCAGATTCGCGTAAATTGAGTCAGACGTCGAGGAAGGGTTGGATGGTTGCCGAGCTTTCGGGGGTGGTTTCTCTCCTCTCGGGGGTAGTTTTACGTCAGTTCGAGGAGGAGGTGGTCTGGCTGGTTTGTTAGCAGGATCCAATCTGGACCAGTCCTCCAGAGACTGGTTTCTTGGTGGAGGTGGTGGCTTCCCTGGCCTCGCTGAAACATATGATTTGACTCTTGATGGACCACTTCAATATTCACTACAAGCGATAAACCTTCCTTTAATTTTACTTATTCAGCAACAAGGCACGTTATATAAGTCTTCAAACAATAAACTATGCAGATTACAAATCCATTATTCAGATCAATGAAGCAAAGCTGGGAACTTACTCGTTACGTGTTGAACACCATTAGTCATCTGAGAATGAGCCGCCAGGGACCCATCGTTTCTGGAATCCATAACATCCTCGCTAACTCTAGATTGTCCCTCATTTCCAAGGACTTGAACAGCAGCGCCATCAAGTTCCAAAGGATGAATGATCTCCAACCTCGGTTTCGGTTGAGGAGTCGAAGGGATTTCATCCATTTTGGAACCTCCAGATCCACAAGTCATATCCACGTCTTTTCTGGAACCCATCCTTAAGAATTTCTTCAAGGAGAATCGAGATCTGCTCTTCTTCTTCTCCTCAGTCCTTTCCGGATTTGCGAGGCTGTCCTGGGACAAGGAAATATTCCTCCTCGGTGCTGGCTCTGGTGCCTTAAGGGAAGGATCAGGAACTTCACAAATAGCCTTTCTGAATTTCGGACTACATGATGATGCTCTCTCTCTCTTTTCTTTTTCACGAACAACTGGGGAATCGGACTTCATCACAGTTGTAGGATTCCTCGCAAACAAAGAAGCTAAAACTTCATCAACTGGACTTGCTGGTGGCTTGGGAGCCATTCTTCTTTTATTTGGCGATCGTATCATCTCTGCTGAGTTTTCAAGGTCCTCTTCATCAATCTCTACATCTTCATCAGTCTGCAGAGTTTTAAAGAATGAAATTGAAGGTGGCTTGGGTCTGGGAGGAGAACCAAGACTAATCATTCTCGAACCGTTTTCCTTTGGTTTCGGGCTTTCTTCTGCTTTCAAAGGCAAATCTTGAGCATTTTGGCACGATTGAACTTGCGGGACTTTGTATATGACCTCACTCTTCTTATTTTCACTTATTGTAGAGTAATTACAGTTTCGTGCTGTCGAATGATCCTTGACCTCGTTCGGATTGGCACGTGACGAGACATGAGCGACTGGAGTCAGACTAACTGACTTGAAGGCAGGATTGTGAATCGGAGGTGCTGCAAAACTGCTAAGTGAACTATTTTTCATCACAACGGGAGCAGTGGCAGTGTTGGAAAAAGTAGAATAAGTTGTTGTGCTCACGGACGATGCAGAATTTTTTGGGGAGAAAGAACTTGGTTTTTGAGGAACTGTCGGTTTAATTTTTGACTCGCCATGCAAAAAAGAAGTCCTTGGTTCTGCTGTTGTGAGCATGCATTTTGGTTCCGATTGCAGACTGCATTTATTGGTTTTCAATTCAATAGGTGGGGGGCTTTTCGGGAGTTCTGGAGGTTCGGACACATCCTCATCCGCTTTTCCATCTGGTTCTCCAGCAGATTCTCGACTTTCTTCGAAACTAAATTTTTTCGCAACTTCTCCCTCGACCTTGCGTTCTCCTAAAAGAGAGTCTATCGATTTTTCTTCCGCGGCTGGAACTGCGATCTTATTAACGTCCTTTCCCTTGACTAATACGGGTCGATTTTCAAGAGTCTCCTGTTTTAAAGGCGTGAGAGTTAATTCGATTCCAGAATTGTAGGCTCCGTTCGTTCTATTTTCGGAATTCATTATGTCGGTACGTTTCGTGATTTTTGTGACTGCATACTCGCCTTTGTTGTTGTAAGAGTTCTGAACGGAAATTCTAGGTTTCTCGTTTTCAGGTTTCTTAATGGCGGGAGTTCTCGCAATACTGATCCTTTTTTCAGACTTGGAAAGATCCATGCTTTTTTGGATACTTTCTTGAGATTCGATTCCTACGTCTTCCTCGTTTTGAATGACTGACACTAGATTCGCGGAGGTTATTAGTGGCATGTCGACGATTTTTTCGAGACTCTGAGATTCGGTTTGTCGTTTGTCGCAACTTGGGATCTGATCCTCGGATATTTTCTTTATACTTTTGAGAGAGACATCAGTTTTTTTATCTTTGGCGATAATGTCGATAGTTTTGGGTCTTGTGTTTTCATTGTTGACTACTTTTTTATCGCTGGGCCTCTTTGCTGTGGGAAGACTGTCGTCTCCTCCGAAGGGCTTCACTGAGACTAAGAGGGTCTTTTTCTTACCTTGAATGATATGGAAAAAGCCTATTAATAAAAAATCTATCGATTGATTCAATGTTCTTGGACTAATAAAAGCAAATCAAACTCAATCAATTCTGAGATTCACTCAAAGAATTGCACAATCTTTCAGCATCAATTTAAAAGTTGACCTTCAGTAAGTGGTGCTAACAGGCTGAAGGAAAGAACAAAAATGGCTTACCATCTGCATCTTTCTGCACCTTGCCGAGCATCAGAGATGCAAATGTCTTTGCGGACTTGGCATCGGGTGTTGTGGATCCTGTCAGATTGGCAGTGACAGTGTTGAAGTTTGTGTTGGCACGTGTCAAATTACCGAGAGCACGTTCCTCCTCGCTATCCGGAACATCATCTTCAGGATTCGAGGAGTCATTAACGTCAAGTTCCTGGGGGTCATCTTCTGGATCAGAGAAATCGTCCCCTCCGTACCCAATGACCTCAACGAGAGATTCTAGGAATTCAACGCTCTTCTTCTTCAACTTCACCCGCTCTTTAATCCTCAGAATACCCTGAAACAAAAGAGCGAAACAGAGAAATTATTTCGAGTCTGCAGATTTTTAAGGTCTAAATATCTTAAGTATTGATTTTTTTTCTGAAGGGGTTATCGAACATGATGTCGTGACGTGTTTATAGGCAGAGAAATGGCATTAGCAGTAAGTAAGTAAGTCGTGTCAGTAAAATAGACACGTAGTCACTCTCACGATAACGGTGAAATCGTTTAAGACTCGGCACAGTGCACTGAAGCAGGCTGTTTCGAAGCCTTTTGGCGAAAAATACCTTTTGTTAGTGCTCGTTAATAATACCCAGAAATCCACTTGCAACAAGACTCACTTAGATTCGAAAAATTGTGTCGGCATTCTGGAGTTAGTGAGCTGGTACAGGTTTCATGAGTTTTTGCGCCTATCGATTATCTATACAGTAAAGATCCTTTTACAAGCGATAATTCTATGAAGAAATTGAGAATTGAACGAATCTTGTAAATTATAAGTACAATGCAATGTTCTGCTCTTATTAACTGCAGATGTTGTCTACTCGTAAAATTTACATCATCTTTCAGATGTAATAATAATTTCTCGAACGACAGCAGTTATCAATATTTTACGGTGTTAATAAAAAAAGCACTTCCTTTCAGGAATGAAAGTTCTTAAAGAAAAGGGAATATTCGTGTAAAATTCGTGAATTACAGAAAAAATGGATAAGGGATTAATTAGCCGCACCGTAATTCCTTTTTCTACTGATGCTGATACTTCTGATATCATCTTGGAGCTGCACGCCACACCCTATATGCACCTCTAAGAATCTATTTCAGAAAAATATTTCTTCCTTTGGAGGTGGAGCAATTATTTTGATATCGCTTGTTAAATCGTAAGTTTATTGCAAAATAATACACTGACCATTACATGCATATCTGCAGTAATAATCATGCGAGCGTAAAGAAATATTTCCTTGTTCAGTATATGAAAAGTAATTACTATCTTAATTGTATTAATTATTTCTTTAAAATGTATCTGTGCTTTGATATTGCGAATAGTAAAATAAAACAAACAAAATGAGAATGTTAAATCGTATTCGAGTGTGACACTTTTTATCATTTAGCATAACTTTCTAGAGCTATTTTACTGATAATGATTTAAATAGTGAATACGGAATAAATCTCCTTACACTTGATACCTATCACTTTTCTCAAATGAATATAAAAGTGAAATTTAAAAATTAAACTCGTTATGATAATTTATCTTGGCCTATATAGTTTTTATAATACATACATTAAATGATTATATTTGATTGATTATTTCGAATAGGAATGAGTTACGCCTTGAAAGATTCCGTTAAAAGTGAAGACCGTTTAAGATCTTGACAATTTCTTGTTTGCATAAAGATTTCTGGATAACATTTGAACAATCGTGGCATAGTTCAGCACTTGCTTTCCCGAAGCTCGTTAATGTTTATCTTGCGCCCTGTATCGTCATGCTTTTCCGACATTTTCCTCAGGAATATGCAACGCGCTCTTTGTTATTTCGTCCTCGAAATACTTATAGGCTCGCGAGTCTGACGAATATGTAACAATTCAGAAATAAGAGAAGATTCAGCAATTGCTGACGAAGTTACACGCACACATCTTTAAATTCGATGACACCCGAAACGCGTTTCCGAAATCGAAAAGTGATTTCGTGGAAAAAGTGTACGCTTCGTTTCAAAAATGATGCAATAAAAAAATATTGTTACGCAGGAGTGAAAACATACTTTCTGTCTGCTTTCAATTAAGAATAAATATTTCAACCTACTGAAACATTTTTTTTCTTTTGTTAAAATGCTTGATATAGTTTTAATTCGTCTTTACCAAATAAGTTGATTAAAAGGATGATTCTTCTCCGAAGACATATCAATTTTCTCAAGCGTAATAACTATAATACGTAAGCAGGATAATTTAATTACCAACTCTGATGCTGTAATCTTGTCTTTTGTATTATAACTCAACGAAATAATGACTCTAAATCTATCATCCTGTTTAAAAGATTATTTCAAAACGTTTATGCCCATGTTTAAGGTAATTGACAGGATACAATGATTCTGAAAAACGCCAGGATTTCCGTTATCGGTAAAACTGATGTTTCCGTGGGGCTCTGCTTCTCTAATTACACGCTCAGTACTTAATCAACAATTCAGGAGCTTCATTCACGTAATACCTGCATTCGATAACTGACAATCAGAGCTCTCAGTTATGTCAAGTGTGATTTCAACCTGCACTACTGTATACTTTCTTCTGCAATCGGTTGCAGTGCGGTGGCGTGCAACTCTTAATCTTCGACTTTGTCAGTAAACTCTTCCGCATTTATGGGCACGAATAACCCAGTTTCCCCTCCATTGGAAGAGTTTACGGTCGTTAACCTTCAGGCATTTGTGATGCGAGTCAATGGCCCATTTATTAGAATAAATATACACTAGAGATCACTTCCTTGAATTATGAATTATATTCCCTATAAAGTACGAAAAAGGCCTGGAAAAAGGATTTTCAAAAGTATTGTCGAAATTAACTTCATTTATAAAATGAAAGTTGTAATTATTAATATCATTAGTGACCATTACGATTTATTTTCCTCTTGACTTGCATCTCTATATAACCGTTCATTTCAAGTAGTATCGTTAAGTAATAAAATCTTATAATCTCTGAATTTTACTTCATCAACGAGTTGACGATTGACAAGTTGACTATAAATATGCCATCTGCCTGTTCTAATAATTACGCTTCTTGTCAATTGCATTTCCTTGCAAGAAACTTTGCAACTCTCTGCATCGCTTAATGTCAATCATTCCTTTTCAAGTGCATGAATATCGATGATCTATTCGTATGTAATTCTTACAATCTCTGCCTTATAAGCATTGGTGTTGACATCTATAAATTACATAGGCAAGACTGAACTTCATTCCTGATTCGGTGATGCACTTTTCATAAATTGTACCCGGCGTAATGAAATATACATGGTATAGAAAGAGAAATTATTCATTGTCTTCAGCATATAAATCATCAGTACATACATAATACTTATTATTAGAATTTGAAAATAAATGATGAAATTACCTGAACTTTGTGATGACTGGTTGCGACTTTCACAGGTACTTTGACGCTTGGCCTTGGAATATCGGAAGCTACGACATGTTCCTCTCGCAGTTTGAAACAATTGGAACAAAGCTCCTTTTTCCAGGCGTTTTGCACGAAGTGACTGCATTGCGCCGACATAGTAACTGTCCTGAGCCTCTGAGGATGTTCCCGTTATATCTTCATTCTGTAAGGAAAAAGAAGGTTCGGTAATTGATTGACCTTAGAAGGTAACGCGATTCAGTCGCTCGTGCACACTGCATTGCACGTCATTTTCCAGCTGCGTGATTACAGAAGAGGGATTGCGTCGTGTCTATTATAGCCTACGTGCATACATACATTGAAGAGACACTATTATTTAGCCTCCAGTCTAATATCCGACCTATTCACTGAACTCGTCGATCCACCATAATTGATCAAAAATTATACGACCTGCCCCTCGCAAGGTTGCATTCAAGGTTCCTCATAATTATACCATATAATTCAGATATACGTCCTATTCTTTTCAAACTTTGTCAATTGAATCAAGTCTCTGAATCTTAATGTAATTATTGAAAGGTTTTCAATTTCATCATTTTCGATTGCACTATAAACTCTTAATTTTGAGGAAGAATTAAATATGATCTTGACCTTTTAGGGCGGTCATGGTTTCGTCTTTACATGAAAATATGACGAATACTTATTTATGTATGTGTATTTATTCTCATGAGAGCTTCTAGACTCTAGGAATCAATGCGAATCTAAAAGGATAAAAAAATTGTAAGTTGTAAATGTAAAATGTAAAGTCATTGGTAATGGTTGCAATAGTTGTTGATTATACAGAAGTGCAGGGCGTGGCTCTCTAAGAACAGTGAAGCGAAAAAGACCGTGACGACCAGAATTTATTGACGGAAAAATCGGAACCGTCAAAGCCTAGAGGAGATCATTAATCTACGAGATCATGTGAGTCCGTTTAATTCGAATGGGAGCGATTTTGAAATTACTCATCATGACTAAGTACGAGACTAAAGAGAAAAATACTGCGTTGCAGGAAAAGGATGTATAAATTTTTAAACCAAAATGCATTCCATGTAATTAACTGTAGACGTTGCATCAATTTTAAGAAGGTTTTAATTGTTACATGTCTCTAAAAATTCTGAACTAGAGAATCGATTAGGTGTCTTTAAAACATTTTACTTTGCCTTTAAGGGCATGTAATATTTACCATAAGAGCAATTTAGTTTACCCAATTATACATGCATAATAATAAATATTTTTAGCTAATAAGAGCCAATAAACCTTTGTTTATATGAGGCGAAGGTTTATTGACTCTTATTAGCTACAAATATTTATTATTATGAATGTATAATGGGGTAAACTAAATTGCTCTTATGGTAAAATATTACATGCCCTTAAGTCAAAGTATACTTTCGTCTCGACGACAGGAGTATTGCAGTGAATGTAATCACGTCAATTGACCAGCGTCTGAGTAACTGCTCTGCTTCCGGTCTCGCTCTTATTCGCCGTTTGTTCTTTGTTTCGAGCCGAATGCAACCGCCAATTGCGACACACGCCACGAGCAATACGACAAAACGAGATCGTGAGCGAGAGTGCGAGAGAGTGAGGGGCAATGAGATCCCAAGGTCAACTCTTGCCACGGTCAGCTTGCCTTCGATCAAGAATTGAAGCCGACAAGAGGCGATATTCGCATTGTCAAGGTCTTTTATTTCTCGAGATGGACGATATTTGCTCGAAGATCCGCCATTCTGATTCCGTAAACTTGGAGCGCTTGAAAAAAAACGCGCGCGAATTACGCATTGGCGTACGTGGTCTGCGTACATTGTGCTGATGAAGAACGTTAGAGGTACCGTTTTCAATCTCGATCCGTTATGGTGGACTCGGTCGCTCGATTAACGAATTTCGAAAACGAGTCGAGCAATTATCTTTAAATGCTTTCAGGTGACTGTCACACGAGATACGATTTTAAAGTGAATGCAGATGGTGACGATGATGCAAACAAGTTAATTAAATCTCGAATTCAATAAATTTTCTCTTAGAATCAATCAATTTCTAAAGTTCCATAGAAACTACGAGTAATCTAAGATTCATTTCAACTCTCATTCATCCACGTCAGTTGCGGAAGAGACGTAACATTTCAAAAGAATGGTCAGGGAGAAGAATACGTCATGTGTGCACTAAATTTTCAATGATTAATAATCATTACGCTGATAATCGACTGATTATATATATATATATATATATAATCTTAATACATATATATATAATATATATATATTATATACAATATATATATAATATATATATTGTATATATATATTATATATATATATTATATATATACTATATATATATACTATATATATACAATATATATATAATAATACATATATCTTAAGCGAGGCATGGCAAGTAGACTGACGTTCTTGAAAACATACCAGTTCCTCTACTTTATCGTAATTTCATCTCTCGAGTGCGAGCAAGCATTCGATTCGTTTATCTGCGGAGATTATTGAGATCCGGATTCTGAATCGCTTTCAGTATCGCTCCACGTTTACGGTTTATAGAGTTTAAGTACTTTAGTGTAGGCATATCTTGATACTCATCATCTTGGATAACAGATATGGATGCTTTGGAATGTTACTGGAGAGAAAAGATCATTCTTCCTGCACTGTGCGTAAAGATTATTATGATCTATATATATTTTATAATTTATCTCAAGTGATGCATCCTAATGTAGAAATAAATCATCACTAATGCGAGAAATTAATCGATTGAATCCTTCTGAGTAGAGATTGCTCTTTTTCTTGTAATTATTACGACTCAAAAATAAATATAACGCAATATTATACTGCAATAAAATAAATCAAATCATCATATGTATCATCTATCTTCTATCTACATAAAACTAAATGTCTGTGTGAGTTCCGAATAGGTTTACACACTCTTGAGGTACTTCATACCAAATTTTGTAGTGTATCATAAAGTTTGAGGATTTTTTAAGGATATATTTATTGTGATTTCAGAAATTTTAAGTGATAATAATAGTAGGAATGGTATTATGAAAGTAATATGAGAGGTACAGGTGGAATTATATACAATATAGGTATACCTCGACGAATTGCTTATAGCTATGTAGAATCGAAAGGAGAAAATCGCTATGCTTGTTATATCTGCCTCTATACAGTCAACTCTAAACTGTTCCAAATCGTAATTTGCGTTACGTTCTCCGGCAAAACAACTCTCAACAGCATCGGTGGTTCAGTGGTAGAATGCTCGCCTGCCACGCGGGCGGCCCGGGTTCGATTCCCGGCCGATGCAATTTTTTATTGTATTTTGAACAAACATTTAAAGTAAAAGAATCTTTTTCCCTAGAAAGTTTACACTACTTTCCATAATAACATTTTTTTTTAGATACAGACTGATTAATTTACTTCTTTCCCGAATGTCAATGCCCCGCAGATTTAAATCTTCAACTCATCTAGGTATGTGTGTCGATTATTCGTATAATAAAGAAACGAGATTAATTAACCTTGACAACTCTATAAAGGGACCGTTATTGTACTTGAGCTTGTGAATGGATTCATCTAATAGCTGCTTCAATCTCAGCAAGTGAATTTAGGAATTCTTGGTTCATCGACCTTGCAACGTGAAACCGAAATATCACGCATGCCTTTCTAGATTTCCTTCTCTCTTGCCCAAAACGTAACACATTTCTGACAAAACTTGTTTTATGTTATGAAGATTTGAATTGTATAGTGTCTTACGTAATAAACATACTGCAAAATGACGTATCGCATTTTTAGGTCTTCAAGATTATGTGTAATTTGTTTTTCTATCTAATGTTTGTCTCTACACTCAGAAGATAATTACTATACTATAACAATTGCACTGGAATTTAATAAAGAAATTTAATTCGGAACCTTTACTTCAGTTTTTAGTAGTTTCTATAGTTTGTTTTCAAATACGTGAAACATTTAGGCACCTCAAAAGAGAAACTACTTTTAACTGCAGCTACACAAGAAGAAAGCCTTGAACTGCTCGGAGACTGGGCAGGACTAAAAAGAATAGAAAGAGAAGAACAGGAGAATACTGTAAGGTTTACCATACACAACTACAGGTTGTTACACGAGTAACGAGTACACGTTTCAAGACATTACAATGTGCGAGAATTTATGCATCTCTTTATACTCTATACTTACAAATTTTCACGTGCAAGAATTTTAAGAAGTTTTAGTGTTTTGGCTTATAATACTTTTAAGAGTGCAAAATATTACACACATAAAAGATTTAAGACACTCATCATTCGGAACTCGACATTCAAAAATATTAAAGATTTTATGCTTCTGGAATTTTTAGAGAGAAGGTATTTCAGGTATTCGATGGGTGTTACAAGGTCATAAACATATCTTTCCAATGATATTGGATCGAATAATAGTTTTAATACAATTTTTATTATTATTTATATTAGATAATACACAAACGAAAAGAGAATGAACAATTTCCTCTCTGTCATAACAGGATATCCATTTGATATCGTTTACTTCCTGAAGAGACCGGAAGACAGGCTTTTCCGGCACATTCCAAACTGATGACGCGATCAGAGCTCTTAAAGGAAACGAAGAACATGATTGACATTCTGCAGCAACTTGGTGCTGTCGATAAGGCAAGACAATGGCGGTGTCGAGTTGACAGTCCGCTACTCTTTCGCAAAAGAACGCCCATATTCGTGCATTGAAATACAATTAGAAAAATTACTTGAAATGATGCTATTATTTTAGAATGATCATAGCCTTGAATTTTCAATTCTTGATAGTTTGCAGATAAATATTTTGTCGAATCCATTAGATTCAAAAGAAATAAAAAAGCAAAATGCTTTCCCACGTTAATAAGAGGCTTAATGGGTTCGAAGAGAAAGAATAAAAGAGAACAAGGAGAGAAAGATTAAAAGGCAAATATCAAACAGTTAAGACTGAACTTGAGTGATGGGAATAAAAATTTGCATCATTTGTATCATTGGATCATTAATAGCATTGTGAGAACTCAGAAGGATAACTCAACTCGCTTACTTTGCCGCAGCAGACAAACCAATTGTCATTATTAACACCGCCAGAGTTTAATTCTGCAGAATATAGTTAGCAGATTTTTTATACGAGGCGAGACGCATCACGAATTAAAAGAGGTTAAGAAGATTCTAAAACGCCTTCTTTAATAAATCAGTTACTTTCCATATACATCAAAATATTTTATAACTATACTGCAATAACATTTCCAATTCCAGCTGCGGTTATATAAATGTATTTTTATTCTCGCTGCATTTGCATCGTGAATAATTGAGTTGAAAGTCCTACAGAGTTGGCGGCAAAATTGTTTTCT
>CAJFCO010000167.1:637748-684707 GCA_904066015.1 Synergus gifuensis
CATGTTATTATAACAGTTGAAGTTTCGCAACGAATAAAAATATTTTAAGTTGAGGCTTATGTAAACAACAATAAGTTTCTTGTTCTAGACTCAATGGACAAGTTACAGGTGATTTAAATATTATAACTTATGGGATTAAAGTAGAAAATGACGTTTAGATTTCATATAAGAAATAACAGTTCTCTAACTATAATAAATAGCTTCAGAGAATGCAGTGCCTTCAGGCATTCCGTTATTATGATTTGAAAACAGTTTCCCGCTAATAATATTTTGTGGTCTGACTTCTATATACTTTTGGATTACTGAAAAAAAGTGAGTGAGAATTATTAGTCATAAATATTATGAAGAAATGACACTTGCTGAACTACTTGCTATTAAGAAATGCGTTTTTCATTTTAAAAAAACTTGAAATAACTTAAAAGAACTTGAAAAAATCTTTATATAGGCTCTTTAATGACAGATAGAAATATAGTATAAATATGTTTTATCGTCTCTCGTTAGAAACAATGATTTCATTTTCTTTGTTGTAATATTAATTCAAAGAATTGATATTAAAATGTTATCTCTGTTCTAGAAATGATAAAATTATGCAGAGATTTCAAAACTTTTAGCAAAAATTTTCTTACTGCAAAGCAGCTAATTGCGTAAGAGTAAACTATGTGCATATAATCGGTTGAGAGAAAGAATTTTTTCACCTACGTTATTCTTTTCAAGACTCAATAATGATTTCTCCCACCGTAAAAGAAAAAGGAAGCAAAAGAGAGTTGAACAGAAATTCCGTTAACGCAAAATCAAGTCTGGCACTGAAGTGTGTGAACACTACGGAGACTAGTGTTTAAAAGTGTTTGCAGTATACAAACAGGCCAAGTTGCTCGCAAATTATGTCCACATCCAAACCCATCAAGTTCTTCACTCTTTATGGCCAAACAAATCCTGCCTCATGACGGAAGTTTTTTTTACGGTCAGAAAAGTAGTTCTTTGATCTCGAACCTAAGATGAAAAGAATAAATTCCTTCAATTTCTGATATAAGAATTCGGTATATCTTTCAATTTTCCAACTTCATATTTGATTATCAAGGTTCACAAAATAACGCAGTCTCAGACAATAAAAAAAAATAAAAATTGAGTCGCGTGGCGGGTCCATTGACATAGTTGTCTCGTCTACACAAATGACTTCCTGTTATGTTTTAACGAGCAGGACTTGTAGTCCCGAATAAAGAAATATAACGGTGCGGATTTTTTCTCAAAGCCGGTTTGACGATGTATAGTTTTTGTACATTATGAAAAACGAAACGGAAGTAGGAAGTATATTAGATATTAGTTCATAGATATTATATAATATACAAAAAGTCATTTTGGCAATTGACCATAATCAAGGAAGTAAATCATGAGGAACTAATTTAAAGTATGATTGGAATGACAGAAAATATGTTTACTCATATTCAATTTGATGTACAATGAATTGAAGTTTCTTTCTTAATATTCTTTCTAAATATTTATTCGAAACCCATGGAACTTCTCTATTTTAAAACCAGTTTCATGAATAAATGTGACAATTTTGACAACTGTTATTTATTTTCAACGACCCATTTTTAAAAAGAGTGTCTGCATGTTTAAATCGATACTAGAATTTCTGGATGCGAAGCCCTTTGTTAAATGTATGTATCTCCGTGGATCTCGTGTCTGGAGAAGCTGAGTAAAATACATGCCGGGTTTAGTAAGAAGAGGTGTGGTTATGGCTGGAGCCAGTCGACCTCGTTTAGGACCGGTAACATTCGCGTTGGTCCGTCTTATTGCGTGAAGGCGATCACTCTCTCGGTGTCAAGTGGTGTCAAGAAACTGCTCAATTCCTCCAACAATTTAAATCTCAAATAATATCTAAACCTGAACTTGAATTTTTAACATCAAAAAAGCCACTTCTTGAGAGTTTAATATTAAAAATTTTAATTAATTAAAAAATTGGTAATTAATTTATAAAGATTTACAATTCCTACTGGAAAATAATGAAGAAATATCTTTTGTGGAAAGTTATGAATGAAATCGCAACATAATGCAACTGATTATGTCACACTATCGTCAAGTATTAACTGATGCCACAATAAGAGTAAATTAAAACCCCAATGTAACCGCGGCTAATTATCTAAAAGTATCGTGATTTATCTTAACGTTGATAAGCACGCTTTAACAACGACATAAATAATAATAATAATAATAATAATAATAATAATAATAATAATCATAAGTAATAGACGAAAGAGTAATCTACCGATCGGCATCGAATTGAAAGTATTTTATCGAACGAAGAAGCGGTTCGTGTTTTTCGTGACATTGTTAACTATAGGCTGGCACGAAGCATTCAGTTGCATAATTTTCTGTGACGAACATAATAATTCCATCTTGATAATCGTCTATCGCTCAATGGATAACCCAACGAAACGGATTTCTCTCTCTATATTTACCAATTCACCCGAGTCCGAGCCCGAATCCTCTTATGTCGGGTCACGCGTGAAACGGCCAGAGGCAGTAACATTTTATCGTAATGGTATAGCTTTATCGGCAAATAATAATGTGCGATAAATGCAATATAACACTGCAAAACTTTCTCCGTTTTCCATTAGAGGGTTGAACTCTCGAACCTGGGTTCTACTGTGGAATCAGCGTTACAATTGCGGAAGCGAGAAATATGCCTCATTCTACCTCTCTGTTGAGAATCGAGACTACTTATTTCGATCAACCTGTCGAAGGTTGACGTCTTCTAATTCTAAAGAGTCTGAATTAAGAATTTTTTAACTAATCGAGGTTTAACCTTTTCAAATTTCAGTGCTTCATTCTAAATTGCTGAGGTTCAGGAAACTCAAATTAAACTTTCTTAAGCATCATAATAACTAGACCATATAGATCATACATTCACGATTTAGATTTATGATATTTATCAGCATTTGCTCACATTCAGTTTAAAGCTGCGGATAATAAATAAAGAATCAGTTCTAAATTAGATTCAAGTAAAAAAGAGGATGTGAAGTGTCGATGTTATTGAGGCTAATTTAGACTCGATTGCGATTTTCAGCGAAAGCATAGAATCCAAGGCCTTGTGGCTTGTAATCTCCTCCTGTTTTGCTAAGATCGAAAGGTTACAAGGGAAAGTCCGACGAGGCATCACCCACGCGTCGCTTCGCGCATTCTGACGCTCAAAGTGAAAGACACTTCCATTAACAACGATTTTACATAGACACAAATGTTCTCTGTGTGATGTGAATGTATACGTAACGCATTAACGCGCGTATATCATGCTCCGCCCGCACGCATCGGTACCTGCAACATGCAAGGAAAACCTACGCGAAAATTCTAAAAAGTCTCATTTTCACAATTATATTCTCAATTGCAAATTTTCGTTTCATGGGGAAAAATAATTTTAATTGCTAATAATTACTAAATACTGCATTTTTCTATGAATTTGTTATGAATTTCTAACCATCATTGAATTTTCAATGAGTAATAATCGTCACGAGACGTTACACGAGACTTCTTACAGAAAGAAAGGCGGCGTTTTGATTGAACAAATTGAAATAAAAGTAAATATTGTAATCGATTAATAAGCATGAGAGATTGAGGTTTGAAGCCTTCCTTTGCAAAATGAAGAATAGCTTTGCAAGATAACAAATTGACGGCAATCAAGTGACAACAATAAGTCAATAATCTATTAATTCCTCACACCCACGTGCAATACTAGGGTCCAAATTAGGAGCGACTATTAACAAGTGTTCGTCGACTCTGAAATGAAAGCTTCAAATGTTAAGGATTGACAACAGTGAGCCTTGAAACTCGCATAAATTAAACACTATACTTAATATGAGCCAATACAGGCGTCTCTTCTTCATTACAATGCCGGCTATATAATAATGTCGTTGTCACCAACCGTTGAGAGTTTAGTTTCACGATTGCAATGAAAAATTCCAACGACAACCACGCTTCGTAAATGATAAACGTTTCAATTACAAACGCGACACTCTGTGTGCGGAAAACTTGTTTCCAATTTATGAAATAATAAAAAGGCGACATTCTCTGATTTAAAGTCGCGGTTTAAACCACCTGATAAGTCTAGATAAGAAAATTATTTAAAAGTTGTTTCATATTGAATGTTTTAATGTATTATTTGTACATTTAAACGAGAATTTCAAGATCAGAACAAGTACAAGCTGTAAATTTTCAAATTGACCTAATTTAGAAAAAGATCCGTTAAATTGCAGCAATTTCAAAGATAATTTTAATCTCTAAAGGTTTATGTAAATATTCTAATAATTTAATGACTTTCAAAACACAAAAATTAACTTCCTGTATTTTCAACTCATATTGCTCGCTTATATTCTTTCGTTATTGACATTTCAAACTCCACTTGTCTTTTTAAGTACCTGTGTTCAATAAAGCAAGTTGACAATTAGCTTACGGCTTCATTCTTCAGAACTGATAAGCTAGAAACTCACGGATTTCATGGAATTTTAGGAAATTCCAGGGGATTTTTTAAGATTTCAAGAAATTTCATGGAGTTTCAAGAAATTTTAATGGATTTTAAAAGTGCAATTTCATTTATTATAATCTTACAGTAAAAGTTAAGGTTACACTGAAAATGTAAAAATTGCGAGTTTTATTCATGGATTTTTTAGAGAAAGATATTTTAAAACACATATGGAATTCGAAATATAAATTTCAAAATGAAGATATCTTTATTGGAAACTTTTCAAGAGTAAGATTGTGAATTGTCAGGAGCTTTGAGCTAACAGTGCATGACGCAAGAAATATCTTAGTGGCAAAGTCGCTCTATTTTAGGATGAATTTTTTCTCCAGGCGAGAGATTCATATCGTGCTCAGTGATTGAGACGTTTTACCGCGTTGAGCATACAGTGCTAATGAGCAAGCTAATTGTAAGTGAAATTCCTTTCACTAAAGTTTTTTTCTCATACAATCGCTGCAGTGACGTTACAGTGAACGAGATCGCAATTTGCAGGATCTTCCTAGTGTCTCTCGCTGCATGTTGCACATCCGGCATTTTGACTACTATTTCGCATAGTGCGTGTTTCTTCGCGCTCCATGAACTCGGTTCCTTGATCCGCCAAGAATGTCCGCATCTTCTTTAGAAAGCGGTTCTTGGCATCGACCTATACGAGCCTCTCGTTCCGTTTCTTCGATTCTAGAAGTGCCTAAAAAAAGTCGTTCTTCACTCATCTCCCCTGAATGCCCTTTTAATTACTGCACCCATTATACGGACTACTAATTATATCGCCAATCTACTAAGATTTTGCAACCTTATTCGATTTCAAGAAGAGGGATAATTTCAAGAGCAGGAAGAAGAGGAATTTACTATCTTAATTTTTTAAATTAGAATTCTTATCTCTTCTTTTCATAATAAGCCTATACAATTTTTTACTCTTCCTGCACATTGCCCTCTTTCATCAAGTAGAAACAGCTGCCTCTCTCGACACTCTTTTCTTTTTACACCAATTTATCTCTACCCCGCATTAACTGTAACTTGAATAAGCGAAGCCACCCACACATGACGACAAAACTATTTTAGGTGCTTATTCAATTTTTTTCGAATTTTTTTCGTGGGTCTTTTGGAAAATTTGGAACTTGTACGACTTTCTGAAGTTTCTCCAATTTTTATGTTAATTTATTGAATAGCATTTCTCTACACTTTTCTAATAATATCCCGTAACAGTCAATATTTCAGGTGATTTCTTTCTAATGTCTCAATTTGAGGATGTGTGGATCATTAAACATGCCTTATGAAGAGAGATATGATTTCCAAGTGAGTTCGATCATCAAGGAGAGAGATTTATAGTGCAGAGTATTATGTGGATTCACTGATTTACTATCTATGGTTGACTACTTCCAAAATTTAATTTTACATGCATACTATGTTAAATATATATGCATGTAACGAATCTTCTACCTTGATTTATACTACCTCGATCGAGATCGTAAAGCATAGCTCGAATCGAGAAACGAGGCAAACAAGAATGGAAAGTCAAAGTTAATGGTCCTTAAGGAAGTTATACAGAAGGCGATGTAGGTTACATTCCATCTAGGATAAAAACTCGAATGTGTCCTCGATCAATTTAATTAACGAATAATAAGCATGCAAGTAATTCAATGAATCCTTTTATTAATTAGTGCTCTAATTTTTTTTTGAATTTACAAAATAATCTACGAGCAAAACAGACTGTGGAGTCAATCTTAACTAGAAAAACTTATCACTCAATTTATCAATTATCCAATTTTTTCTTTAAAAATCAGCTGTTTTATCTCACTGTTAAACATTTTCTTTTTAATAACTCGAGTTGAATGGATTGCACAGAATGTGTGCAGAGACCAGGAGTTAATTCTAGTATAATTCTGTTCAAAAGAAAAGGTAAAAACAGGAAAATTAAGAGTGTGTATACCTGCATGCATTTATTTCTGAAGTAATAAACAATATTTTAATATCGAATCTGCGTATGTAGCAAATATTTTTTAAGCATAGTGGAAGTACTACTTTGTAACCATTCGCGAATTTTTTTTAATATTCTTTTTATGGGTTATTATTATCTTTTATTTTTCAGAGTAAAGTTATGGTTGCTTAACTGTTCTTAAATTCTTCTAGTAGTTTTAATTTTAGTCTTTAATTTATGTACATTGTACAACTTTATTATAATCGGATAACGTTCTACATTAAAAGATTCCTTTCAATCCTAAAAAGTTTCTTGGGAATTGTGTGTAAAACAATATTTTCTAAAGTCGGAAAAAATAATTTGAAACGAATCCGGTTCATTATTTTTAATTTTCTGAGGTATTTCGTGTACAGTTTTACTGCCGATTTGAAAAAAATGTGAACGGCACATTCTTACCTTATCTTAAAAACCAATTTTCGTCGCACCTGTGCTTCAATAATCAAAGTTATAGAATGGAACTTGCCTGAAACAAACAATTATGGAAATGTTTTAAATACACGTATGACTATAATAAATCTTAAAAGAAAATTATTGATAAGTCTAAGATGTTATTAGTAACTATTCAAAATAAATACGAGTAGAAAGCAGTTTGATAAATAAATTTTTTCAAAGAATTTATATGATTATTTTTAAAATGCGAATAGCTCAACTTTAAAATACGCCAAATGGTTAGGAAATTGATTTTATTTTATGATTTAACAATAATGTTACTATAATAAGATAAATTTCGACTAATTTCTATTTTGTAACTTGTCACGAGTGAAATAAGTTCTTGAATAACGACATTTACTGAAATCCGTATTAGTAAACTTGTAAGTATCGTGGTGGAGTAACACCCTGATTTTTTTGTTGCCCGAGACTTAGGATTTCGCATTTACGGTACACGGTTGATTTCTAATTGGTCGTAGAAGGCAGAATGTCCCCGATATTCCACGTGTGGTGCAAAAGAAACGGGTTCGCGTCGTGCCTCAAAGGCTCGTTACCCATTCCACAAATAAATGTGTATATACGTATATGTAAAGGATAAAGTCTCACGTAGAGTTTCTAATTCACAAGGTGAGTTTCCTGACTTAAGTTCCCGGGGTTCCTCTGAAATCAGGGTTTGTAGGCCCGTCGGAGACTCTCCCTGGTACTCTGGGACTCGTTTGTCGTTTCTCTCGATCATAAAGGGACTCTCGCGAGATATCAACTCTTTACAAGTTATACCGGACCTGGTTTCCTTTTTTCTCCTTGACCTCGGACACCTAGCCTTGTTCTCGAACAACCTAACGAGTCACAATTGCAAAATTAATGCAGCTCTACTTCCAAACACGTCGATCACTCTTTTTTCAGTCGTTTTTCCATTTCTCCAGGGAACCTCTCATTATTTTTAAAGTTCCTGGTAGGTTCCGTGTAAATTGATAGGGAGAAAAAAAATTAAACCTGGAAATCACTGAAAAGTCAGGGAATTTGTTGGTCAGGGAATTTTGATGATTGAAAAGTTCTGAACGTTTTTGAATGAAAAAACTTGTAATATTTAAAATTCTGTACATTTAAAAGGGACAACATATTCCCGAAAATTTAAATTCCCGAATAAATGCAAATCAAGAATTTTTAAAAACGAAGTTTATCGGTCACATTGACTCAAGGTAGTTGGTTATAGTTATTTAAATAATAAAATTAAGTCTCGAGTGCCGACAGCAACCTCCTTAAAACTAACCTAGGCTAAAAAAATTCAGCTTTAAAATGACGCAAGGAAACTCGCCACGGTCGAAGCACAAGCCGTAACTAGTAGAACAACGCATGTCTCCCATAAGAATGTCATAGGTACTACGCAATTAAACTAGAACAGGTTTTCTGGCAAATCAGCATTCGAAACGTAAAACGCGCTTCCGACATGCGCGCGGTTGTCACGGTCGTATCGGACGTAATCCAATATTTTTCTTATCGATTACATGACGAAATCTTCGGTAACATTTACAATTACAATTTGCAATATATTCAATGGTTTCAGCTGATTAGCGATTGAAATCCAGAATTCCGATCCAGATCCACGATTCTATTATCTCCATGCATTATCAAAACAATCGGACGTCTTTTCCGTTCTATATAATGCTCTTTGTTACATTATGTATAATATCTGCCTTGAAAGTTGACGAGTTCACAAGTATATACACTTTTTCAAAATATTTCTTAAGATTTTTGCTTATTTTTCGCGTATAAAAGAGAAGCGGAAGGAATTAAAGTTAAAAAATTTAGGTTGATGATGGATCACAATGATACTTTCTTCAAGAAATTGACACACATTGGTCAAGTGCAGACTCTTTTCTGAGTCACACACGTCAGTCTCTCCTTTTTTCCACCTTGGCCAACAAATCGACTCTGGAAAGTTTTGTATTCCGATTCGAAAATCGTCAACGGTCGACGCTTTCTCGCAATAGTGTTTTTAGACGACAAACTTTCGCGAGAGTTCATTTTTTTAAACTTTTCTAGAGAAGAATTTTTCTCAATTCTTCTTCTTTACAAGATATTTCAGATGAGTGATAAATCTTTCAGTTCAGGGAATATTGCTTTCTTCTTTTTTTAGAGACTTAATAGGAAACTGAACGAAGTGAGGACAAACGAGGATTAAATTTCACTGCCGATTGTCAATTTATAGTCATAGCGTCGTTAGGAGTGAAATTTTATGCTATTCTTGCGGAATAAAAAGTGAACTGAACTCTTGAATGCCTATTGAATTTTTGGCTTGTGTGTGAGCACGAGTTGCCAAAGAGGTCAATGCCTCTTTCTTTCTCGCTCAGTTATTTGCACACAAACGCACCATCGACCATACAAACTCTGCCTTTTTCATGATGCAGCTAAGAATTCTGCAATGTCACAATATACACCCAAGATATCATTATATATCTTCTTAATACATTTTTCTGTTAAAGAAGAATGTAATTAAGAATATAAGAATGCGATTCTTATTGAATATAATTTTCAAATATTCCGCTTTTTTATTTAAAATCTACCCCAGAGGAGTAATTTTTCCAAGTTATTATTCATTTAAAATTATCATCAATAAAACAAAATTCCTTCTTGAGATTTTATTATTGTTTTTATTTCACCAAAAATTGTGCATATCTATTCGGTTGGATATATGGAGTTCAAGTTTGCTGGCAGAATAGTGTTGCAAAAAAGTGAATCATGGATAAAAGTCTTGAGATCATTAAACCATGAAGAAGTCTGATCTATTGTCAATCCGTTGATCAAAGATCGCGACGAGACACGAGTCTATTTACAGCCGGTGGATTCGTTCAGGATCGCTAATCTTGGGCAATTGGTTCTTCTAATTTTATGGTGAAAAAATGAGCGAGAGAAGTTTATTTAAAAAGCTATTATGAGAATAGGTAGTATAGGATTGCATATCTAGTACTTATTTTCAGTTACTTGAATCGATGAGAAACAAATTCACGAGAAAATTTCATATTTCATTATGAAATTTAGTTTAAAATACAACTTTGGAGGGATAAAAAAGGATATGCTTTTTTTGGGATACAAATGATCCTCGAAAAATGTCATTCCGAAATTTTAAAATGCTACCCAGACCCACACAATTTGCCATTAATCACGACATCAAAAGCCTGAAGAACAAAATAACTGTTTAGTGCAGGGAGAAACTGCATTCTCGGAGAATAAATATTAATACAACGTTATTTGCAGTTTGATCCGCCAATGAGAGGATAGTTCTAGCATAGAGTACCGTTGACTGACTCAAACTATGAATTTCCATGGCCTGCCATGTGCGAGTTCATCTTCGATCAAAATCTTTCTTCTCGTTAGCGAGCTCTTGAAACAGCGGAAAATGAGAATAGAAATGGAACTTAGTTTCCAAACTGCCAATTAATGATTATAAATTATCACTAAAATTCCATCTTCTGATCGCAAGTTTCGCATAAGAATTGAAAACAATATCGAAAAATCGAAATCTTCGGATGATGATCGCAAATTGAGAGGAAGTCATAAGTGCATGATTGAAGAATGCTTAATGAGTAATCGCTTCTCGATAATTCAGTGCTCTTGGATGCACTTTCCATCCTACACGTGGTTCTATTAAAACCAATCGGAAGTAGGCGTTTCCTGAAGTCTGCGTTTATACGTGGGGTGTGAATCAACGCCGGTATATAATAAAATCAAGAAAGAATCACGTGGGAAAGTGATGGGAGAAAGCTGTACTTTCCTGTTATCTGAATGGTATTATGACCGCTAGATCCTGCGATAATTAAGAAAAATCTGTGGCATACCACCAACAGAAATATGCTACTGCTTAGGTGGAAAGTGCACGATTATGCATACTCCAGGCAGCTGTCATTGTATTTTCTACTGCCACTGTCACTGCCAATGTCGCGAATGTAAATGCGACGTCTATTCATAGCTCATTGCCTGAGTCTTACGCATGGATGCTGTCGAAGTGTGGAGTTGAGGGACTATTAATATGTCTTGAAGGAACCAACAGGAAATTGAAACCGAGAATAAGTCACGGTTCAAAGGAAGCCCAAGAATACCAAAGAACAATGCTAAAGATAAAAGATTAATTTTAAAGAATCTTAATAGTTATCTGATACTTTTGCAATATTTATCATTTATACCGCTACTTTGTTCAATAACGCTTCACACATATTATATCTACCTTAACAATACTCAGAAAAACTTAAATTGCTGGAAATTGCATTCATTTTCTATCTGAAAACGGTAAAAAATTGCAGCATGAATAAACAGATCAATAATTGAATATTTTGAGGCCAGTAGAGGATATTTCTGATTCTAGTCTTTTATGGATGTTTATATGCCTCATCATGTAACAGTACCAGCAATTGAAGGCAAATGACTCAAGTTTGTCTGATAAAAGACAAAGCAAGAAGTATATGTTGCATATTGTATATTTATGGTGAGAAACGAGCGTGAACAATGTATTATTTCGAAATATGTATTATTAACATACAAAATGTGTCAATTGTAAACGCATTTTTTTCGAATTTAAATGATTTCCTAAACTTATGGTCCTGATGGCGTCTGGGAGGCGCCACTTGAGATTTTGTTCAGTCTAGACTGAAGAAAAATGACCTCAGGCAGATGACTCACCAAGTCATAATTCTTTCAACTTCTTTTCGCGATCTCTTGAATCCAAGGCGCTTTGGGATTAAATATACTGATTTTATTCGCGATTCAACATTATCGATATATAAAAAATCGTGTTGAAAGCAAGATAAGTTCAGTGTTTCTTATATCCTCGGCCCATTGATGGTGAGCGAATGATCGCTTATCATTTGAAATATCATCCGCTCTCCACATAAGCATCCTTTATGTAATCGCATAAAAGATCAGAGAAATGTATCATGAAATCGTCTCAGAAAATGAGTTTTTAATTCTTTCCAAGAAAGATATGTTTCAGAAAGTGTGGGAATTGACTAGACAAGTTATTTTTGTCGAAAGTGCATCGAACTATCTTCTGTCTCAATTTTATGCCCCTGTCTGAAAACTAAGATCTGTTTTCCTAAATATAAAACGAGGTTTACTTTTTGGAGAATTACCCGATGACGGGGTTTCTCTTCTGTATTTTTGGAGATGCTGCTTCACCTATACTTGAGAGACATGGCCACACACTTCATCGAGCTACTTAGTATTTCGAAAGATTTAGATTATTTAAGCTGATGGAGATATATGGAGGATGGAAACAAGATGTTAGTCATTTTCTTGTAGGAGAGATTACTGCGACTCATGTTTTTCTTCCGCTTATAAAAATCGCTAAGCTAATTTATTAAATGTTTTTATAAGGAGATGAATGCCAAAGTTTTGTGAAAAAGTTATTCTCCTCCATCATTTAATGACTTTTATTAGTTTAAGAAAATGTGGATGAAAACACTTAGGAATCCAAAAATATTCAATGAATAAACATATCGGTACAGGAATACTATTTCTTACTTTTATTATTTCACTTTTTGAGTTTAATCTGTATTTATATTGGAAACAAGTGATATTTTATGTTTGCATTATTTATTCCGGCAAGAAATTTTCGTGTATGTAATGTCCTTTATACATTTTATCTAATTGCGGAGTATAAACCGGAATAATGTAGTTACAACACATCACTGACGTAATATTGCGAAGGAACAAACGCGAGAAACGGACCGGAAAAAATATTAATCGGGCAAACCGGTCCAGATTATCAGTGCTGATATCCAGGTGCTATTCTATTGCTACAAAATTACATAAATGCATTTTATTGAACATACAATTTATTGAAAATATCATAGGAGTAACATTTTCAGCGTTCATATGCATACTATCATGCAAACGGATAACATTCCAAACCTATTTTAAATTTTAATGTATGTATATTTTAACAAATCTTAAAATCAGATTCAAAATATTTTAAAAGATTTTAAGGGATATCAAAAGATTTCTAGGAATTTTAAGGGATTTTTAAAAATAATTTTAAAGATTGTCGTGGGATTTAAGAGTTTTCTCAGAAATCAGATGGAAAAATGTAAAATAATGCAAATTGACTGTCAGTTCCTGATGGTCTTTTTTTACTTTATTCTACATCGGAAGTAATAATATGCTCGTTTGCTGGTTTCTTTCAAGGTTTTCATCTTTATTTTCAATTTATTATACGTTGGGTTTTTTTTGGCCCTGAAAGAATATGAAAAGTAACACGTTGGGTGGTTCCAGCCTGGAGTGGTACCACTCCCATACCTTCCTCGTTCATTCTTCAAAGCGGATGTTGAGTCGCAGGAACCCATTCATTTCTACAATATACAATACCCACGAACCGTTTGCAATTGACATGACAGACTTGCGCCCATGAGTGCGTTACACATTCGTTCTATGTATGACTTCGTATTAAACATATTATAAATATCAGAAGGAGAAACTCGAATTCTACGACGTACTCTCTCAATCCGAATTAGCAAGAAAATACTAACAAAATACTCTCTAAATCTAAACCAGCGAAAACCATACCAAATCAGTGCAATTCGCTGATGAATCAGTGAATATCACGCCCTCTATGAGAGCAATTCCGCTGATTCATCAGCGAGTTTCACTGATTTAGTATGGTTTTCGCTGATTCAGATTTAGAGATTAGAGCCGATTCGTTTACTAATTCATTTAATAAACGTAACTAAATCAATTATAGTAAACGATACTAAATAAAGTAGTATTTTTTCACTAATTGATAGTAAAAATACTGACTAAATTGAATTAGTAAAACGAATCGGCTCTACTTATTCATTAGTAACTTCTTATTAATTGGAGAGAGTAGATTTCCGATCGAAAGGTGGACTTTCTGAAGCGCTTAAAAAACTCCCCAAAAAAATTGTTTTATAAGAGAGCAGAAAAACCTTAGCAAGACTCCATTTAATTGAAAATAAAATAGAAAAAATGCTTTCATCATTTTATTTACTATTTATTTTTTAATATGTATGTTTGGGAACTGCCGTAATTTACGCTAGCAGAATATCCGAGGAAAACTATTCATTCAGGCGTATCTGAGACGAATAGCAAGGCAATTTCCGTCATATTGAAAACTCTTACATCACTGGACTTAGTTTCAGTTTCGGTATTAAATAAATTAGAGAAACACCTTGAAATGAATTCATTGCGCAACTGACGAAACTTAAGAGCCTCTTGTCACAAGGTATATATTAATTAAAAGAAAATAAATCACAATATGAATTATTTTTAATAAAAGCTGGAATTCACACTAGAATTATGGGGGCAATTTCATAATGGAAAATAAATTTTAGAGTATACGGATTTTAATACGTTTTGCACATAATGAGGGTCCCAAAATTACTTTTACTGTATTTATCCCGCAAATCTAAGAAAACGTTCTGACCATAATTTTCTGGGTGCAGCTGTTTGTAATGAGCTTGTTGAACGAGGCTTGAAGTTAAACTCGAATATGCGACAAATTTATTTTTGTAATTACTCTACGGACAATCGAGAAGTGAAAGGTGATATTTACAACTTTTGCTCGTTGCTTCTTTTTAAAAAAAAAGGACTCATGTCGTAATAAGTATGTAATACTAATAAAGTTGCCAATTTTGAAATGTTTTAAAGAATAATAAATTATAATTAGAAACCCATCAGTGAGTGGTTAAGGAAGTCAAAAATGTCAAGGATTTTTTTAAAGGTCATAGATTTATCTGAAAGTCTGTCCGCGAGTCCCTTCTTCAAGCTTTAGTGGAATTTTTTTAAATTTTACGCATATATTTTTGTTTCCGGATAATTTGTTCTTTCAAGTATTGAGACAAGCTTTGGTTCAATTCTAAGTGTGCGAATAATGCACGAGTGAGTAATCACGTAAAAACCTGCGCGTACCTGATAAAAGAAAAATGACTTCCCAAATGGCGAATGCGGTCGCAGATTTTTAAATCCATTTCCGGTAGAGAGACTCACTTCTGAGTTCTGAGTTTGGCTCCAAGTCTCTCTTCCTACGCGCGTTTCACTTCATAATTGATAGATCCTTCAGATTGAATAAAATCATGCCGAGATGAGCTACGGAAGATATAAAGATAAACAAAAGTGATCTATATACATATAGAAAAAGAAGTCTAGTTTGTATCACAGCTTACTTTAAGTCCACTTTCTTTCTTAAAATCAATCCACAATTTAAAATAATCCGTATTTTTTAGCTTTATTTTGTCTTTTATTTTTTATTTTTTACTCATGCCAGATCAATTAACTTTATGATTCTATAGACATTTTTATTCGAATTCTGGAAGAAACTTTCGATGGCTTAAAAAAACGCCCGCATACCGTAACTCTTCGTATCACTATCGATTATCTATCGAAGAAACACGTTTCCTTTTTTTTATTTTTCAGCATGAGAGTGAAACTGAGTATGCCGACCGCAGTTAACTTTAGCGATAACGCTCTTTTGTAACCTACATTTCACGCTTTTTACATCATCTCATCTATGAACAGTGGGATGAAATTTATATTTTTGTGGAAATGGATATGGGTCACTTCCGTTAATTAAATATCATTTAATATGCGTGCACGCGAGAAGTGACTGTTACACGGTCCTCAACCTTAGAATTCTCTTCGCCTTCCAGAAATCATTTTCAGCAGAACTCTACTTGTAGTTCAGAACTGGGAATCCAATTATTCTATAGCAGTTTCTATTCATACCGAAAAAATTCGATTTTCTTTTATCTAAAATATTGTTACCAAAAAACTTACTTCGGTACGGAGCGATCTATAAAGAATCACTTGTTCTTGAATCTCAAACTCTATAAATCCTTTCTGTTTCTTAAAAAAACATATAATGACGCGTTACGAAAAGTCTCGAGATTAAAAAGTACGACATAAATCATTTGTTCATGAATAAGGCTTTGTATTTTTATTACAAAACGTGATCTATCTTCGGAGAAGGAAGAATATAGCCAAAATTAGCGCTCTACGTGCTATCTTTGTAAGCTTGTTTTTTAACAACCTACTTTATTTTAAATCTTCAAAAATTCCACGACAAACTTTTAAGTCGCCTAGTTTCAATCCGGAGAGACAGAAAAAAGACGGAAATCCTACTTTAAGGGACTTTCATGTTTTTCTAAAAATTATTACTAAATATTTGCATTATAGAATGCCTCCAATGTTAATTCAGAAAAGGCAGAAAGTGTTGAAAACTCCTCAGAATACAATACTATACAATACTATACAATAATATACAATTTCGACCTATAAATTACCTCAAAGGCAGTATAAAGGTTCTAATTATTTTTACTCTTCATTTTATGAGTCCATTCAATTATTTTTTTTCCAACTCGGCTGCAATCGAGAGATAGGCATTTAATTTGAAAGCAATCGCGAGTTCGTCGTCGGTAGTTGAACTTCCTCGAAGAAAGTCCTTTTCATTGGATCGCACGCGAGGTATCGCTTAACGTACTATTTCGTCCGTTATATCACAGATTTTAACTGTAAATTGCAGACGATACAGTACTTGAGTGTTTGTGGCACGTAAGTGCTTGGCAATTAATTTACCGCGCTACAGAATCTGCGCACTTATTCGCGAAGGAGTAAAGCAGTGTAAAGTGGACTTTGCCAATTGCTTTCACGTTCCCAGGACCTAGCTCCAGGCATTCCTTTTCTTCGCACAAACAAATAACACATACTGCCCTTTTCACGTTAGTCTCAGATACCGAATCGAGGTGCCTCTCCCAGAAAAAAAGAGTTTTTATACATTTTCTATTATGGATATTCTATTACACATTTTCTGGACTAGAAAGTTATAGTCATTGAAAAAAGATGTTTTCATATCCAATTTTATTAGAGCTTCACCTACTTTCGGAGGGCGTGGGCTGTAGATTGTTTGCATCGTTGTTTGCTAATTAAGGGGTTGAACAGAAGTGAGAAAGTTATGTTATTAAGATCCAGTTAGCTTCACGCTATGCTTATTCTTGAAACTTGATTTTATAAAAGATTGCTAGTAGAAAATTGAATGCTTTATGCTGTATCACCTTCTACCTGCGAGAAATTTTTCAATGCTGCGTTCTTTAGGATTCGTTAACCTTAGAGAATCATAAAATCCAGGAGGAAGTTGAAAGTGGCTAGTAATAATAATAATTATTATTATTATTATAGTCGTCCAGACTTTAATGATGAATAGCGAAAATTTTCTAATTTTATTTGAATGATTGGAAAGGGGAGACTAAATTTTTCCGTCACAAAATTCAGTCTGCTCTTTATATTGAGGGATGTAGAGTATTTTCAAATCCATCAAGAGAGAAAGTATCTTCGGAATATGCGGGCTTCAGTTTCTATTTACGCTAAGTAATTGGAGATTTTACATCCTGCGTGGTTTTAATTTTATCTCCGCCTCCCCTGTGACGGTCTAGTCACTTGGATTTAAATAAATTGGATTGTATTCCTTTTAGAACAAAGTTTTTATTATTCTGTGAGTGGTGGAAGACCTTGCCGTAGCGAAGATACAACGTCGACTGCTGACCGACCTGCTAAGGGCTGCAGGGTAGGTCAGGAATGTGGTTACTTCCTCCCGAAACGAACGTAGAGGGAGGGATGGTTTAGAAAGTTTTTCTATATATAGAATTAAACAAGCATCCGTGTTACACCCCCCTTGTTAGATAATTCTTACTCCTGGAAGAATGTTACAATTAGTTCTTACGCTTCAATTTGACTAAACGCTGTTCGATGAGCGATTGTACAGTCGTCGCATTGGATTCGTCTTGTGAGGGTGCTGTAGGCACGTATGTGACAACATGCGGTGTAATATTGTTTGTAACTTCATTTCTAGGGCAACAAATCTTAATACAAATCGCTGGCATACATTTCCCTATTAGTTTAATTATACCGCATTTATATAAACTAATTAATGCTATTATTAATATTGCGGTGTAACCTAGATATGTAAGAGAATCGCTCAGCTTTTCGGTCCAGGACCTTGTACGTTGGTCAGACTTAATTTTACTTAGAGAGCTTTCTATCTCGTTCAGAGTTTTGCTGGAATCAGCCAGTGTTCTCGAGTCGATGTATTTTTGTAATGGTAGCAAGTGATCTTGTAACAAGTTTAAATCATCCACGGAAACGGGTATTGTAATATTTTTTTTATAACTGGTGTGTTTTAGAAATTTTTCGCTTTTTCTTAATTTAATGATCGTAGATTCGGTATTAAGAATACAATCTTCGTCGGCTCGTATCAATGTCGGCTCGTCGATTACAACATCTCTATTCTCGGTGGGACAGTTAATGTTTAGTGAGAGTTCTCTTTCCGGTATAAGTATGTAACCTTGATTGTTTGTTAAAGTGATATAAACAAGTAATTCAATTTTAAAAGGTGACACCTGACAGATTTTGTAATCTAGCGTCTTAACACTAGCTCGGATTATTTGATTTTCACAAGTATTTGTTTCTGAAATAAGATAGGTAGGTTGTAATCGCTTGCAAATTCTAACCCTATCATAGATTTTACAATCATTCAAAAGGTATTTGTCGGTAGGTACATAAAAGGTTCTTTGATCATTCACTAAAATGTATTCATCTTTAGGAACGGGTGCTAAAAAGTTAACTCCTTGTTTTCGCGGAATCGGTATCAAATGTTGTATGCTAAATTGATCAGTTTCTAATAAAGGAATCTTCACTGAGTATACAATGTTACCGCTTAGTATGACTATTCCTATTTCGCTAATTTCTATTATGTGTTGAAAATTGATGTCTTTCAAAGGTATTGGATACTTTACATTTAACCTCTCTTCGAATTCCTTAAGAGCATCTAAAAATATCCTAGGTGTTAACAGTTGTGGGTGGATAATACCGTGCTTTCCATCATTGATCGCGTCGATTACTAGGTTGATGTCTTCGCTTAGTTCTCCTAGTATCATGGTGCACATAGTGATCTGATTTGATATAAATATGTTTTGAGTGTTGTTATTTATTCGGGTAGTCATTTTATTAAATCTTTCAACATTTTTTTTTGCTGTGTTCCATTAATATATCAGCGTTATGTGAAGCCGAGTTCAATAAGGCTCTAATAATTTGAGTCTGATTTGAAATACCAGTGGCGAGGACTCTATTATCTGTATACAATTTATCGAGTTCTGAATTTACATATTCTAAATCTCCTTCTGTCAGAGTACCAAAGAGAGTTTTAGAAACACTACCTATTATGTTAAACAGTCCCCTTTTCTGTCTGTCGTCTCCCAGTAGTTTTTTTAGTAGTGAATATTGCATTTTCAATCTGTGAATCCTACCATTCAGCATTTTGATTTCAAATTCTTCCCCACAATTGAGACACATTGAGGAAATTGTGCTGTGTAGGCCTTGTAGTTGCTCAAGACGAGTTGCAAGTTCGGAGGTGTCTATTGACGTGTATAGGTGCCATGTGGTGTGGTAGAGTCTAGCTGGCCCTAATTGTTCGGCAAAGATTGTCACATCCCTGAGCGACGAGAATGTCAGGTTAGCATTGACGGCTGAGAAAGTTAGGACGTAGAGAAGTGCGGCCCAGATGAACTTCATACTGAAATTTTATAAGCTTTTGTTATCAGTCTTATTGATAGAAAGGTTTGAGTCGATTAGCATGCACTATATATCTCTGTGTATCATAAAGAATTTCGTAATTGACTTCGTTGATTCTTTTTATCACAGTATAAGGCCCCAACCACTCTCTTTCCAGTTTGGTTGCCTTGCTATCATTGTGTAACAAAACTAGATCTCCAATTTCAAAAATAGGGTTTGTCCGCACAATGTTGGCATCTTGCTGCCGTTTAAGACGTTCCTTAGTTTTCTTCAGAGCCATTTTTCCTTTTTCCAAATAGTTTTCGTGTCGTTTTTTCCAGATGTCCAATAGTTCTTGATGAGTCATTGACCTTGTCGTGGCCAGGGTTGATGGTAGGTTGGCTTTTCTCCCGAAAGTCATCTCGAATGGTGTCAACCCGGTGCTTTCGTGAACGGCTGTGTTGAAGGCCAGGCAGACTAAGTTCAAATTTTGGTCCCATTCGGTTTCGTTGTCAGCCATGAACGTTTTGAGAAGATCCTTAATCGTTCCATGGGTCCTTTCCAAAGCTCCATTGCTTTGTGGGTGGAAGGCAGTCGTTTTCACGTGTCTTATCCTGAACAAGTTCTCGAATTTTTGGACGAGTTCTGAGACGAAATTGGCCCCTTGATCAGTTAAAATGTGTCTTGGAGCGGAAAAAATGTAAATATAATGATCGAGTAAGTTGGTCAGTATGCTTTCACTTGTTGTCTCTCTGAGGGGGATTAAGACAATGTACTTAGTGAGAACATCTTGGATCGATAATATATAATTATTACCCGATTGTGTTTCTCCTAGTGGTCCAACTATATCCATAGAAATTTTATCATTTGGTTCTGTTGGTGTTTCTGGAATCACGGCTTCAACTCGGGGTCTGATCCTCGTTAATTTTTCATGCTGACAAGGTTTACATTTCTTTATATACTCGATTACATCTCCTTCCATATTTTCCCAAAGTGTCTGTTCACGCAATCTTCGGATAGTTTTATTTTCTCCAAAATGACCAGTGGCTATGTTCCCGTGAGCTTCTTGCAATAACCGTTGTTTTTCTTCTTCACTCAATGTTTTACTCGGCCTGTCACAAAAGAAAAATTCGTGGTTTTCGAATTTTCTCTGTAACAAAAAGTCTAGCATGTCCTTTATTCTAACTTTTTCTGTATTTGTAATTGAGGGATCTTCTATGTGAAACTTTAAAATCTTCCAATTTTTATTTAGAGCAAAGTCTTTCAATTTAATATATATCAACTTTATCCAAGATTCCTCATTATAATCCGGTAGTTGAACGCGCAAGAGTGAGAAGAAATTTTGCTTGCTGATTTTGATCCAATTTTTTCCGTTGGTTGTTGGTTTGAATTTTATTTTTGACGGTGCACGGTCTCTTTTCCAGGTGCAATATTCTTCATGAATCTCTTCTACATCCCGTGATGTTTTTCTTCGTAGTCTTTCAGCAATAGGTTGATTGTCTTCGACAGCTGATTCCTTGTTAATATTGGCTCCCATGTTGAGAACGGATTCACGGTTTTCTTGGACACGAGTCTCGTTATCAATTTCTCCGTTTTCCTGATTCCGGGGTGTGACATTTTCGCTCTGTTGTACGGGATACATCCTTGAGAGTGCATCTGCTGCGGTATTTTCTTTTCCTTTCTTATACTCGATTTTGTAGCTATACTCTTCGAGTCTAAGTCTCCATCTTACTAATCTCGAAGAAGGGTCCTTTACATTAAATAACCATTTCAAAGCTTGGTGGTCTGTTTGAATAAGGAATTCTCTGCCCAATAAATATTGGCGTAGTCTTTTTACAGCCCATACTATTGCAAGAAGTTCCTTCTCAGTGGTACTGTAGTTTAGTTCAGGCGCATTTAATGCTCGCGAAATATAACATACAGGATGTCCCTTCTGAGATAAGACTGCTCCCAGCCCTACGTTGCTAGCATCAGTAGTTAGCGTAAATTGTTCTTGAAAATCCGGATATTTCAAAACTGGGGCAGAGCAAAGGCAGGTTTTTAACTTTTGAAAACTTTTCTCGCATTCCGAAGTCCAGAGAAAAAGTTTTTCCTTCTTTGTCAAATCGGTGAGTGGTTTAGCGATAGTTGAGAAATTTTTTATGAACTTTCTGTAGTACCCACTTAGACCCAGAAAGGATTTGACCCCTGTTGCGTTGGATGGTCTTTTGAAGCTTCTTACAGCTTCCAATTTGTTAGGGTTAGGCTTTACGCCTTCTTCTGTGATTAAATGACCCAAGTATTCTAGTTCTGGCCGTAGAAACTCGCATTTATCCGGTTGCAGTTTCAACCCCGTAGTCCTCAGTCGTTCGAACAGCGTAACCAGGTTTTCGTTATGCTCTTTTAGATTACTTCCAAAGACCACAATATCGTCCAGATAGACGAAACATATTTTGCCAATCAATCCTCTTAACGCTGTGTCCATCATTCGCTGGAATGTGGCTGGAGCATTTTTAAGTCCGAAAGGCATCCGGTTAAAATGAAAGTGTCCCTCGGGTGTCGAGAATGCAGTGTACTTCTTTGAGTCCCCATCCATGGGAATTTGGTGGAATCCAGAACTGAGATCGAAAGCTGAAAAAAATTTTGCCTTCCCGAGATGATCCAGAATGTCATCTATGACAGGGAGTGGGTAGGCATCCTGATCAGTTTTCTCGTTCAGTTTACGGAAATCGATGACAATTCTCCATTTAACTTTTCCAGATGCATCGCGCTTCTTTGGAACTACCCAGAGGGGTGCATTATAAGGTGAATCTGAGTGTGAAATTACCGTTTTTGTCAGCATATCATTGGTTTGTTTTAAGATCTCTTCCTTGTGGCATTCAGGGTGTCTGTACTGACGAATGTTGATGGGTTTTTCGTCTTTTATAACTATTTTGTGTGAAGCCAATTTGGTGCATGGAAGCGGATCTCCTGGTAGCGAGAAAACATCATGATAACTTGTTATAATCTTCTCAATTAAAATTCTCTCGGGCTCTTCGATATGTGACAGTCTAGTATTTTCTTTCAATAATCTCAGTCTTGCACCGAATTCTTTTCCTGAGAGGTAATTTATTCGTTCTTTATCTAAATTCGTGGTTATATATTTATACTTGATATCACTGGTAGCAAGTTTCAGATCATCGTTGTATTCATTGCATATGGGTAGCTTTAATTTTGAATCATTTATGCTATAAATCGAGTCGGGTATATATGCATTATTTTCGATGATAACTTCTCCTTCCTTTCTCTTTGTTTCTAAAGTGATAAATTTGACAGTGTTCCCGGGTATCAGTATTCCGTTGTCTTCTAACAAATAGATTTTGCCGTTGAGTTCCAAAGATCTGTTAGTCAAGTTAAATTCATAAGAATGGAGAAAGGGATTTCCGGCGATGCCATCTTCTGAGAGTGGAAAATTGTCAGGAACCACAACAAAAGTGTGCCTTGTATTTTCTAACGTCAGCGTGACAGTTTCTCTAGCCTCGTGCCTATCGTTTCCCATAAAGAATTCCGTCTTTTCATGGTGTCTGGGGTGGTTCTTTTGGAGGGCACCGTTTTTTATGACATTAAGGGATGCCCCGCTGTCGACTAAAAGCTTTACTGGTCCTCTTGTTCCCAGGAATTGTCCTCGTATTGAGTACAATCTTCCTGAAATGACAGAGATTCTGTGTTCGTTGTCTCCTGGTCGTAAATCTCTGGGCTCGCTTGGTCCATTTCTTGTTTCTCGCTGGTCGTCTGTGGGTTTTCTACCTGCAGGTGATTTACGCGATTCGGGGGTCGGCCTACTGAACTTCCCTCTGGAAAATTTTTCTTTCTGGAGTAACACTGCGAATCCGTGTGACCGGGTTTTTTACAAATTTTACAAAATAATTGCAATCTTGCTTGAAGGGGCATTGAATGATTTGGTGGGTTATTTAGCGATGGATATTTTACAGGGCTTGGAATATTTAATGCTAGTTGATCAAATAATTGTTGCTTATGAGGTCTAGCGATGGTGTTGTGCTGAGATCTCGTTCTAACCTGATTCCGTTCGCTGCACCATATTTCAGATTCGAGGGCGTCTTGCATAGCCTGATTGAGAGTCGTAGGTCTCAAAGGTCTAACTTGTGATGCTATTTCATCTTTTGAATTCATTATATACTTTTTTATAGCTGACTTTTCTTCTGTTTGCAGGGCTAATCGTCTCGCCGTTACATTTGAGTGCTCATTTTGAATTGCATAATTAAGGGCATTAAACTGCTGCCGGAATCGCATATTATATCCCTGAACAGACTCTGTATTCAGTTGCTTAATACCGTCGAGTTTTGATCTACTAAGTTCTACCGAACTGATTATGCCAACGTTTTGGCGAAGAGCATGATAGAGATCTTCATACTTCTCGATTGGTATAAATCTAATTGCGCGTTTCGCTTGATCCGTAATTTTTTGTGAGAGAATTAGATCCAGCAATAAATCTTTTTGACTACATCGCTTGTATGCCTTTTTAACAATCCTAATAAAGTCTTCAACTCCACAGTCGTCCTTCCCGTTTAAAACTTCAATTGTTCCAATGATTTCTTTAGCTGCTATTAACGAGTATTGTGCCTCGTTAATCGATATTCTTTCTTCACTGAAGGGTAAGGGTGAACTATCCCTGGACCTATGTGTTTCTGATTGTTCAACACTGACTCTACTATTTAATTTTTTGTCTCCCTTCTTATTGCCTGAAGATTCATCTTCGGTCTCTATCAAATTGCTATACTTTGCTAACGTTGATATTTCCTGCGCTCTCTTAGCGTTTTCTGCATTCAAATCCTTAATGCTTCCTTCCAACAACGTGAGCTTCTCTAAAATTGTTTGTAAAACAGCTGAATCTACTTGTGTGGCCATAGTGAACTCGGTTTTATTTTCTTTTTCCGAACCCGATTCTTTTACCGACGATTCCGGTAAATTCGCTAAATATGCAAAATATGCCAGTGTGAAGTGTGAGAAATGCTAGTCCTAGACCTATTGCGCGGGTGAGTGTCGCGTTTTTAGTCGTGAAATTTACAATTAAAAAAAAGATTTTCGTTTAAACCTTAAGATTCTTCCAATCGTGCTACAACAAGTACAGAAGAATTCGAAAGGTGGTTTTTTTTTTTATTTTTATTAACGATGGCAGTGCTCTGGAACACCAGGAGTATACCAACGCCTACTGAATCCTCAACTCTGAGAATTCTTACAAAGATCTATCTTAATCCTACACTTTTGTTTTTAATTGCTTGCCTGATCGAATACGGTGAGTTGCTCCTCCTGACGTGATGTCCGTAGATATCCGCAATGAGATGCGTGTTCCGTGTTCCTTTCTTCTTGCGCCTTATCGTCTCGAGCGACGCGCGCTTCTGATTTTGTTTTTAGGATTTTCGTTAACTGATCTTCGTAGTATAGGGCCTACTTAATTCAGCCTCTAATGATTCAGTTAGTTTACTGGTCCTGACTGCCGAATAGCCGTGGCTATTGTTAAAGTCGGTTATATTTTTTTTTTTTGCAGATTCGTTTCCAGAGATAGGGCCTTTTGATCGTGATCGTTGAACCTATCCTGGCAGGATCGCCAAATTATGTGACGGTCTAGTCACTTGGATTTAAATAAATTGGATTGTATTCCTTTTAGAACAAAGTTTTTATTATTCTGTGAGTGGTGGAAGACCTTGCCGTAGCGAAGATACAACGTCGACTGCTGACCGACCTGCTAAGGGCTGCAGGGTAGGTCAGGAATGTGGTTACTTCCTCCCGAAACGAACGTAGAGGGAGGGATGGTTTAGAAAGTTTTTCTATATATAGAATTAAACAAGCATCCGTGTTACACCCCGTTGTCAAAGGGCAAATTTGTTTGGATAACCTTTTCGAAAGCATTTGCATCTGTGAAAGTAATTCAAATTTCTGAGTCTATTGAAGAAGTCACTTTAATGTTACTTTCAATTGAAAGTTTTCAAATTCTAAAGACATTCAATTTCAGCTACGCCAATTCCTTGAATGCTTTGTTACATTCTCGATGATAATATTATAAAAAGGTCTAAATTCATTTAAAATCATTTGAGTTTTAATTATATTTACTATTTAGACCAGGAAAAATACTTTTATTCCAGAAAAGTAGTCAAGTGACCTAGAAATAAAGTAATGTTTACTTTCTTATCTATTTATCACATCAAACTCGGCAGATTATTTCGTTTCTGTAGTCATAAATTTACCTTTGGAAGATAGTCTATTTATAGAATCCATTCATGGAATTATGAATTAAAGAAAATTAAAAGTGAAACAATATTTTCATTTAAAGAGTAATAGTGAATATTTTAAATACAGGAATGTATTTCTAATACGTCATTGCCTCTTAATCAATAGACTCATTACGATTTCGTGAAAGATCTTCACAAGACGATAATGGATTCATTATAGAGATTTCGATTAGGCTAATTAAGGAGGCGATGCTGGGACGATTTATTGCTCTTAATCTGGAGTTATATTTCTCGTGCATTAAAAATTGTATTGAATAAACTATGGAGAAAATTGTAAATATAGGAGATTCTTATCGAGACGAATGAGGAAGCAACAAACTCTCTATATGTGAGTTTCAAGTAGAAGGATTTTCAATTGTGAACAGTAAAATTTGAGAACGAATAAAAATATGGACAATGAGCAAAAGCTTTATTATTTGTTATAATGACCCTCGTTAACGTCGAAGTAAGGTTTTTTATCTCTGAACTGTTATCACCTATCAGGATTAATTTCACTCATCCTAAATCCATACACTGTCAACGTTACTGACCTCTTTCTTTCTATATATCGTTAAACCGCCGCGACTTATCGAAGAAATATGATTGCTTTCCAATTGTGTATACCACAAGAAAAAAATGTTCAGCGAATGCCGCTATGAAAACCTTGGGACATAAATCACAAACAATAAGTAATCATGCACAGCTGGGTGACTAAAGTCTATACTCTGTAAGAACAATGGCACTTGTAAGGATCGTTATGGAAAAATTTTTTTCGAGCTACAAATGATATTTAAGAACCAAAAACTTTTTCTTAAACTATAATTACGAATTATTGCACTTTCTTTAAATTGTTAAGACAATAGGAGAAAATGAATTCTCATTGACCCCGAATACATTTTTTTCACATGGGAAAAAAGTAATCATTTTCAGTCTATTCATTAATTGCATATAATTCGCAATACTTTCTTCAAGCTCACTTTTTCAGGGAATTGGTATAATGCCTTTGTGCTGTTTTAAAAACTATTTCAGCTATGAAAAATGCGTAAAAATTTTCAAGGTAAGTAGACTTCATGACGATATGAACATGCAGTCTCGCGGATTTACGCAGTAACCAATACTTTTCGCATCAAGAAGCCTATCACGTAATTACGAACTTAACTGCAATGAACAAGTGATTGTCTCGAAATTGCAACCGCAAGGTTGTACTTATTGGCAGTTCTGCCTTCGTAAAAATCGCCAATCTTGTTTTTAAAACATTAGATGTTTTTAGAGATCGTTCTATATCTATAGAACGATTTTAAGTAATTTTGAAGGGATAATTCCAAAATATTTCTAGTAATCAATTTCTCAGAATAGAAAGATTGGACTCTTTCTAAAAACTGTCTGAATTCGATAATGGGAAAGACGAAAAGTAATTTAGCGTCGAATAAAGAAACAAAGAGGTCACTGGGCTGCAAAAATTAGATCAGGTGTGAACTCCACTTCGTGGAAAGTAATTTCTTCACGCACGGTGAAAGTACTCATAATCATGAATATCCTAATGATCGTAATAAGTGAGAGGTCACTCAATGATTCAAAAATTAATTCATATTTTTCTGCTTGTGGAAACTAGAGCGGTGTTCATTGTTGGGAAAATGATGTGGACTAGATTCGAGTCTAAAAAGCCGTAGGTTATTCATTCAAGTGAGAAGTGCAAATGTGCAGGTAACACATCTTGTGCAGAATTGTGTGCATTAGGATTGCTAGAGGCGTTAAAACGGAGATTAGCAAAACACCTGCTGCATTCCGATGGAGCCAACCAATTGGTCACGCAGGAGCACTTACTCTCATACATATTCTTGCATGCAATATTCCAAGTGCCTTCTTCCATTTTTAAGCGTAAATAATAAAATAATTGCATTTGTGGCCTGCACTCATACATAGATAAAAAAATTACTTGAATTAGAGGAATATAGTACTGAAAACGTTCAATAAAATATCTTTTTAATCAAAGCTCGGAAACATTGTTTCAAGAAATAATATTTTTCAGATGAAAAAATCATTCTTGTTGTTTTCATGTATTTCTAGAGATAAAACTTTCGATCTTTGAACATAACGTAGCTAGGAATTCCATCTACTATTTAAAAACAAGTCTTGTTAGTCATTTAAATATCATCGTAAAATGAGCTCACTAAAAGAAAATAGCGTTATAATCTTCCGTTTCCTATTAGGAAAGAAATGTCTTCATGACATATATTATTATATTGAAAGTGAGAAATGTTGCGCACTCTTCAGTAGCACATAAAAACATTTCCAATTGAAACGAGAATAAATTTAAATAATCTTGTTACTATGAATTGATATAACTTTATTTCATTATTGGTTTATTCAATTTGTAAGTGATCTAAGTTCCTACAAAAGTAAAAAATCGTTTAGGATTTAAAACGTGACATTAAAGAAAAAAATTCTTAATGAATTCGAGAAGCCAAGAAATTAATGACTTTTATTAGATAAATTTCTTACATCATCCGATTGTTAATTTAAAAATCACTTATGAGTTTCGAATTACTTCCTTTAGATGACAGGTTATTCTCATGATTCATGAAACTTTGCAGAAATACCTTATTTACATGAGCATTGTCACGCCTCAATTCATCAGAAAATTATTCGACGAATTGTTCAAATCTACAGTTGAAGAATTCTCAGGTATTCATGAGAATACATCGAAAGTAATTCGCTTAGAAAATTGGAATCATTACGAAAAATGTAGTATAAGCGGCAAATTGCAAGGTCATACAATTTTTGACTGTCAGATTTACCGAACTACTGTACAAATAATCTTTTTAATAATTGTTTATCATATCTTGGCAATACTGTTATAATAATAATTAGTGACGCAATAAAAAATATTAAATATTGATAGATAACGGTAAATTTTATTTAAATCTTTATTATAGCTTCGTTGCAGCCCATCTTTATCAAACTTATTGTCCCTATTCCATCATTAAAGGTAATTAGTCTACAATTTCTGGAGCGTTTCCTCAATCATTATAGATTAAGATCTTAAATATTCTTAATGTATTATAAAGACCTAAGACTACGAAAAATTAGATCAAGTAATTTTTATTAAAAATGTAATCTTCTTTCCCATTCCGAGGAAATGCCTCTTTTCAAACTTCTATTACGCAAATAGATAATTTTCTAAGATTGTTTGCGGCTGTTATCAGATAATCATTTCATACTCAAGATTAAGTATAAATGTAAACAAATACATTGTCATTTAAAATATCTTGAATTCCAAACAGACTGAATTTGCATTTTATTTTCCGATTTGTTATCATTTATTTAACTCTTCCAGGAAAAACCATTCATCTTACAAATTCAGGTCTTTTAATCTACACTGTTATTAATTTAAGAATTACTTCTTACTTTAAATTACTTCAACAATTTATGAATGAATTTAAAAACATATTTCTTCTGGACTTGATTTGTTGATGAGAGGCCATTTCCACACAATTTCCAATTGATAATAGAGATCGATCACTAGGAAATCCTTAGCGTTCTTCTTGCATGAATTTTCACGGAGAGCACTTGCATTTCTTCACAAACTTGTGAGAACGAATCAACCTTTAGAAATTGCAAGTTTCAATGACACGAAGCGCGCTACATAAGAAAATTTTTAACTTTTTTGACATTTCCTTGTATTCGGATTATCAATTAGGAAATACAAATTTTCAACATGATCCGATTATTTTGACTACTGTTTTTGTTCTGATATCAAAAACAAAACAAGAAAAACAACAATGCTCTCAAGGTAGAATCGGCACTCCTATAAAAAAACCAATGGATCATTTTTATTTTCGAAAGTTGCAACTGTCACGCTCGTTAAATATATTATTGGACAAGGGATGGGTTGGGTGGTAATAAAAACACGTGGGATGGGTTTGTCGATGGAGAATACAGAGGCCCGGCCGACAATGAGACTTGAGATTGCAAAGTACGATTACTCGTGAATCGAAAACATATCACGGCTACATTGACTACGTGAAATTGAACGACTGATCGATATCTGAAGGGCTGGTCTTCTGTGTAGCAGAAGAATAAACTATATTTTCTTCGATCTCGATTCTTCAAGCGATTTCAAATCAGTAAATCGAACATCATCAGGATTGATTCAGGAAGTTATTCTCAAGAAAATTAACTTGCTTCTATCACCAATCACTTGTTTTATGAATGCTGTATCTTCCTCACTGATAAGACAAATCGGATGAATGACTGATATGATTAATAAATTGTAGTTTTAATCTGTATCATTTCTCAGAAAAGTGTATCTTAAATCTGAACTTTTTTTTTTTTTTTTTTCTTTTTATATTTCGAAAGTTTAACTGAAGCTGACAATGGTAGCTTAGCTCACTTTATGTTGGCAGCTCCGAATCATATGAAGCGAAAGGTGTTTTTTTTTTAAATTAAAGAGCAGAATTTATATTAATATAATAACGTTAAAGAATGTTTATACTCATGAAATATTTAGCAGTCATTTTTTTCTACTTTTAGCTAAATTTTTTATTACAAAGAAATGATTTGTGGATAGTTGACATACCTATATAAACAGTAGTTGGGTGAAATTTTTTGATGGTAATCCTGACACTGCCACTCACCAAAATTGCACAAATTGAACGCAAAAGTTTAAAAAATGAGTACCGATTGGTGAGATCAAAAAATCGATTGATCTATACAACGGAAAATCGAGAGAGAAAATTGTAGATCGCGATCGAGCATCGAGGCCGGTGCTAAACCGACTGACTGACGACTTGATAGCATGCTTGCATCAAGCATCAACACCAAAACCACTTCCACAGCCTCTCTCCAGCTCCATTCTTACCATATATTTTACCACCAACCAGGTGCACTCAATCGGCCTAAAAATTTTTAAATTATAGGGGTTTTGACGTCCTCACCTAGAAGAAAAATTATCAAGAATCTTCAACAGAATTTTGATAAAAATTTTGAAAAAAAAACAACATTTTTAGATCTAAATTGTTTTGTTCTATATATGATATTATATTAAAAATAGCTTTATATGATAAAATATCAATAGGTATAGTTTTTTTGAATAAAATTAAATTCATGAAATTGTTAAGAGAAATTTATTTGTTATATTTTGTATAGTAATATAACATTCAAGTTATACATATGTATGTAGTAAATTTTATATAAACGTGGGATCTGCTTTATCGAATGCCAGTAAAGAATGTAGAAGTCCATCTCTGCGATAAATATAAATCATATATATGTAGAATTATTTCTTTTGCTTCCTTATTCTAGAGAAAATGGTAATTTTCATATTTTAAAAATGTGATGTTTTAAGAAATTGATTAAGTTAATGTGGTAATTACCATAAGAGAAAATTTAGTTTCATGCAGAAACTTTTTATCGCAGTAATATATTATAACTTTATTGAACTTATAATCCATTTTCATGGAAATTAGAAAGAATAAAAATCATTAAAGTGAAAATTCACATCTTTTAAGTATATTTTCTTTATTTTTTTATTTTTATGTCATTATTTTATTAATTTGTAATCAGCAATATTCTTCTATGTAAGAGCCTGTCTATTGGCAACCATTCATGATGCAGAGAAAATATTTAGTCGTTGACAAGTAAAGGAAAATGATCTCAAGAGAAAATACCTTAAAATTATTTTTTTAACAAAATTGTGTTTATTAAATGTAAATTTAATGTTAGAATAGAAAAACACAGCTTCTTCAATAACGAAGCTAGAGCGATGATCAGTAATTCTTTTCTGATGAAAATTTCACTATTATTCAATGACAACAGAGCCGAAGAATAAAGAAATTCCTCAAAAAGATGTCCGTTGATGACCGTTTGATGATGCAAGACCTGAAGAATTTTATGAAGTTAGTCATCAGGACGAATATTAGATATTAGACAATATCAATTTTAGACAACGGTCTAATATTGACCTTAAAGTCATATTTTCCACATATGTGGGCTTCACGACACAAATAAGTCTAAAACACCAGTAAATGCGACTCTCCATTCGAGGTATTAATGATTTCTAACTTCCTCTAAATTGAAAATAGAATTTTTTAATACTTAACAATTAGAATGCATTAATTTATTTTGTAGAATACAGAAAACGTCAGTTTTATCTCGCCATCGCCAATTTTATAGCAATGATTATAGCCTTGACCCTTGGTTTTGAAGATGCTCGCTTCAACATTAAAATCTTCTTTATCCAAATGACACTATTGCTGCTATAATTCCTACTAAAATTTCTGGCAATCTCTTGAACTCTCGATGACATATTTATACAATGATTATTTTTGTTCACATGAGCAACTTGGCGTATTAGAATTTATGTTCATTTTAGGAATTAATTTTATAGCATTATCATCGCCAAGAATAAAAATGTCCGAAATACTAAATTTTTTTTTCTGTAAGTTTGGATATTCAAAAAATTTAGAAATAAATTGTTAAGTGACTCGTAGAAAATTTTTCTTAGATTGAAGTATACATTTTCCGTTGTAATAAATTCAACAAGCGATGCTATCGTCAATTTAATCCTCAACGAAGCAATTACATGCAATTGTACTCGCCGCCTCATTAAAAATTAATTTCCTGTCTCGGCTATACTTAACAACATTATGTCACAAAATCAACAATATTCTTATCAATAATTTACAGGTATGGTTCAATAATATCTTATCATTAAGTATGATAGTAATACTTAAAAAAATGTATATAGTTTAAAATGTACTTAGCGTTTTCGATTAAATCTACAATGCATAATCATTTTAACGAATTTACAATAATTTAAATGTTGTATAGTTTTCCTGCTGAATATATCCACTCAGACATTAATGAATGTCAATAATGTTATTTTTATTATTATTTTGATTGGAAAAGTATGCTGACAGGAGATAAATCACGTTTATTTCAAAACTGTCGACAGTGTCGACTACTGAATGGGCTCGATGCCAAGTGTGGCTGAAAAGAAAAAAAAAACATGTTTTATGCTCCGCGGTGATAATTAATCTTGAAGCTAAACTCAACATCACATTCCATTCAAACTTCTCTCTAGATTCTCGAGAGCTTTTACAGTTCCTCACGACTCTATCACACGGCGCACGTCTTTCAAATAATTTCACACACTCGAAAATAATACCTGTCAGATGAAAATTTTAAATGGTAAAACGTCAGTGACTCGAGTGCAGCAATGTCTCGTATATCGCATACAATTCGCACCAACCAATCGGCTTTGTTGAAGATAAAACAATAATAAAAACGACAACAATAAAGTACTCCGCGGTGTTTGAAACTTGATTACAATCTCGTGACATATGGTGTTTTTCAAAAAGAAAATTGACCCACATAACCATGATTATCGACAGGGAATTTTTGAATGTATTAATTTTGAGCTGGGGTTTTATGTTCACGTTTTCTGCGTTTCTCACGACAAGTAACATACAGGTGAGTGTATTTATAGTTCATGTTTTTGATTCTGTAGCATGTGATGTTGTAGAAGATCCTAAACTTGTTGCCAAGAACTCGAGTTGCTCTGAATTATTCTATATTTCACAATTAAAATTGTATATACCATTTGTAGACTCAATTCCAATTCGGCACGCTCGCGATTTTCATGCTTTGCAGAGAAAAAGTATTTTGTATATTTTAAAAATACAATTATACTTAGTAACAAAAACTATTTGAAACTAATACTATCCAATATTTAAAAAATATATACTACCACAAGATGTTATATGTAATTTCTTTTATAACTTAATTTTAACTGAATACATAAAAAATTTTGTACGATACATACGTAGTTATTTGAAAATAAATATTATCTTCAGACTCCTGAGCATTTCGAATAAAAATCGTAATCCTTTCGGATTCGGAAGACACTGCGTGGCTAATATATATTATCATCACTCAAGAGATAAATTGTAACGTTTCTTTCATTGAAAAATATTCTCAGGCTTAATAACGGCCAATGAAAATCTATTACTGGCAGTGACACAAACATTACTTGAGCGTAAAAACACAACTTGATTGTTATATTGGCGTATCAAATAAACTTGACGCGAATTACAGCCCAAAGAAAATGTTTTGTAGTCCTGATTTCTAAAGATTTTAAAGAATTTTAAGTGACTGAAAAATAATTTAAAGGAGTTTAAGGTTTATCAAGATATTTCATGAGATTTTAAGTAATTTTAAGGAATTTAGAAGGATTTCAAGAGATTTTAAATGATTTAAAAATATTTCAAAGTATTGCATGGGATTTCACAAGCTTTTAAGGGATTCGCTTCTAATATTTGCCAACAAAAACAAAATAATCTTCCTTATTTTCAGAAAACAGTTTTGGACAGTGTTGCAACTGAAGATTCAAACTTCACAGGAGATGGCTACATAAGTTTGGCTATTGTCTATGCAGTGCTAAGCATCTGCACATTCTTCACACCATCTTACGCTCAGGCAATCAGTCCTCGATTATCAATATTTACTGGTTCTCTCTGTTATGCATTTTTCGTGGCGACTTTTCTCTGGCCGCAGACAATGTTACTGTATTTTGCATCAGCCGTTCAAGGACTTGGTGCTTCTTTAATGTGGATTGGGCATGGCCGATACCTTACAAAAAACAGTAGTCCAGACACAATTTCTCGTAATTCTGGAATTTTTTGGGCTATTTATCAACTCTCGCTGGTGACAGGCAACCTCTCAGTTTACTGCATATTCACGAGCAAGAATTACGATAAACCGACGAGAAGATTAATTTTTATCATTCTTACGATTCTTGCTATTATTGGAACACTAATTCTGGCTACGTTAAGAAAATCGCAAATAAGTTCATTGATTTCGGAAGATGTTTGCGATAAGGAAAAAGAAAAGAAGCCAAAAAATGCAAGATATCATGCACTACTTGTAGCTTGGGAGAGAATGAAGAAAGCTTTGAGACTTATTATCAGCCCAAATTTGATTATGCTGACACTGACTTTTGTCTACAGTGGTTTTGTGCTTGCTTTTTATTCAGCAGTCTATACTTCCAGTTTTGTATTTACCGTGAAAATGGGAGAGTCGAGAAAGAAACTTGTGAATCTCGTGGGAATCTGTTTAGGAATTGGAGAAGTGACTGCTGGAATCATTATTGGACCTCTGGCTTCAAGATTCAAGATTCGCTCACGTTGGATTGTTTTGGTCGTTGGATCCATAATGCACGCATTTTGTTACTTGACAATTTTCCTAAACCTGCCAAACGATTCCCCTTTTAAGGTAATTTGAATGGCAGCCGATTCTGTGACTTTTGAGCATGGACTGCCTGCCTAATTTAAAATGAATTCGATCAAATGTTTTCTGATTTGTGTAAATAAAAATTAATCTTTCCTTTTCAGGACACTGAAGAGATCGGCTTCATTTCACCTTCGATGACTTTAGCAATGTTTGGTGCAATTGCTCTCGGTTTTGGAGATGCTTGTCTGAATACGCAAATTATTGCTCTTCTCGGAACCCTTTACTCAGACGATTCCGAAACTGTATTTTCACTCTACCTTTTTTTTCAATCGATAGCAGTGACATTAAGTTTTTTCTACAGTAACTACTGTGGTCTTTATCTTCATCTGGGCATTTTGGTCGTGGTGGGCTTCCTTGGAACAGTCACATTTGTTGTGGTGGATTTCAAAAACAAAGACAATGATAGTATTATCCCAATAAGTAACGAAAACGCAACTGTGGAGAATGCAGTTGAATTAGATACCGTAAAACGATAGTTGAAGAAGTATTTAAATGTGTAATGATAATGTTTATAGAATATGTCAATAGTTTTATACTCTTTGTCTAAGGTAGAAGATAAGCTATGTTTATGTGTCTGAAATCTCTTGAACTTAAGTGCTGTTAGTATTGTGCTTCACCTGATAATTGTTGATTACAAAGTTTTACAGTACCTGAAAGAAACGCACAAATTATGGACCTAATAGATAAAATATGTACATATATCTTCTCATTTGTACAAAATTCATCCAATTAAATGTTTTACAACATTGTTATGTTCAGTCTTTGATTTAAAGATAATAAGATATTTCACAATTTTTTCTTTGTCACGGTAAAAAATATTTTATTAAAAAAATAGTACAAGTGTACAACTTTCAAGGACGGACTCTTAATTCATTAAATATTTTTTAATACCAATTAGTTTCACGCTGTGGATGCGAGCATTTTCAGAATCAAGTTTATGCGTTCGGAAATTAATAAATCTTCGACAATTAATTTTGTTGTATCCATCACTTTCTCATCTTTCAATTTCCTGAATTCGTTTTTAGCTTCGACTAGATTATTCAGAACTGCTTCAAATTTTTCCTGTAAGGACAAAATAGTTTGAAAACCCCGAGAGTATAAAGGATAATAATGATTCTCCTTTGATTTCTCTTACCTCTGCGCCACCAAAATTAGAAATGCCGATACAACTAACGCACCCTTTCCTGTGAGTGAGGTACCCTAATTTTCGTCTTGAGAGACCAAAACAAATTGGAATTTCTTGTTTTCTGCAGGAAGCAATTAATTTGTCAACTACATCGTCTAGTCCTCCTAAAATTATAGTTTTAGAAAGTATTTAACTTTTCGAGAAGAAGAATTTTGTCATTTGAACATATTTTAAATTATATTATTGTAATTTACCTCCCACTTTTATCTTTTCGAGATCCGGGACGATAATCACGAATCTAGTTTTCTTCAAATTTACATGTTTTTCGACTTCCTTGAAGCCTGTGTAATATCTTCGTTTATATCTTCCTTTCACGTTGTCCCTCTCATACAACTTTTTTTGCAATCTGAACAACTCAGTAAGGAATGTTTCCAATTTTTCATTCAAGGCAGCTGAAGTCATATTTGTACAATACCTGGAAAAAGAATAAAAAAGAATAATGCAATTGTAAAAAATATTAGTAACAAAATGCAATTACAAATAAATACAACAGATTTCACTTACTCACTCTCGAAACTTTCTCGAAAATTTAAGTTCATTTTTGCCTTGAAAATTCTGAATAGTAGGATTTTCCAGAACTTCATTTCTGAGGCTAAGAGCTCTATTAATATCGCCAAGATGAATTCCAGCTTGAAAATCCAGATTCTCAATTTTCAGATTTGCGACATCATGTCTCAAATCATCTTCCACTAAATTAACATCACTTTCATTTGTACTAATCAATAAATTTTCTAATCTTCGCGTCACGTCTTTCCTATTTTCCAAAATTTTATCAGGCAAGGAGTCACTCTTTGAGACTCTATAATCATTTCCAAAAATATTCAAAGTTGATAAATTCCTTATGCAGTCAAAATCTACTTCTGGGTCAGCTTGAATTTTTAATTCCTCTATTTTAATTTCTGAAACGTCAACTATTGGTTGTAATCTTGCTTCCTGACATCGCATTTCTTTTTGTCTTTTTCTTTCATTGATAATTATTTGTTTTAACTTGGAAGGCCTTCTTATCTTCGATAAAAATAGTTTATTTCGTTTTGCTTCTACGACTCTATCACAGCATTTTATTTTCTTCTCTGCTAATGTGTTCTTCAAGCTTCTTTGATTCTGAAAATGTAAGTAAGATTATAAAATATAAGTAAGATTATAAAACCTTTGTAGCAATTAAACAGAATTAAAAAGCTTATTTTAATAAAAGTAATCTAATCACCTCTAATGCTTCTTGAATATTAATCCGAATCAGATTCGACTTCTTGAACCTTTTCAAATACTTGTTAGTTTTTATCTTTGGAACTTCGTCATCAATAATATTTTCGCTAAAGATTTTAGCGGGATCATTCTTCCTTCTCGACATTTTGCCTCCTAATTCTGGATATTCACAAGAACTCAAACTAGCCGATTGATCTTGAATTGGTTTGTTATCAAAAACGTTGCTTTCACTATTTTTCGGATGCTGCTTGGTACGCGTCTGATCATTTTTGCGTCTCTGATGATTTTCACACTGGAGTTCTGGCCAAGCTTTATCTCTTTCTTTTTCTGCTTCTAATCTTGGATTGCGCCAGCAATGACTCTTCATTTTGTCAATCTTCGTAGTTCTCTAATAATCTTTTTCTCACTTCTTTGTATGCGTCACAAATGTATGTTCACAAACTTATATGACAATAAAGTTTCTATTTGGAAAAAGAAATTACGCAGATGTGAGGATCGAGACTTATTTTATGCGCATTGATCATGCATTGTTCATGCATTCAAGATCACTAGTTGAGGTTATTGAGGTTGAGGTTGAGATCATTGAGGTTCTTGAGTAAGAAGATTTCGATTAAAAACTACAGTTATGCACGTTCACTATTAAAAGAGCACAAAGTTCCATTTTTGTTGCAACACTTGTTTTGACAATTCACCTTCCATTATGTTCGATATACCTAAAACTGCCTAAAACGCTAAAACTCAATATATGTGCGTCAATACATACCTTTGTAGATATGTTTGATGATTTACTTATCTGTTGATGGCATTATTGGCATTACTATGAAGTTAACGTGGCACACGTGTCAAAATGGAATGAATGCGAAACGTTGAAATAATTCCGATTTTCAAATGTTCAACATCGGTAAATTTATCATGGAGATGATAAACCAAGATCAAGTTTGAAAATATTTCACAGAAAAAAAAAGTCTTAAATCAATCCCAAAAGTCTATATAGTTTGTGTTACAATTTAAAAGTCAGTTATTTTTACTTAAAACTAAATTTGAGCCCAAAAACTGACTTAAATTGTAACACAAACTATAGACTTTTGGGTTTGATTTAAGACTTTTTTTCTGTTTTATACATATAACAATGATGATTTTTGTATTAAAAAAAGCGCATATGCAATTTCTCGATATTTCATCGTAATATATATTATAGTCTTCCCTTGGAGCTTATCATCGATGGTAACATGCTATAGTTTGTGGAGGAATTGTCAGATGACTCTGAGGATCTGAATCTGAACTTCTCTTTTACTTCTTCCTCAAAATCTCACTAAGAAAACTTTTTCTTCTCATATTTTTAAAAGAAAATCGTTTAAAGTATCATGAAATCCCTTAAAATCCCTTGAAATTCTTTATAATCCTTTAAATCTTCTATAAATCTCTGAAAAGCTCTTAAAATTTGTTTAAATCACGTAAAATATCTTTAAATTCTCTAAAATTACTTGAAATTTCTATCTAATATATTATCATTATTATCATCTACAAGTTATAATATCTATCTATGCTTACAAATTATCTTCCAAGAGAAATATCCCGTTCATTAGTCTGGAAATGTAAATTATGCATGGAAATTAGGCAAATGTGTTACAATTTCTGCAAATGAGAAATCTTGTTTCCCTGTAAATTTATTGGATTAGCGTCTGTTAGTGCGGAACAACTAAATCCAATTACGATGCTCTCTCTGATTTGGCTTGGGACTCATACACTCATATTTATCTGCATACAAAATGTTTTTTTTATTTTTTTCGAAATGCAGTACTAGATAATAATAATTTGTAACTGAATTTACAAACGTTCATCAATTAACAAACCGAATGGTTTTATCAGGCTTAATTGGCTTCTTGCTGTCAATACTAAACTATTTTTTTTAATATAAATATCAGAAGGCGTATAAGGGTAGTTTTATAGACTAGCTTAAACTATTTCTTTAACATTCCCGGAGGAAGGTTTTTAACATTGAATTATCACACCAGGAGTATCATAAAATTTACAGCTAATAAAACGCGATGATGCAGAAATCTTTGGGTCGTAAAATTTTAGTGCTATTTAGATGAGGTGCACTTGTTACATGTGTATATTGTTACAGAAAGCGATTCTATAAAAAATAATAAATGAATATTAAGTTCACCTATGAATCATTTTTAATTATTGCAACCCATTTATCTTATACATACTTTGTAGTATTTATTAAAAACATTAAAACCCATCCGTAGAAACACATGAAATTGGCTTTAGGATCACAAAAATGATCAATAAAAGATCATTATAGGTCAAGTAGGTTGTAATCGAGTCTTACTGATTGTTAAAATTTAAAGAGAAGACATTGTACTTGAAAGTAATGTGACATCTTAAAAAAAAATAAAATAAAATAATGTTACTCTGCATATAAACTCTACCAAGAAAAATGGTTTCAACATTTAGTACTGTTTTACACTTTCCGCGTCAATTGCATAATGGCCTTAGATTAAAAGGAAGATTTACAAAATGTTTATATGTGTTTACATCCGAAGCAAACCGCCATGTCTGCAGGTATCAAATTTAATCCCATAAACGTGAGTGAAAGCCAAGTGACGTACTTTTTTAAGAAAGGATTCCCCGAACCATTACCGGCAACCTAAGCCGGCATCCCTTTTTTTAAATGAAATTTTTGTGAGCATCCCACGCATTTCGATGTAGGAGTGGGGGTAACGCAGGCGCGATTGCACGAACGCGAAAGGTTGAAATCAATAATTTCTGGAATATAAAGGATCCGATTTCCGTGAGCACCCACACTGTAATTTTGGAGGTAAGCCCGTGCACATCTAGAATTCAATTTCTGAATCCGCCGGTAGTCGACTCTTGAAAACATCTCATTTCATTGTAACACCTGTTAAATCCTTTCGAAGGTATAAAAGTGATAAGTATATTATACACCTTTACAATATATATGTCAGTCACATTTTTTGTTTTTTAATTCTTTTATGACAAAGAAATAAGAACAATACCCAAAAGAACTGTACTTTCTCCACTCAGGTATCAAGTTCTCCATCGCAAGTGTTTCGTATGAAAGAGGAACATGAATTTTCAAGTGAAAAATGGTGAAACATTCTGTTTAGATTGCCGGTGAATTTATCCTCGAGCTTTCGCGGGAAGCGCGCGACAATTTCATATTAACGGTAGATTTTTACTGGATGAAAAAAGTAAACTGCGAGTTGAGAAAGCTGTATGATTGGCCATCAAGTCCTTTTGGAAAGATTCGGTGAAACACGTCTTTAAATCTTGCGAATTAGGGACGCACCTGTCGCTTTTGCCAATGTTGGACCAGATCATTGAATGGATTACATCTCTTCCATACGAGCACCTGCCATAGGGCACTTGTTGAATGCGCGAAAACCGACAGCCTTCTACCTCGCTTTTATCCTCACAAGGACTTGCGTAACATCACGTGGATTCGAATAATCAAATCACTGTGCTAAATTACACTCATAAAACTTTGCTGTGAGTAATGTTAGATGATATTATTACTAAAACAAACGTGTGGAAAGGCTAAAGGTTTTCGCTGGAATTTTTCATGAAGTAAAAAGACATACTTTGTTAGAAGTAGAACCTTGTAAAACGAACTTCGTACAAAGCAAATGCATATATTCGAAAAAAAGGTGCTGGTTTGAAATTGAAAACACTTTCTATTATTTATTGTTTTTCCACATGAAAATGTGTGGCATGGTGTAGGCCTATTGGGGATTCCCGCCATGTAAAATAACGGGAACGCGTACCATCTCAGTACCCCTTGGGTGACGAGGAAAGCTGAGGTTTTTAGTTAATAAATAATTCAAGTACATAACAGAAAAAATAGTGCCAGAAAATCTTGAGTTCTTAATTGAAGACTTTTTTAGTCAGGGGTTTGATTATGTAACTTTTTGCTTCTCAATTTCCGCTTTTTCGTGTTTCGCTTTTTGCAAATTTACGCCAGATTTACGGATATTTTCAATAATTTAAAATAATTCCAATAGATTTTAAAGAAATTAAACTTAAAAAGAATTAAAAAGATTTTAAGGGATTTAAAAAGTTTTTCTAGTTATTTCAGGTGTTTTTAAAAGGATTATAAAAGTTAGTTTGAAAAAAATGAAAACAGTTTGGTTCTGATAGGTTCAAAGTCTGATGGAAGTGTATTTGAAACGATTATACAGACATTCAGTTTTATGTATTGTAGATGAATCATAATCCCGTAAATCCCACGTAAAGTTTTGTTTCTGCATTGAAAATAGTGCGAGCATAAAATAAATGTTAAAAAAATTAAAATATGTATTATTACACCGAGAAAAATAGTTTCTTCGTTTAAGCGAAAAATTCCTTTTATGGAATCCTCTCAAAAATGAGCATATTCCTCTATGAATTAGATTATTTTCCTCTACTTTTAAGAGGATTCCTCTTTATTTGAAAGGAATACTTTCTAGAAGAGAATAATCCTCTAAAATTAAGAGGAAATCTTTATATACCATATTGTAGAGGAAAACTTGCATCAGAATAAGAGAAATCCTCTTAAACGAAGAAAATATTTTTCTCGGTGTAATATTTAAATACCTTTTCGCCTCTCCGTAAATTACTATTAATTGACGGAGAAGGTCTAAATTTAGAAAAAGCAAAAAACGGAAAAGGGAAAACCAAAAATCAAAAAGCTAAAAGTTATATAATCGAACCCAAAAACTTTTGACCAAATTGTGTATACTTTCTTCTTGAAGGAGTGAAATTGAAAATTTTCTATGTACATAAGGCAAATTGTTTTAAATAAAAAGGAAATTGCTTACTTTCACAAGAAGACGTTTGAAGGTTTCTGCTGTATTCGATTATGGTTTCGTTGTATTAAAATAATTATAATAAACATTTAATCAATTTTCAGGTGTGAATTGAATATAAAAAAAGAAGTATTTTCTTTGTTGTGAGTACTCAATGGACAATAAACTTTCTAGATTCCAGATGACAATTAAGATGATAGGAGGCGAAGCATATTTGACACAAATGTGTAGTTCCCACAGTCATGCTAATCAGGCAGTTATTTAACGTCGCAAATAGTTATGTTCTGCTGAATCTTTGCCAAACATCTTTGTAACATTAGCAGTTTAGCACTCGAAACGAAACGTGAATGGAGAATCGTGACTCTTCATTTTGCACGCATGCCGTAAACTAAATTACTTTCCCCTAAATCTTGGACATTAACAATCTCCCTTTATTACAAAAATTTCAGTCGAAGATTACCAGTTTGCTGCCTTTTATGCAAAAGTAGTGCCGAAAGCCACTTGCAATCCAATTTCAGTAAAAAGGTGTTGTTTAACTTATCCGCCCCTTTCTTCCCTCGGCCTGCTTCCCAAAAAGAGAAACTCCTTTAATAATTATGATTATTCACGATATGGAGGTCGGTTCAGCCTGAGTTAAATAACGTGATATGTATTTTCTGGAAAAATGGCGCGCGGCTATATGTGAACGTTGATATGTAAATTAAACTATGGAGAACGTAAAATGAATCAATTTTCAAATACGAAATGTATCTTCTAAAGTTTGAATTTTTAAATACTTTAGTGAAGATTTCAGGGATCTCCCATGGCTTAATAACAATTGTCACCTTGTTATCATTTTCCATCGTAAATCTTACTTGTAAAGTTATTGCAGATCTAGAAATCCGCTGATGGATCCATTATCGAAAACCTGTAATTTCATATAGGAAAAAGATGCATTGTAATGAGCCTTGAAATCTGCAGATAACGGGGAGAGAGCTGACCGAGAACCTTTTTCCATTAGCGCGGAATACGCAACTTGAAATTTCGCTGGGTTAAGCCGTAATTTCATATATCTTTATGTGGACTGTCATAATATCAACGCATAATTAACGCTTTATATCTGCTGATATAATAATTGTTATGTAGAACAAAATTCTATTTTTCTAATTCCAATTTTGTTGAAGAAGAATGTTGTTTATAAATTGCTAAATGTATTTTAAAAATGAAGCAATTATATATTTCTCAAGACTTGTGGCTGTTAATAAAGTTCTGTCTTTATGATAAATATGGTTTTTCAATTCTTAACTTATCCACTTTCAAGTCGTTAATTCCTAATATCCGAATTTCCTGCTTTTCGGTATCCGTTTTATGTTAAAAACAATTTATTCCGAATTACCGACTGTTATTAAAAACTTTTTATTTGAATTGTTTGGGATATTCGTGTAATAAAGTTTCCAAAGTTTAGAGAGCATTTTGAGAAGAAAATGTATGGAATATACCTTTATGAATATTCAGAATTAAAAAACCTGCGGAACAATAATTAGTTTGTCTTTACGAAATATGAGTATTTAGCACGCAGTTTCAACACACATGGCGTCTACCACCCTAGCTTTATGAATATTTATATTAATACAGAATAGTCATTTTACAATGCCTTTACCTGTCACACGTATTTGGAATTATGTAATGGTCTGAAAGAATACAATTTAATTATGCATGGGAAGGTACGTATAATGATCATTAAAAATATAATTTAATTTTTCGTTTTAGCTTCAAATTTAAGAACTCTTTATTTTTAATCATGATTAAATGCTCTAATCTTTAGAATATCAATATAATTGGAATAACAATATAGTTGGAATAACAATAAAACATCATATATATATTGTGCGTAAAAATTTCGTGAGGATATAACACTTATAATTATATGTGTAATATAAAAATATAACTATACAGAAATCGCGTTGGCCCATTCAGTAAATTATGAAATCGTACATTTCCTCGACCTAGATCTCTATTTTACTTGGACCAAATTTCTTTTCACTGGTTTCATAAATTATGCGAAATCGAATCCACATTTCTCCGAGACTTTTTGTTCTTGCTCGGACCAGCCCAGAGCGACAATGTGCTTCAATTGCAACCGCATGCAGTCAGGTGCCACAGTGGTTCTGCGTAATGGGTGTCTCTCTCTCGCATTTCCAGCCCAATTCCGAGACGAAGGAACGATCACGATCTATGTCGGTCGAGGAGGATTTCAGTCTTAATTCACCTACATTTGCCATTCGAGGAGATTCAAAATTCACGGTCCGTGAATTCGTAGTCATGGCTGCTGGGCGTATCACGAAAAGGGGAGAATTCTCTCAGAGAATTGACAAAATCCATCTAACTAAAGTTTATAGATTCAAAATGATTTATTAATAACGATAACGTCTGATCATTTATCAGTAGTCCAGATTACATATCTAAAAATGGTAAACTATGACCATCTTCCTCAAATCCAAAGGTATTTTCAATTGTGCAAAAAATTCCAGCGTTAGAGAAATTATACAAGTTTATTTTAACGCCAAAGCTGTGGGATAAACTTGGAAATGAAATTGAAAGAAATTGAAGGATTCTGGAAACAAATCGTTCCTTATAGCTGTGGCATTATATCAGAATCGCATGTCTATATAGTTATAATGTATGTACATTATTATACTTTTACACTAATGCGTGGTAGCAGACTAGAACTTGGCGTAAAGATTTATAACCGATAAAGCGAACTACATGCACCTTAAAAATGTACATCACTTTTTTTCCATAAGACGTAGATGAGTAACGCATAATTAAATTAAATGTTTACACTCAGTTTTATAAATTTAGGCTTTGTCACGGGAGGGTGCATCTTCTATATGCTAGATTTATATGTTGATTGATGCAATCGTACTTTTATTTTTTTAGCAAATTATTTTACTTGTCTGATCATCGAAGTTAAGCAACGCTTTCTGGTTCGATTATATTCGGATGGGGGGGTCGTTGTACTGTAGGTTAAAATGACTACTTTTAATCATTACCTAATTACCATATTTTTTTCATTACTTATTACATTAGTTATATATATGGGGAAATAATAATAATAATTTTTTATCCAGTTTCAGTCCGTATTTTTAAATAGTATCATATTATTTTATTGCAGCAGTACAAATTAAAGTCTAAATAATTAATGCACCAGCTTCATACTATAGGAAAATTTTCAATCTAATCAGTAAATCATGAACGCATAGAAATGAGACTCGCATATTACATAATTTTATTGTAATTATCGATTAAAATTTTTGAACACCCATTGAGTTAGCGAATGAAGGGAAACGCGCAGGAGGATGCCGAATAAATTCACGGCTAATGGTGAAAGATAAAAAAAGGAGACGACCTATCGGCCCAGAAGAACGGAACGGAACTCGTGTTTTATAGCATCCTGCTGGTTATTAAATCTGTCAGTTCGATATTGAATATTGCCGCAAATGCAATTTTTTCATAGCTTTCGAAGGAAAATGGAGATAAGTCGATAAGGATGTAAATCGGCAACTGATTGAAAATTGATTTTGCGACCGGTTTCCGCTTAAAAAATTATAACCGTTTCAAGATTTCATGATTTTATAACGGTCTTGAGAAAAATTCTGATTTCGTCGCATTTTACTTCATTTTATATTTCTTGAGGAACATTTCCACAAACTTAAAACATATAAGAATTAAGAATAAGTTGAAAAAGCGTAACTAGTGTGATAATAAAGTGTAGAAAGCACAGCGTTTCATTGATGTTGTAAAATTGAAAATTGTTAGTGATCTAAAGATAATAAACATACCCGAAGGCCTCCAGAATAATTCCAGTAAATGGGATTAGTCTCGTACTCAATATATTACTCCTCTAGAATTTCTTTGATTTTATTATCCAGTTCACCTTTCCCTTGATATTTTTCTACATCGATCACACACATGCAGTCTTTCTCCCTACACTTTGGAGGAATTATATTCCTGTATATTTCATCTCATGTCTAGATTTGTCGGTTTGATCAAAGATGATTCCTTTACGGAGAGTGCAGTGATGCGAATTACAATTCGTTATGACTCATAAGAGTTATAACAAACTTTCCCGAAAGAGCAGCACTCTAAATGATTCACCATCGTTCTTGACTCATTCTTCGATCGTCATAGGTTAATATTAAAAAAAAAAGTTCCAATTTTCTAATTTAATTATATTATAGATTATTAAATTAGATTTATATTTATAAAGTCATTTTTGAAATGAAAATGGGTGCAAACTAGAAAGAGGATAAAGAGTTATAAGGATCAATAAATTTCCTACTAATAGCCATTCTCGCTTTATACTATTAACTAATTAAGAGCACGTAATATATATTTGTGCAGTCTCGCTTTACCTTATAAGTGAAACATCCCTATATTTAATTAATTCAGTATTACTTCTGTGGTGTTCATGGAATGCTGAATATGTAGGGCGACACCGACAGACCTTTGACACCTAAGAAATAATTTCATTCAGAATTCAAATCAAATGCTTAGCATATTGGAAAATGGAATTAGTTTCATTAATGTATTATAAAATGATCAGCATTTTTGTACACTTTAATAGTTTCTTCAAGTTTCTCTTCAAGTTCGTAACTTGAAAAGTCCATGCACATTTTCTGAAAATACTTCTTAATGGACTTTCGATGTCTCCTTATATGGAAAGTGTTTTAGTATTTTTCTCAATATCAATCTTGAATCTGAATTTATTGCTTCCAGAC
>CAJFCO010000167.1:689707-715252 GCA_904066015.1 Synergus gifuensis
TGCCGTGAAATCGTTATGCTTGCAGCTTGAAGTGCATATTACATATTTTCTTTTATGCTCAGAGAAAGAGTTTCATGTGATATTTTCATGTGTTTTCTTGTGATATTTTTTAAAGGAGAAGCCGCATGTGTCAAATTTTAATACACTGGTTGATAAAAGCGTTGCACAATGGAAAACAAATAATAAATTGTTATAATACATTCACATATTCCTCCGTAGATGTCAATTATTTTTCCATTGCGCAACGCTTTGATCTACTTTTGGATAAAAAATTGACACCCTGGGATTCAATGTATTGAAGAAGATTGAATCAAACAAATCAAAATTCGTAAATACAATTTTAAAACCTTCAAAATTAGACAACTTAAGCTTCTAAAAGAGAAACTTCAGTTTTGAATGTTTTAAATTTAAATAAATACATTTCACGTATGTCATCATTTTATCATTATCAAATCATTTTAATGTAAATTAAATACATTTAAATGCAAATTAAAATAATAATGTATATATTTGAAAATCGAATGTAATCTCACCGAATCCCTTTTTAATATCTCTAGATTCTATAAAACCCCAAGAACTGGTAAAATCTAAAATTTCTGAAAATCGAAAGAAATTTCTTGACATTGCTTAAAATACCGTGAAATCCTTTAATATTTCAGCAATTTTTTTGACAGCGAAAATAATCTGAAGATAGTTTTCAAATTTGGTTAGGTTTTTCATAACAATGTGTTCAATATTTTCAAGATGTATGGTAACATCACTTTTTTTTAGATAGGATACACTTTGTGCTTTTAAAATCACCAAATCCATTCAAAATGCCTTTCCGATCTTCTGGGCCACTTCCGCACTTAAATCCGAATTGAAAAAACGATAAAAATGAAACAGTTACAGAAGAAAGTTTAGTACAATTGTGACATAAAGTACAAAAATATATAAAATAAATTTCAGAGTAAAGTATCCAATTAAAGTTTCATTTTAACGAGGATCTTCCGCACAAGAAGGGCGAATTCGAATTGGTCGTAAGAGATATATTTCTGTAATAAACCTTGAGGTTGGCTTAATCAAAATACGCTTGAAGATATCTTTGGCGCGGATTACGGAAATATAGAGAGGAGGAAGGACGACGATCGCTCTTGGTGGTCAACTTTAGCAAGTGGGTCACTTGCACCTCGCAAAGAGGTGCGACGATTGCCTCTCAGAGACAACGGCTCATTTCGATAACAAATTGAATTTATTATAAAACTCGTGCCAGCAACGCGATCAGCTACCAACTCTCTCTTTTTTATTGCTTGCAGCAATGCCATGTTGTCTGGAGATGCCGGCTTGGTCTTTCATTAATTATCATGTCTCAGTGACAGTTGGGTTGAAGATTAGATCAACTATATATATATATATAAAGAACAACCTGACATTTGTATTAAAATTTTAATTATATATATATATATTGTGTGTGTGTGTGTGTAATTTTAATATAAATATTAGAAGTCAATGTTTTGAAATATTGAACTTAATGATATAAAAAAAGTGCATAAGCAAAAAGAAACGAAAATAAAAGGTACAGTGTCACACAATTGTAGCATTCTTTTCTTATTAAGAGCCTTAAACACCATTTTTCTTACACTTTCAAGGAACCATAAAAATCGAGCATGCAATATGAATTTAACCACACGCAAACACACTCTCAACTTTCGTTCTCGAGATGCGCTTGTTCCAATTTTTTATTCTTATAAAGACCTTAACGAGGCACAATTAACGACCTGGCGAACCAAACCCGTAATTTTGTTGATTCTCGCGAAGAGAGAAGAAATCCTAAATCTGTGTTCCACTTCACTCTCGAAATCTGAGTGAAATAAAAGATACAATTTCAAAAGATGAGTTGCTAATTTACCTTGAAACATCAGTAACTTGATCAAAAGTTGAAATAAAGTAGCATTATATTTTTCTATCCAATTTGTTATAATTGCACGGGACTTATTTTTCTGGAACAAGATGTTCTCCATCACTTGTACTCTCGGTTTAAAAGAAGATGAATCGTTTGAACCGAACCCATAAGTCTCGCTTGGTGGGTTACAAGGGTCAAACCAGTTAAATGGTGGTTGCCTAGTCTTCGTGCAATTTAGTGGAAATATATTACGAGTCGTCCGGGGAAATATACTGCATATTCAGGTGTAAATTCGCGTGTATGTCGGGATCCTTTCTGATCGCGTGGCGATCTTCTATCGTGTGAAACAAGCACGGAACGATCAGTGTGACGATCAACATGCCCAGATTATTTATTGCAATATTTGCCACCTTGTTGATTTAAAAGTTTACTGAAATTCTTGATACTCATTTTAGTGGTCACGAACGAGGTTTTCGACACATTTTCATAAATCCATGTCGACAAATCTCTTACCTTGAACTACGCTTTGAAAATATTTTGGGATGATTAAAAATGATTTATTTTAGCACATTGACAGGGATTTTTAATGAGTTTTGTTAACGTTCTTCTCAGTATAATTTACTAAACATTAAGTGTTTTATTTTTCATATGAATTACTAAAATTTACATTTTGTAAGTAGAACATCTTTTCTCATAACGTTATTTTTGGTTAGAAACTGTCAAACTTGAGATTTGCGCACAAAGTGATTAAGTTCAGATTTCTCTCTATGAATTCTATACTTACGTTTTGCAATTAATTTCTGTAGTATTGAATCCTTTTGATTTAATGGTATTGTATTAACGTGATAATCTTATTACGGTAATGATATGGCGAATTTTGAATAGAAACTAAACTTCAATTAAAATCTCATAAATACTGATTATCGTCATCGCAATTAATATCTGATATTGAGGTTGCTTCTAATTGTAAACTAGACAGTTATTGACTTTGGAAAATATTAAGATTTAAGGCGGATTCATCCCTGGTAAAGTAGCTCGCACGACTTACCTTTCGCTTGATATTAGAAGTCCGCATTTCAAATAAATAATAGATACCTAATCCTGGATATGCTTTTTTTCTTTTTCTTTGTCTTCAGAACGATAAGTCAAATTTTTCTGGAGAGTAATTACAGTATATCATGCAATTGTCATTACTAATTCTTCACGCCTGAAGTCCCTGAAGACTTCTTATACATTATTTGCTTTCCGATGTTTGTTTTCAGCATTTGTGTATTAAAATAAATTTGAAAACCGTTGAAACCCCATAAAAAATCAAAACTACTTGAAAATACGTGAAACCTATTAAATTTTTTTGTAACCCTGTAATATTTTTGAAACCCATTAAAATCTTTTGACTTACCTGAAAATGTTTTGAACTCCTTGAAATTAACTATTAACATGTATTCCACTATTATTTAAACTGCTCTATTAAAGATAATCAATTGAAAATAATGAGAAATCTGAAGAAAAAATACAGGCGATAAATTTAATCAGCAACTTAAAGGAGTGCTTGTCCACATTCTTTTAAAATACCTCTCTTCCCAAGAATTACACTTACGTAGTCTGCGAAGAAGAAACCCGAAAGATTGAAATTACGTTTTTAAATTGCTTCTTTTTTTCATTCCAAAGGCGTTTCCCGGTACAGCCCGTTAGATAGAATCGTGAATTCCCTTTCGTTGGTTCGTGAAGAGATCGTAGGATCCCGTGTACCTGTATTCTAATGACTTACTTCTCGCGATGAGGTAACGAGGTCAGCGCCTTGAACAGGTGTTTATTTGAACGCAGTGGAAATCGCTGAGAAAAAACGTTCGCCGACAGAAAGTCTGTCATTCTCTCCTGTTCCGTTTGTCTGGCAAGTTTGTTCTTTCTCTTCAATCATTCTCCCCATTTCCATCTTTGAATCTTTCTCTTGCCTCCTATGTAATTTTGCTACTTTTTACCTTTCTACCATTTATCCTGCCTCTTTACTTATTTATTTCCCTGAATCTAAACATTAATAGGAATATAAATCTCGAAACAATGTCGGCGTTCGATAAATCATTTTTATAACAAGTGCAGACGCTGTTCTTTCGGCAAAAACAATGAATAGCATTAGGAGGACTTAAGATGGACATTGGACATTGAAGAGATAATGGCAATGGACGACATAATGCACTGTACATTTACAACGCGAATTGGATTTCCTTTCTCGGATGTTAACTGGTGCATTGCCCCGCTAAAATTGCACCTGTCCACACTCAAAAGCAGGCTAACCTCGAGGACGAGGTCTCAGTGGGAAGTCAGGCTTGACTTTCGACTTTCTTCCAAACCAAATCGATTTATAGTGAGATGGGTTTTCTGTGCACTCTTATTTGCGTATGCTCTTTATATCTGAAGCTTATATCGACCGAGATACCTAAAATATGCATTATAACGGTCTATTATATGCGAAATTCTCAAACAAAATCATTAATCACTATCACTTCGTATCATTAATTACGAATCAATTATGCAAAATCTTTCCATTGCATACAAAAATTATAATGCCATACTGTGTAAACACTACTAATTACATGAACGATCAATATGTCTTGAAGATGTCGAATCATTTATAGTATCCAATCAGTGGGGAAATCACTACTGTAGAATAAGACTGCTTTGTGAAAATGAAAAAAAAAAAAAAACATAACTTGCGTCATTAACAATGTTTGTGTTATTTAAATTGTTTTTTGGGAGTTATTTTCAAAAATATTGAATAAAGATCATTGAACTTACTTTTAACTTACTTAAGACTTTCGTCATTCATGAAAATCCCATTCATAAATCGGAAGTCTCTGATTGGGAATGAAAATAATTAAATCGAGCGATCTAATAACCCGTTTTCTTTCCTACAAAAATCTCAGTTTCATCAGGCATTTGTATGAGTTTCCAGTCTAAATACAATATATAAATATAGTGCCAAGAACCACGCAACACTCGTATTACCCCCTCGGTATCTGGTACATCATACCTCACCTCACGCATCTGCAATTAGCTTGCTTAGTTAATATACATATATACATACATCGAGATGTTTTTCATTAATTGACATAAGTGCTGTCGAGCCTCGCAGTTCATTCAAGAGAACATCCTCCTCATGTAAAAGGTAAACAATGAATTGCATACAAAGTTTTTAAAAATGAAAGGTTGCCTTTTCAATAATTTAATAATTACCTCAGTCAGTGGTTCCTTCCGAGGATATTTGACTCGGAAAAGCCGCTTAACTGCATAATCATCCGATTATTTAATTCGGATATACATAAAGGAAAAATATTTTAATTAGATTTTGCTTCTATTTTGCTACTTTGCTTTCATTCTTCCGTGTAATCATTCCATTGATTTATGAGGAGGAAATATAAATGACATACTGGTGATGGAATGATAAATTTATAAACTCATTAATTTTTCGCAAGGGATTCGATAATCATATAATCAATACTATGATATTTGTAAAATTAGATTTCAGTTCATGTCTTCCAAATTAAATATCGTAGGAACCTTTCACTTTTATCGGGTTTCATATATGTATATTATTATTTCACCAGAAATATTTGCGTTTATATAGATAACAATTTTTAAACAGATTACAAAATTTTTTAATAATTGTGATACATAACAAAAAAGTATGCTCTAATGTCTGACTGTGAATCGCCTTTTCTACTGCACAATTTTTGGGATTGGCGTGGTGTCTGACTATGCATTGTTTTTTTCTACTGATCAATTTAAAAAAGCTAGTTTTTGCACATTTATTTAAAAATAATATTGTACATAATTTGAATTGATATATTTTGTAAAATTGTATAAGAAATACTGAATTCAGGTATTTACTGTACCAATTCCTGAATTCTTTCATAGCCTTTGTTTTATTTAAACTGTTTTTAAGTCCTTTGATTTCTTATTTTGTTTGAATTCGTTTCAATTCCTTTAATATCTTTTAAAATCCTCCGTTTTTATTTAAATTCCTTTGAGTTAGTTTGAATGGTATTTTTTCAAATCATTTGAAATGGCTCCTGCCTAAACTGACGATCTAAATTCAAAACTATACACTTTTTTGGAAGAACTATACATTTTTTGCAGGTCTGCTTCGGCTCTATAGATTGAGTCATACAAAGAATCTACTCTATACCTGAAAATTATTTTTAACAAGAAAAGTAATTAAATACTTCAACTCCAACAAGCTAAATTTGTCTGGTAACAACGTGGTAACAATGAATTTGCTATGACTTGATAAGAAGTTCATTAAGGATTCTCAAGGCGAGGCGTAAAATATCGTTCTCGTTACATCCGTGAAATAGAGCGAGAGCTTCAAAAACTGGTGAGAGTAGCAACATTTCCGACCTTTCGTCGCTCCAGCACCGACAAAACGGTTCTTCGTGGTTCATGGATATTTCTCCTCTTGTATGACACGTACTCCCTGATATTTACACTGCGCCTGACAGCGTGCAAAATCGACACTGATTCTCTTCAAATTGGGTATTCCATCATCTCTCGCAGCAGCCGTACAAAGAAAAGGTTTATGTGGGACAAGTAAAGACGCGTCTCTATATTAAAACAACTAAAAGTACCAGAAGTACTAAAACCACTGAAACCACTAAAACCACTAAAAGCACCTCTACCTTACTTGCTCCTTTCCATCACCTCATTTAAATCAATGCATCGTTTATTTATAGAGAATCGAGCGTTACAAATACATAATTGATTAAAACCGTGTGGGTTGAAATTGCACATTGCATTCATTTTGTCTCGAGGCGATTTGATAATTTGATAGTTCAAGATGCCGTCGCAAGAGTAACGTCAAATTGAATAATAATCAAAACTCACTTTGATTGATATCAATTTCTAATTAACGCCCGAAGCCAAGAGAGAAGACTTGTTACGGTAAAGTAAATTATAGGTTTAATACAATATACACCTGTATAATAATTTTACACCTGTGGCTGTTCTTTCTGGACTCCGACTCAAGACTTCAGATTCAAGACACTGTTCCTGAGTCTTCTTACGCCTTATCTGGGTGAATGCATAAATACTGACACCATTCAGCCAAAAAATTATGCTAAAAACTTAAAAAGTGACTAGTTTCAACTTATCTGAATTGAGGAAATCAAGGAGGATAAACAAATCTTTATCTCGATCTGATAATCGTTCTTTTATTACACGCAATATAGCAGCTACATGATGTACGCAATTATAGATGCGTGTAACATGTTTTACAACGTAGCAGACTGATGTTTTTATGAATAATTAACAAACTGTGATCTTTTCTTTATATTAATGAGCTACCTAATGGAAATGACATGTTCTAATCGGTTATGAATAAGTTGTTTATAACCAGATAATTGATCAGTCGACAAGGAGAGAGGGCACTTAAACTTTATCTGTCTCTCATCTATGCATATATTTATTGACAGTTTATCTTCATGATAAACAGTTTATTATTGTTAGTTCATTCATTATACATATAACTGTTTGCATCAGTACAGTTCATTCTCATGTTAAGTACCACAAAAAATTTTGCACTACGAAATTTTTTGGACTTTGGTATTAACGAATTGGTACTATTTATCTAACTATGTCTAATACAATATTAGAAGCAATTGAGAATTTTCAGTCTCAAGACGATATAGATTGGTTCGAAACTTTGAATCATCTTGATGGATTTGTAATCCAGAAGATGGCAATCATCAAATTTTGACAGGCTTCCATAAATCATCTCTATAAGTTGATGATACAACCTATGATTAGCTTTAACTTTAAGTTTGTGACGTTCATTGATTTCTCATGAATGGATCGACAACCATAGAGTCATGATCTTCAAAATCTTCTCTTTTCTCTTTCTTGGCTTGAAAAGCACGAGTTCTGGTAGTCAGCTGGTCTCCGGACTCCCTGAAACGAGTCCCGCGAGGCGGATTAGTTGAGATCGTTCTCCAGAGGATCGAACTTGTTTCCCTGATTCCGAAGGGCGCTGGAATATCAGGATGGAACCCCAGTGAGCGTAACTGCAGAATCAAGTGGCAGGACTAGAAGGAAAGAGAAAAAAGGAAGGAAGAAAGAAAGAAGCCCAGGTAGCCAGAAGGCCGTCGGCCTCGCGGGCTCGCAATGTTCTCCAAGAGAAGAGTTGAGAAGAGTCGACCCACTTCGTCGTCCAAAGAGAGGGACCGTACTGGTGAACTGGTACTGGTATACTTCCAACTTGCCTCGCTTCTATCTCCCTCTTCCTCTCTTCCTCTCTTTCTCTCTTCTCGCTGCTCTTCCCTCAGACGAAGTGTACACTCCACGAAGAAGAAGAACCCCCTCTTCTTGACTCTATCAGATATAGGAAGCACTTCGTACTCCGACGTGTGTCTTGTACGCTCGAATGCAGCGTGGCGCGGTTTTGCTCGAGGGTCCTCCGCAGTTCAAAATCCTCACCTCTTCGTACAGGACGTTCCTCTCAAACTTTCCTCGCAAACCCGAAACTTCTAGGATCAAAGGGAGACCCTTCAGGATTAAAGAGAGGAGATCCATCAACGTCATCAAGGGGAAAACTTGTAAGATCAAAGGATGAACTCGTAGAAGCAAAGACTGGAAAGACACTTCCTAGGTCTTCAAAAACTGCTCCAATTGAGGAAGACTCTTCAATTCATCCAGATATCAAATCAAGGAGACATCAAGTCAGCAGATAACAAGTCATCAAATCATCAGTGTTGGTTTTAGAATCCTAGATTTAATTATCATAATCGAAAGGTATAATCTGATTGGACACATAGGAGCGCACCAATTGAGAGAATTGAGATAGAACCACTCGAGTAAGAACCACCTGTTGTGCATCGGACGCAGGATCATGAGTCTGATTGATATCAAACTCCAAACATCTTAACTGCCCTCATCCTCTTCCGTAAAATGAAGCAGCCTTGGAGAAATTAATCTTCATCTCTGACAGTAAATGTGGAAGTAATCAAAGTGTCTTCATGATTAAGGAGTGAAATGATCATGTTGGGGAATTAGTTCTTGCGCGAAGTGTGAACCATGCAAGGAATAGTGTCTTCTCGGGGGCTAGCTCGAAAGTAGAAGTGCTGAAGAGTGGAGGATCCCTGGAGATTCTTTTAAGTGTGACTTGCTGTTCGTGTACTTAAGTGAATTGGGAATCCGGAAAATTGCCGACACCAGTGAAAGAGTAGAATATGAACGAAGGCTGATTAAACCTGGAAACTGTCTTCGTTAAACTGGTGAGCATTGGTTTTATAAGAACGCTCTCGTTTATTGAATGAAACCATTATTAAAAATCTTCTGGAAGATCATTCAATTTGTTAATCCCAGTGCAATCGTTTGTGGTTTCTTATTAAGAAACTACCAAACATATTTGGACGTCAGATTCGTTTTCTTCAAATTGAAAGAAAGCTAGGAATATATTATATTTATTTATTAAGATAGCGATTGGGGGGTGCAATATTTTATATTCAATTCAATAATTTTTAGAGGAACATATTAGATCTGCTAGCGAAAGTTCCCTTTCGTAATATAAAATCTATTACGGTGAAAGTTTTTTATGATACTCTTCCGCTAACGTGATCTAATTTTTTAAGTGGCAAACAATGACCTCAACTGATATTTCATACCAGGGCATATTTCAATAGACCGGCTAAATTATTTCATAAATTAATTTTATTAGTTCTCATCTTATACATTTTTCTTTTGCTAACTCACTCTGAATCTAAATTAGTTCAATTTAAGCAATTATTACTGGAAATAATTATTTGAAACTAATTATTTCAAACTAATTTTAGTTTCTTTCTTTTCACTTTTTGGGGTACCTTTATATAAAAAATCGACAAAATGTCTTGGAAAATTTTGTATAGGAGCAATTATTATAATATCCGATTTAAAAATTCCTTGAAACTAAAATACGTAATGGGAATGAATCGCAAAGTGAGATTTTCATACACCTTGGATCCACAAGTTTTACTTCCATTCAAAAGGATGAATCACAGCAAAAGGTGTTGATACTACTTCAGATTTGAGTAAAGATCGTAAATTCCTTGACAAATAGTAAAATAATGAATAGAAGTTCTAAACTCTCCGGTAAAATTGCAAATAAGTGGCAAATAAGTGGCAAATAAATTAGCATAGTGGTATTTCAAGTGTGGGGACTCTTTTACTAAACTTCTCTCTCTATTCCAACGCGCATGATGCGTTACACTATAGAGAGAATCACAGAGATGTAGAAGTGGGTGACTAGGAGGAGACAAAAGAAACGTAACCCACATTTCTCTAATGGAGAATAGACGGACGGGAGCTCGTAGACCGCAATATTATCGAGATTAAGATGCTAATAACTTTGAGCAAGCAAGCGAGAGGCCAACTAACCATTTAGAAGCAAATATTTAAACCATTTAAGTAAAATAATTGCTTACCTCATTCCCCCATATCAATATAATTACCCACTTCTAGAAATTGTTCATTACATTCTCCTCGAATCGAAAAAAATGTTAACATTCTTCAGAAAATATACGAGAAATATCTGTAATAAAATATCTCATCTCTATATGAAATGATATATTCAATAATTTTCGCGTTACCCTTAGAAAATTAACAGAATTGATAATAGTAATAGTTGTTTTGCAAAAATGTCATTAGTCTTAATCGGAGTAATCATAAGAATGTTTGAAATGCGATACTGAAGGAGAATTGCTCATGCGAATGTAATAAATGAAACTAAAGAGAGATTGAGACATAAATATAAAGTGCTCTGTAGAATGATTAATGGATTTCAGTTGCTTTCTTCTAAATCGGCTGCACGTATAAAGTTATAATGCACTGTCCTCAAAACTTGCAGCTTCCTGAGATTGTCTGCACTTTCACTGATTAGTCGCGCACCTGATCGCATCCATGCTAATGACACATTTTCAAGTGTATACTCAAGGTGTGAATGTCTCACAAATCACAATTATAGTTGCTGAATAGCAATCGTTTACATTTTTTCCAATTATGCTTTCTTTGAAAGGCATGCGTCTATTACTTATACAGAAAAAAAGTAAGAAAAGAATCTCTAGTTTCTTTGTTGGTGATTTTATACAAAGAAAAATCTATTGTGTTAGACTTTTCGCATTTAAGAAACGAAATAACCTGAAGATTCACTGTTTATCAGCTTGCTGATTAAAATCAAACCATATCCACTAGATTGATATAACTTTGGAATTAATTGAGCAGCAAATTTCATTAAGGTTTGATTCGTAACTTATCCCAGAGGAATTTCTCTAATTTCCTTAGAAACATAAACGATCGGATAACATTTAATACCCCTCAGAGGACTTAGAAAGTTTCTAATACCTCAAGGTTTCCTCTTTGATAAAAGCAAATTCAATTCGCAACTCCATCCCACCGAGAGAAAGTTCTCGAATGCATCCCTGCCCCTGAAATGTTGAAATTATAACTTGAAGGCAGACGATGAATTGATTAAATCTTCATTTTGATCTATAGATAGATCCATTGTTTTCTAATCATACACCTACACGATTATTGAAGAAAGGAATACACATAAAAATAAATATTTTATCAGCTAAAGATCTTATTTCTTCCTAGGACTATTCTTCACATTTTTTATGTCATAATGAGAAATTCAATCCGCAGAAAGAATCAATCATGCACACTTTATTGTAACTATAAACTTAGATTTAGCATTTATATTTTTACATTCTTATTTTTAATTGAAGGAATTTAATATCCTTTATGATTTGAAAATCGATATTAATACTGAAGAAATGAGATCACACAGATACATATAGGAAATTGATTTCATTTTTGGGATAAGCATGAAATTTTTTCAATGCTCTATATTAGGAAGCCTTTTAATTTACATCGACAAGATTTTAAGTTTAAAAGTCGTCAAATTAGTGTCAAGTGTGTCCGCTTTGGACGTATGAAATTGTTAAAGATTTCCTATTCGATCACCAAAGTTAAGCTTCACTTGGCTAGATTTTACTCGGATGGGGGGCCGTCATACCAAACAGTATCAATTTATAACAAGAAAAAGAATATTAATAATAAAAGATGTTTTCTCTGATGAGAGAAAGTCGTCTATCGGTCATTCCATGAGTTTAAAATTTTTTATTTTGTTCTTAATAATTCTCAAATTCATTTAATGACGTCTGATACTTTCGACTGTTATTGATCAAAATCAGATCAATGTAATCAATTAATCAATTTATCAATCCACCATTTATTCCATTTGCTATTTCGATTAATGATCTTGGTTCGCTTACAATAGGAAAAAAATTCAGCATAACAAAGCCGATTATTATCAACACAGCCTTAGCAGGAACTCTAAACAAAGTATATTTTTACGCTATTTTAATTGGTATTTATCTTATTATGTATCGCGATTCTGGCTAATGAAAAAAACAAAATTGGTTCTTTTTTTATGTATCTCAATGATTAAAGTTTAATCATTGAACCGTTGCATGATTCACATAAAATCACACCTTTTACAGGCCTTAGTGACGATCTCAATAAATCTATTACTCGGTTCCGCACTTCGATCAGATCATGCTCTTATAAAAAATTGTTCTACACCGTTAACTCGAAGTCGATGAGTCTGGAATTCACACGCCTTCGAATCCAAATAAATCTTATAAATGTAGCTTCGATCTGAAAATGCTAATTTAAATTAGAGTCTGCAAATCTTTATCAAAGGTGCAATTAGTCCTTACTAACCGCAATGACTTTGAAGAGCTATTAATTAATTAGTATAATAGTTTTATGTATTTAATGCATTTAAAATGTTGAAGAACATTGACTATAAAAATAGGATCATTAATTAAGATGTTGAGAATTAAAAATGAGGTTTTAGTGATTGCATAAAATAGATGAGAATGAGGACACTAATTCATAACCGGTCTTTAACTCGCGTGAAATTTCTGCAGAGAACTGTTCCCAGCGGTTATCACTTTGTCCGATTGAATGGTCAGTATTGAATCGAGTTAAGTGATTCCTGATATGCTTATTAGCGAATAACAACCCTATACTTAAAGGACTTGCTGTCACAACTTTACTATTTATAGAGCTATTCAGTTATAAGATCTGTACTTTTTATCAGTACTCTTGAGTTTATTAAAATAATTATATAAAAATAAAGAAGTTTCAAGGTACTTTAAACTATCAAGAGAATCAGTATTGAACTTAGTGTTTTGGAAAGTTATTTCGAAATCAAGAATTTTTACAATGTTCATCTGTAATTTACTCATCTCTTTCTCGTATTAATACGTCATAATCCCTATAATCACGGAAAAGCTTCTGCTGTCATTATGTGACTCAAAACTGGAAATATTTTTGCCGTTAGCGAGAATTGATAGATATAAATTGCAGGAGGATTTGTTTTTCCCATTCTACATTAATAAGAAGGCGCTGTTCTGCAATTTAATGCGCCTTCAACGATTCTTGCATTATATACCTCTCTAGGAATTAGAATCAACATATCAAGCTTTGACGTCATAAGCTTCCAGATGGAAAGATAGTGTCTAGTGATCGAATCCATTTCAAATCAATCTCTCTGGGATAAAATATTTTAATATATTTTCTCCCAGATTCTGGTAGCGTCTATCGTCTTCTTTTGAAATCCAGCAGAATTAAATTCAGAAAACGTTCAAAATTAACAAAGTGCTATTTATATGAACAAAATTTTTTTTAGTATCTCTGGGACTTGTAGTGATTTACCTGCCTGATTTTAAAGGGATTTGGTTCAGTACTGAATGAAAGAATTTCGAAAATTATAGTATAATCATTGACTTTCAGAATTCTTATATTTTCAGAATTTCTTATATTTACATACTTATATTTACGCAATCACTACTGATGTTTATATAGAAAAGAGCATTTCGATTAATACAAGTAATGAAATAGTAATCTTACATGGAGATAAAAAAAAGCATTTTGAAGTATCGTAAAATTGAAGTCGCGACCTGTTAAGACTTACCTGTGAAGGTAAGTCTGCCATAATATGTGCAGAGCGATAAGATTACATGAAAGGTACACTCGTGCTGAATAGGAACTGCCCAGCATCACTTGCCTGAAGATCACCTTGTGATCCTGAACGTGATCACGCTAGGGGGGTAAAAGTGACCCACTTACGCACGTCTACTGCACGTGTGCTGACAATATGAAAGCAAATTATTTATTTTTACTCCACGCACCTGCAGTTAAACATCATAAGAAGAAGGAAGCTATAACTGGATTAGCTGAATAATCATGAATATTGAACAATCTTAGAAACTAATTTTGCATCAACATTTTCTCTGATGAAAGCTAACAATCTTGTAGAAGAAAGTGACTTAAATTTAACCGAATAAAAATGCAATGTTTTAAATTAAAAATTAAATTAAAAATTACAATAAAATTGTAATGTAATGATCAATGTCACTCTTGATTCAGACGTGATCGCGTGATAAAAATTAAAAGTAATTCCTTAATTATCAATTCATTCAGAGTTTCTAGAGAGTAAGGAGAAAATATAAGCTCACGTACAGCGTCTCGCTTTTCACTTGGCAGAGACATCGAGTGGCTAGCAGACGTGTTTAAACGAGATGTTAATTATTCACGATAATGCGTTATATTCGTTGACGTGTTAGAAAGATTCCTTCACTTTTAAATACTTAATCTCAAGTCATTTAACAAATATTTGTGGATTTGATCTTGTTCACACTAAATCCCAAGGTGTCAAATTTTGATTCAAAAGTGGATCAAAGCATTTCGCAATGGAAAAACAATTGAAAAATTACGCTTTGATCTACTCTTGGATCAAAAATTGACACCCTGTGATTTAGTGTGTTATTTAGAAAAGGAAGTGACTAGAATTGCAGTTTGTATGCAACATAAATTATTTTTTTTCAGTATGCATATAACATGATTCATGAACCTCAAGAAATATTTCTTCTCCATGATTCGAAGGCAGTTAACATCTCAATTTCTGCAGGTGACACACGTTCCGGAAATCGCAATTTCATGTAATATGGCAAAAGCAACATAATACCTATGGGAGTGGTACCAATCTATCGAAGTCGTAACGTCGCACGACACGCTTAAAACGTATCGTTTGTCACGAAGGCAACCCCTTTCTATCTGTCATAGTCAATGCCATAAATTTAAAACAAGTGACCAGACCGGGATGTAGGCTGCTCTAAATGGCAAGTCTAAGATTTCTAACCGGGCAAAACTGCTGTGCTTAGAATCTAATCTGACCAATTACTCATTAAAATATCCTCTCTTTCATTTCGACGGCGCAACTTGGGTTTTCCTTGCTTTTCCATCGTTCCATCTCATGACATTCTGTCGACCTTCTTAGATCGAGGATCTCTCGAACTCAATGATCTACAAGCAAACTTTAGAAATTTCCGCCTGCAGATAGAAGGAAAGGAAGCGATAAAAAAGAGATAGGTGTGAAAAGGATAAGAATCGATAATAATAAATAGGAAGAGATTTTTATTGGTTGACTAAATTAGGCAATTAAAAAGAAATCGTGGGAACAGTTCGTTCGTGGAATTTGATGAACGAAGTGGAGGGATATAAGTATAATGATAAGTATAATAAGTATAATGAGAAGAATAAAATTGTATTATTTTCTTCTTTATCACAGAAAGGGAAGAGAACTGTTCTAGTACTTTAATAAAATTATGACATCCTTTCCATACTTCCTGAATTTTGCAAGGAAATTACTAAAAAGACAAGAGAAGCACAAAAACTTTAAAATCAAGACTTGGTTGCTCAGTTACCTTTATTAAAAGTCATATTTTTAGAAGCCTTTGCAAGATATGAACATCAAGGCGTGAAATTATCACTTTGATGATTTTATCACCGGATGTCGCAAAACCTGGTGAGCGTGAAAGGCAAGATCTTCCCCTCTGTTTGGCTTTCATCGTGTTCAGAGGTCTTATCTAACTGGTACCATGGTGGCGTAGGCGCCCTTGACACAATTACGAGATCTTCAGGCAGTCTCTGACCTCTTAAGGTCATCGCATCAAGAACTGATGAGAGCAGTCGCTGAAGAGAACAAACAAAAGACAGCTAGCCTCGGGCCTCGGAAAATTACCAGCACCTTCTTCCTAGTATGCCGTTCGGTATTATAGGAATCTTAGGCGATCGCAGATACTATAAAACCTTCGTATCGATATCTACGAACTACTGACAAGAAGAAGAAGTGCTTGTAATCGAAGAACCTTCCGGGAACATGTTTCTGTGAGCCACACGCAAGAAACATGCACTTAAAATATCTTCTCGATTAAATTTTTCCACTTCGTATAGTTATACTCTTCAAATCTCAACAATTCTTGTCAATATCTTATTCAATGTACCTGCATAATCGAGATTTAAGAGTTGTTTTTTTCTTCTTAGGTTATATATTTCTTCGTGCTTCTGATTTTAATATCCGGTATTCTTAAAAACATGTATCAAAAACATGTATGTCTCAAAATGCTTGTGTGGAGGAAAGTCAAAGGAGCAAATATGTGATTTTTCAGAAGCCATTTCTTCTAGACAATTGCTCGTTCACCTGTGAACTTTTCATCTTGAACAAAGTGAGATCCTTGTCTGCAGGGTACCATTATCCCATACCGTGAATCATTAGGAAGGCACTGAATCATTTCTGTTCAACAGAAAGGATTGTCATCTCTCCAATATACTTTCGCTGACAGTGTTTGTGCATATGCGTCAAGTTGTATTCAGACATAAAGTGGGCGTCAGCTATAAATTGTTGTCTATGTTGTGTCTGCGTATTTTGAAAATGCAGTACATATGTAGGTGAATAATTCGAACCGCTAAATAATTTTCAGACCTCTTTTTTATACTAATTACTTGAGCATTAATTAAAATTAATCATCTTTTAGGGAGATAAATCGACTCTTTCTTCTTTTTCTTCTCCGCGATTCTTCTAATATACAAGTAAGTACCTGTTCTTCTTCTTCTTCTTCTTCTTCTTGCGCTTGTTAATGCAGTATGTAATTTATTTTCTCCCCATTATACATCTTCATCCTCTTCTTCACTTTTGTTTCTTTCCCGTTTTTTATTTTTCATCTTCCATCACATTTTTCATCAGCTCTATGCAGATCTTTCTTTTTTTTCCATGCTTTTAGCTTATTCCAAAAAGATCTCACTGTTTTTAATCTTATACTATTTATTAATAGATAGATGTAAGAGAATCGTTAGAAAGCTATTTAGAGTGTTTGAATCTCATAAACAATTTCGCACGAGTCAGACGTCTTTTCGTGTTGGTGCCATTTATAGAAACAGGTGCATAGGGATTTCACTTGCATTATCATTCGCGACGGTATCTTAACTTGGCTTTCGATGGTAAGCAGGTTTACCCACGTCTCATGCAAATTGAATTTGAATCCTTCTCGCGATTCATCGAAGAGAGTACTAGCTCACTTGAGTGAAGCACGTACTCGGAGGCTGCTATGTGTCTGACCGACTGGGGCTTACACGTGATATTCAGAATGAGAGTAAGGTTGACGAAAACGAGACACCGAGATGAAGATGTGCCTCGATTATGACAATCAATGATTGGGTACAATCGGCTCAACAAGAACGAGGATCAGGATTATCCCAAATCAAAACATTTCACTTCTCATGCACAAAGAACATAACATCATGCTCAAGAACATATATGTATAATCTTTAAAGGGCTTTTTAATCCAGATTCGTTTAAAACTTTCCAAAGAAAAAACATGAGATCACTTTGATATACTTTCCAAGATGTCTGCAGGATGAAGAATGTATAGGCCTTGGATTTGAATGGATATTTAAAGCACGAGGGAGATACGGTTTAGTTCTCCAGTAAGGAAGACGTTATCAGTAATCTATAAAATTCTCAATGGCGAGACGTAAGCCAGACTATAGTCTTGTCTTCTCTTGTATCCGATTTTGCAAGCTATGAATAAACTGGATTGTTGTAGAGATTCCCTCCATAAAAGATGTTTTATATAATTACCATTCCGAATTTGTGTTGAAAAATAACATCATTCCTGATTTAAATTCAAATGCGATATTGTAATATCTCGCATGAATTGTAATTTATATTCACCATGATTATCTGCACTGATGCTCCTATTGCATCATAACAACATACACACGCCGTAGATAAAATTCGGATTTTATTATACTATCGATTATCTCATTAGATAATTAACACCAAGACGTTTTACATAATTAACGTAATTGCTTGGACCATTGCTAATTAGCGAACTTCCTATCCATACAAACGCGAATCTAAACAGATCATACCTCTCGAATTGCAATTTTTATATGACATCTATCATCGTAATTACCGTTTATGATAGCCATTCTGCGTGCAGCAGTTATGCTTCCGCTTAATGGCCGCGGGTTATATGCTTACTCCTCAGATGATAGTCCACAACGGGACGTGACCGTGACGCCATTGACCGCTGGATAAAGAGCAAATATATTTCGTATTTTAGAAAGTTCGATTGTTAATGCTCGAAATAAATAACCAACATGAACCATAACAAAATGAATTATCCTCATATTTTCCAAAAACTAATGCGTTAGAGTAGATAAATTGTGGCAAATAGAATGAAAAGATGCTGCTGGGGTTATTATCTTTTTGGCAAGTTTATCTTCCTCAGGTTTTCTTTAATCCCTTAAGCTTTGTACTTTCTCAGGTTCCCTTTTCTCTCTTCTTTCTTCCAGGGACTCGAATCGGCCCAAAAAAGAAAAAAATACAACGCATAAATCGGGGATTGCTCCCTCCGTTGCTATCATTAACATTCCATGAATAAAGAGTCAACGATCTGAAGAATCTCCGGATGCACGCGATGAATCATGGGCTTACAACTTTTCTTCATGGGTAGATACAATACTTGTGGAATAAATGTTGAAGGGAAATAGACATTATATTATGCAGTGATTTGATGTCTGCTTCTTCCTTTACAATTAAGGAATCGGACATATTATTTTCTACAAATGAAAATTAATCACTACATTAACTACATATCAGTACTGCGCACCTCTTCTAAAAAAAAATGTTTCCATTTTTTTCCATACAAAAATTAAGTGGCAATATTTCTCACTTCTTTTTAGCATGTTATTCATATTTAAATTCATGTAAATTGCACCTTGTTTTCCCTCTTTTTCTCACTTGCTGAATCTTTCCATATTATCTGTTTGTATACTCCGCTTCTTTTTATCTACTTTCCTCCCATTAAAAAATTATCTAGTATAATGTATACAGTGTTAGCAAGCTGAAAATGAAGCAATTTGCGTCACTCAAAAGACTTTAGATTGTAACACATGTTTCCTCTCTGTACAAATCTAGTAGTAAAAAAGCAATTGTCTGTCGGATTTTTAATGAAAATTCCCACAGGGCTCTGCGTAAGAGAACAAGAGAGCGCAGAGAAGTGTCGTCAAGTTCACTACATCACGAACAAAGTCTTTAACAGCGAAGAGATTGTGACAACATTTTCTCAAAAGAAAAGCAGCCTTGAAGGATATAAGTTCATCTAAACGGAACTAACGAGTACGTTGCTCCTTTGTGTATTCTCCTATCGCAACACTGTGTCATCTACCTGATAAATCCTTGGTAACGTACTCCTACTGTTCCATTCTGTTCTAAATTCTGTTCCATTCAACGCCGATCTCAGACATCCGTTTCTGCTTCGTACTTTCTCCAAATTAGCGATAAAATTCCGTGTACTGCACTAGCATTAGATAGGGCTGCTTCGTGTATACCTCTTACTTTCAAAACTATTGCATGAAGAGTAGAAGTCCTCAAGCTGAAAATTGCCGTAGCCTCAAGCTCCCAAATGGATCTTTTCCTAAACCCTTTTTCTTTTTTCTATCTTTCGGAAAAGAAGCCTTGTCAATGTATAATAATAGTAATATTAGTAAGAATAATAATAGTAATAATAAAGATTAAAGATCTAATTTATAAATTCCCCCAACTTAACCAATTATCTTACCTCTAATCAACGACTTCATTCCCCTGAGCAAAAGTACCATTTACTTCTCTTCCAATATTCATGTCTCTAATAATTTCAAATATCCCATTTAATCCATTTCTTCGACACTTTTCATCCAGATATCGTAACGATTCCAGTTCTCGAGTTTATTGACATTATACAACTCGTAAATTGGTGAATGATATATGTATAACCGCTTCGAAAGGAAGAAAGCTTCGAATCATGGAAAAGCCTCTCTTTCAGAAGCTCCTGCAGAAATTCATAATATGTGTAAAAGGAAAATAATAAACTCAAAGTCCTCGTAAGTACTCAGCTATGATTCTATCTGGCTCGTTAAAATGTGAAGCGTTTCGCGGAGATCATGCTCCCCGATTAAACTGATATAAGCGGCACTCTAAATCTCCCCACACGTTCTAGATGTCTGAGTCCCACAACAGACTAATATACCTTTGCCTGATGGGCCCCCTGACACAGAATACTATGTACATTTGGGTCATATACATTTAAAAGTTCTTAAGCTCTCATCTCGCTTTTTTATGAACTGAACTCTTTAATCCCTAGTACAACTTTCTAGATCCTATGGCGTGGAAATTTCACGCGCTTGCACACTCCTTGCATTTCCTGAATTCAAGCTTTTGTTCACAATACTTTAATTTGAATACGATTTAATCCTAAAATTTATTGCAGATTAAAACCGGATTTCTCCTTGTTGCCATTATAAAATTAGCATAATTTAGTTCTAAATGGGAGTTGCATTTTTTTGTCTGTATTTGATGTTAATTGAACAATGTGCTTTCCAGGCTTCACAGGAGAAATAGGGTGAATTTTCAACAAATAATAGTTTGGAAACCTTGACTCGATATGCAGTTATAACTATTGAAAAATCGTACTTTATATGCCTCTTGAATTTGATCAAACCCCTCTAATTATTCCAATTCCTATCTCGATTACGGAAGTATTACGAAGTCGTTTCAATCTTGAGCGTTCCGTTACGAAGACGTCATCTTCCATATTAAATATTTCCCTATTTTTTCCTCTTTTCGCTCGTAGATCTCTCTAAATGTTTGAAATTATGCATAAATGCTGACAGCTCGTGGATCTTGAAAGTAGGAGCGCAAATTGCAAATAGTAAAATAAAAGAAAGATAGGAGTGAGAATCGGGTGGCTGTCTTCATGTTGTAGTACATTAATAATTTACTCTAGTCGCATCATAATAGTCGCCAGTTAACTGTAAAGCCAGTGACTGGAGATGCTGCACAACTTCTTATTTCATAAAGATATATCGAGAGGTCTTTTCTCCTCCGCATGCCTCGCACAATACATCCGTTTATACAGCAATAGTAGTTACACGGAGAAAAATGGATAGTCAAACTGATTATCTGGAGTGTAAACTATAGGATAGCCTTCTAAGATAGTTAATCTGATTATCTGGATATACAATTTGAACATAGGAATAATCGACTTTACTATCCCAGATATTCAGGTTGACTATCTTAGAAGGCTGTCCTAAATTTGACCCTCCAGATGATCAGTTTGAATCCAGTTTTCTCCGTGTACATTGACTTTCGATGAGCAAAATATACACGCGGAGACATTTATTAAAGGTAATGCAGTAAATGACTTACTCCATACAGGAATATATGCTGGTTTGTGTACTGCCATTTGCTCGCGTGCACAACAATCTCCGGGATATATTGATTTTCGATACACAAAGGCATATCACGACAGGCATCCGTAATTAACTTATTATGATGATGACAATGCAAATTTTATTACAATCAAATCTAAGTGCGGTACGATATAACAAAGACTGTCTGAAAATAATATTTGATGTCCTCTCAAATTGAATTATCAAAAAAAAGTTAGAAGAATAAAATGAACAAAATATGTATAAAAACAAATTTCAACTTAGTCAGGGCATTTCAGTTTAATTGGAACAGTTACAGGGGTAAAATAAAGTAAAAAATGTCCTGTTTCGTGACTCTTCCAGGGGAACGACTCGGCCGGAAGGGATATCCAACTTTTTTCACTTTCACGTCGATCAAAGACCTTACTCAAACTTTCGATGATTGTAGAACGGCAATGACCGCTGAAGATTCAGCCTCTGTAATTAAGCTACATACACAAGGCTTTAGGGCACGATACATCAGCTTGTCCTATGCATGATTACGGTCCTGGTAGTAAAAAGTCTATAGAATTAAATATTATTCTTCCTTGACCAGTTTGCGTGGGCAAGGGCACTCACTTTTAGCTTTTATTTCTCCCCTTTCGTCTTCATTCCATCGTCCCGAAAAAATAATGTAAAAGGCACCATCGAAATCTCTCTGCCTAATCGTGTAAAACTGGTGAAGACAAGGTAAATCGCCACTGGGATGAGAAATAATGAGGTACTTTATTCGTTGTCATGTTATTCTTTATCTTAATTATTATTTTTTATTTTAGATAGAAAAGATCATTAATCCTGGGAAAGTTATTTAGACAGACTCTTTGGGGACAATAATTGAGCTGCAGACTTTAATTGGATGGATGCTTTTTATGCAGGATTAAACATAGCGTAAAGTAATTAATTAGCTATACATTACTTTTCAACGCATAAAATTAATTCCGTTTTTGTAGAAAATGAAGAAATACACAAGTACTAATTATATTATGTTCTCTGTTTCAGGTAAGTGATTATGATGATGATTCTTGATGATGATTCTCTGCAACAAGGGTAATGTAAGTTATGTATGATTACTCGACTCTGAATTGAAAATGTGTAGTCATGTCGCTTGCTTTGTTTTATGGAAGAGAGGTCTAATAGATTATTTCGTGTGCACCGCTAATATCGATTTTAATATCCAAGTGAATTAAACTCCATTTTCCGCAACATGATCACATGCGTTGACCTGTTGGCACACCTATCTACTAACTGCAGGTTGATACTTCGCTCCTCGTCTGGCATAATTTACATCTAGCTTAATCACATAACTAGTGCCCGTATACGGTACACGAGTTCTGTAATAGTAAATATGTAAAAGCAGAATCGAGCAATGTGCGGAATATAGCAGTCTGGAGTCTCGAAGGTGGAGACTTGAACTGCAAGTAATTATTTCTCGAGATCGACTACAAATGAATACTAGCATTTACTCTCTTGAGGATTCTTTTAAGTACCTGAGGATATTCAAGCTTGAGAAAATATAATTGAGAGACTTTAAACGTTAATGAATCGTTAAATTGAACTATATGAGTTACAATTACAAGATGCTTTATTATCTATTTAGAAAATTTAATTTTATTAGTAGCTACGAACTCGAATGTGGATTTCAACATTATTATGCTTATACATTAACGTGAATTACAATTATATTCGCAAGGTTTAAAGATTTACTTTTTGATGAAATGAAAAAAGATTTTCAATTGTGTAACACACTGTGAAATGTATTTGAAAACAAAACCGTTGCATTAATACGAGCTATCGTAATGTTCATGAATAGCGATCCCCGATTAAAGAGCTCTCCGGCCAGTAGAATGGAGATTGCACCAATGAACTATGAGCATTGAGCATTGGTACCAAAAGCTAGCGCCCGTGAAGAAATTCAGATTCGTATTTGATAGGATCCGGGCCAGTTTTTCCCTATATTTAGTCAGGCTCTGGTCAGGAAAATAGTCAGGGCCTTATGAAAATTGTAACGCTTAAAAATTAAGGTCTCTGTCAGAAGAATCGGATCGGGTTCTCACGAGAAAATCTCTCTATTGGAAATCCCCACATGGGGACCTTTAAGGATCCCACATGAGAACCCATTATTTTTTCTTCTTTATTGAAAAAATTCGAGGATGCTAGTTGATCCTGTTCATTCGCGATTAGTTTTTACATTCTCATCAGAGAAGGTATTAGATTTGTGTAAAATTTGACCCCCCCCAGTTTTTGTCAAATGTCCACGTTTTGGGGCCCCTGAACCCGAAAAACATGTTTTTACGAATGTGTCTGCCTGCCTGTGTGTGTGTGTGTGTGTGTCTGTCTGTCTGTAGATTTTTAGTTTGTGAGCACGATAACTTTCGAAATAATTGGCCGATTGGATTTGCCTTTGGTATACTCTTTTAGTGTCCCAAAATGAAGGTCAAGTTCGTTGGCCAGCCATTTTGGATAAAAATTCAAAAAGTTGGAGCATTTTGAAAAATTTTGAAACCACTTTTTTTTTTAATTTAAAAATTCTAAAGACGGATGTTTATAGTACTCAAAAATTGGAACAATTTTTCCTAATGATTTTTTTGGATGAAAAAAAAATTGAAAGCCTTATAACATTTTGAAAATCCAAAAAAATGAAAGAAAACTTAAATTAGAAGCCAAACAACACATGATATGAAAAAAAGTCTAAAGATAAAAAATGTTTCGTTTTGAACACCCTATAGGATAGACATAACAACTTTTTGAATTTCCTTAAAAAATCGAAAATTCAAATTTTGAGCCAAATAACGCGAGATGCAAAGAAAATTATAAAGAACATAGTTATTCGTCTTAAAAAGATCTACAAGTTCTCCTTTGACCATTTTTCAATAGGATGAGTAGTTTTCGTTTTAATCATGAAAAATATTGTTAAACACAGCCGAGCGCGAAGCGCGAGTGCCCTGATGAGAATGTGCTCCTTAAGGTTGATACAACCTTAAGTAAATTAGTTAACTTTTGCAATCAAAGCAGTAATTTAATTTAATTTAAATATAGTTTAAATAAAATTTAAAAAATATATAAAAATATAAATTACAAATATAAAAATATAAATTATATATAAAAAATATATAATTTAATTAAACTTAAAAAAAAAACGTATAGGTTCAAGCGTCCTGTGAAGCGCAAGCTTCACGAAGGGCACAAGCGCGCGAAGGAGGTAATTTATTTACTTTATAAAATATATGACAGCGCGCTGTCAACTATTTTGCAAAGTAAATAAATTACTATTATAGGTTATTTCAGATTTCACAAGTCCCTGATTAGAATATCTCTTCGGGTTCTGACTAGAGGTGAATAGATTACCAAGTCGAAGCAAAAGAGGGAATCTAGCTAGTACCCAATCACTTCCTCTATAGGTTTTTCTGACTAGTATGTCTAGATGAATTTTAGTTAGCATCCAACTTTAAATAAGAGCAAGTGGGGAAATTTCCACATCATGGAAGATGGAAAGCTCAATACATGCCACGCGGCATGAGTGTCAAACTTCAAAGCAATATGTTAATTGATCAACCATCAAACATATTAGATTATAATTAAAATTTAGCATAAAAATAACACTCGCCTGTCATCTTTGCGTCAATAGTCATTTAAGCTATCGTAGATTTCGAAACCTTTTCCTTTTCTACCGAGATCCCTTGATGGTCTCTCAACCTCCCATCTCTCAATTAGAAAAGAAAATCCCGTTGTTGTTGGATAAGACTTGAAAAAAGTGAAAAGAATGACTTTGCGATCCACAGGGCCAGGAGAGCATAAAATAGGGCAGTAGGTATTTCGGAAAGGGTACAGTTAAGGTTATTCCTCGAGTGAAAGGCGCAAATGGGGAAAAACTGGACCAAATCAACATAAAAAATGGGACAATGACAATGTCAATTTTCGAAGTCAAATAGTACAGAATTCATGCTCTCTCTCTCTCTCTCTCTCTCTCTCTCTCTCTCTCTCTCTCTCTCTCTCTCTCTCTC
>CAJFCO010000167.1:715262-786901 GCA_904066015.1 Synergus gifuensis
TCTCTCTCTCTCTCTCTCTCTCTCTCTCTCTCATGAATTATGAGAATGCATAAAGTCATGAATTTTATCCTAATTGTCACTCTTTACAGTGCATCGGATGTTTTTGGAAATTGTTAACAGAGAAAACGCGCGTGAAGTAATTTATACGATCTATATGGAGAATTTATGGACGGGTGCAAAGGTTGATTTTGATAAAACGAAAAGTGCGATATTCTGGAAGCGATGAAAATATAGGTCGAGGTTAAGATGTCGCGACTGAATCACAGCAAGACCGATTTCAGTTCCCACGTATTCACCTTTCCGGGACTTTGGCTTTTAATGTGCCTAACCCGTAACAAGGTGTGTACACTGTACATGTATACGCTGCAACATTCCTATTCCTGACGATAGATCAATCATCGCATCCCAGATCGACCTTCCTTAGCGAAGCTACTTACTTCAAAGTATCTCTTTGCGCACTTTATGTGGTTTATACGTGCATAGAGTATGCAGGTATGCAGTGTATAGACTTTACGCACATGCGTCAAGTCTCCGAATGCCGTCACATGCACGCGTAGAAGCGTATTACGGTACTGTTTCTTATGTACATCTCATAAAAGGTATTTATTTTCTTATATATAAAAACACACGACTTTCGAAGATTCGTATGTGCAGCTTTAAACATAAATTTATGCGAGATACATTTCGAGACTCCCTGATCGCGCATAAGTGCCAAGTGCTCAGCTGCTTAGTCGCCAATTAGCAGAATGCAAAGTTTATCCTTGTTGACTCCAATTGCGGGATTTCGCGTACTTTTTTGGGTTGGACCATTAAATGACTGTGAGAGTGGTCAATGGATTTTGGGTTTGAGGCACATGCAGTACCGTTTACTTTTACGGGATACCTACTTTTTTCATTATTTTATTGAGAGGATGCAGTAAGATATATGTTTTATATTTGTAGCACAAAGTTGCAGTAATTGTGGAGTGAATGAGAGCGAATTGAGATACAATACCCGCAGAATTTTTAAATTCTAGGACTTTCACTTTCAGCAATTAGTCTTATCAACTATGTTTGAAGAATGGAAATGTTGGATTGGAATATTTCAAATAGAAATATTTTTGAAATTCAAAATACTTTTTTTCGATTTGCTAACCGCGCTTGATGCGGTTAGCTTCCCAGTTTCATGCAGAGTTGCGGTTCAAACTTTATAGTATATGGAGAAGAAAATTCTCCAATTTGAGTATATTTCGGAGTTCAAAAAATTTATCATTATTATTTAAAAAAGACGCTATTAAAAAATTATGGCTATTGTAGGAAATTCATTAACCTATTGATAAAGTTGTTTTTTAATGAGCGTATGTTCGATTTAATTAAATATTTTAACAAAAAGTTTCTTTACGGAGATTTGACTAAAAGATCTTTTTTTTTAAAGAATAATTAATGAATAAGCTTGATCTTTTATTTAAAACACAATCCTTCAATTGATTTTCTATCTTTCTTCACTTGCAAACTTTTAAAAGCCAGTTTTCTCTTTGACAATTCATAAGAGTATGTAGAAGCGAATTTATGTACAGACCAAAGTAGGTTGAAGCCTAAGGCGACGAAATTCAAACGAAGAGACATTTTTCAAACGGCTGAAGTATATCCTCACAAGAGAAATTGATTTACATTTAATTTTCTTTTGCACATTTTATGAATATCTTCACTAAATTGCCGTTTTCTGATTTTTAAATTCTAATTTTTAATTTAATTCAAATTATTAGTGTGCAATTGGCCAAACAGAATTGAATTTTCAATCTTCAAAACCTACCAACTCCTTATTATTATATTATATTGAGAAAATGAAAGTCCGCCGGTACAAAGTAGCCATTAAAAATCCGAGTTTCATGAAATAAGCACGTATTTCGAGCAGGGCAACAATTAGAGAAAATAATTTTGTCGTTAATTGCGTCACGGCCTAGCGTACATTTTTCCGCAAATTATTCGCCGTCGTATACATATGTATAGCCGCATTCCTGACGCTTCTTCTGCTCTTCATTTTACTGCTTCTTGCCATTCTTCAGCTCCAACAAACTACTCTGAGAAAATAGTGCCCTCGTGATGTTAATATTCGAAGTCATCAATAGATCCCTGTCATGCTTTATTTCCAGAAAAAGAAAAAATCTCCTTCGAACTATTCTTATTCGAACTATTCGAATTATTAATAAAACAGTTATTATAGGGAGAAACGAACCTTGGGTTTTGTTTCTTTGAAGAAGTAGATAAAGTATCTTAAGTAGAAGTCAATGGTTTATTATCCGGAACGAGTTTCGCCGTTTCCGCAGTCTTCTTCCTCGATGAAACTGAAAACTGTGAAAGTTAATATAGAAGAAGCTTGGAAAATATAATAAAATATTTTAAAATATTTTGCTTCTAAGGCAATGGAAGAATGCAAAGCACGACTGTTTTAATTAATTTCGTCTGAACTTTTTTACTTATAAAATATTTCTTCATTTTTCTCTTTCATTTAACTCTTATTCCCAATCTCTCGTCACATGCTTTCGCCAGCTCTTTCTCTTGACGATTTCTTCGGCCGTTGCGCTTTATAATCGTGAAAGGAATGAAGAATTTTTTGTTGAATCGACCGAGATTAGATGAGTTGCTCTTCGATCCAAGACGCATTATATATAGTAAGTCGAGATAAAGAAGCGGTTATCTAAACGTTCCAGAACTCTTTTCTTGTTTTATCGACTCATCTAATATCATTTTTTAAGATTTGAAGAATTGTTTATAGGTGATGCAAATTTAAAAGATTCTTTCCTACTCTGATTAAGAATCCTTGACCTCCCAGACAGTCCTCTCGGAGATCCTCGAACTCAAATTCGAACTCTTCAGGATGCGCGATGGTGTACGAATTCACAAATTTTTATCGTCGAACAAGAAAGGACAGATCGCTTCCTCGAGAGCAAATTTATTCGTCGAGTCCCATGAAAGAACCGATGAAACATTGTTTCTTAGGGCCTCATCACGCTCGCCACCCGGAAGCCCTAAAATATATGCTTCTGACTAATCGTTTAGTTTTTCGGATCAGTCATCCGCGCGCAAGGTAAAAATAAATAAAACGGCATGACAAATTGGATTTGATTCTATTAGCGAGAAGCAGATAAAGAAGACGAAGGGCTTCGAATAAAATTAATTAAGTTGAGGCGTTTTTAAGGATAGGCCTTTGGGGACCTATCTGATAATCACATTTGCATTCAAATGCAAGCATCCGTTCATTTAACAAAGATTTTCTTGGAGATGATTGCTTCTTTCTGGATCATCATTTCACGATTCAATAGAGCCTGATAATAACTCGAAAGCGATTTTTACTTTTTCTTTTAAATTTAAATACGCAAAACTAATTCAGCTTTTTCTGCGACAGGCCCGGCCTTTTTTCATATAGGAATCTCATCCTTTTAACAAAGATGAACCAAAATCTGAGACACTTTCTTCTTTTATCCTTAGTATCCTTAATTTACTTCACGATTTCTAACAACGACTTGGTGACAAGTAGAGAAGGAAATATGATTGCGTAGAAATTGAGGTGTACATAAGCAGCAAAGTATATAACGTAGTCGTTCGCTAATGACAGACTTCCCCTTTGCCACGTGCATCGCAGGAAAATCGAGATAAAAAGAAAGGACGAGCTTACCGGTTACCGTTAACTGCAGATAGAGTTTGATTTTGACATATACTATATTTTCACAGTGACCTTGAATACCTGAATGCAGAGCGACCATGTAGAATTGAAGAAGGATGACTGCAAGTTAGAGGTAGGAGATGGCAATATTCATGGAATGGGTGATGGCAATGGTCAGTGTATACCAGTTAAGCTTTAAGTTAAGCCGTTCAGTGCCAAGCCGGCTTTCGTGCCGTGAAAAGGTTTGTCACTCCTTCACCGATAGTTACCGATTTTCATCATTTGTGGGTAACATCAAGGCGGAAAAATGTGTACTTGAAAATTAATTAAAAAATTTGTTTACTGGATTTAACGGATAGTTACAAGAAAATTTTATTAAAGGACCATGAAACTAAATAACCGTGATTGTGATCGTGACCTAAACCGATTGAATATGATAGGAAAAATATTTTATGTGCACCTTGGATTCTGCAGTGTGTGCGAATGAAGTGACTCTGGACCGGATTCACCCGATCCAAAAAGGATTCAGGTACTTTTACTAATTTTTTCTGACAGAGGCAAGGGATAATTAAAATTAATTTTACGAACTGGCATCAGTTTCACAGATTTCGAATATTTTTATACAGCACGTGTAAAATATGAGACCTTCTGACCTTTAAGTGCCTCCAACACAGTTTCACTCGAAGCACCTTCAAGTCATATCAATGTAACTAGACTACGAGGAACATGACGAGCAAGTTTTTGTCTGCAGTGCTCCACATCGATGAGAAACTACCTAACCATTTTGTAGCGCGTTTCAGACTTAGAATGTTACAGTGCCAGCTGGTACAAGATTTAATTAATTAACTAATTACTTACATACTCGCTAGAGGCATTAAAACAATTGGCAAGAAAGATGCATTACTCTTAACTTTCATCACTGTCAGTAATAACTATTCCTTGTCATAGATTACAAAACATTAGTGAACTTATTGCACATTAGATTCCTTAAAATTCCTAATTTTACAGGAGAAATGTGTGTATCTTTTTCTTATTTGATTTAGAAAGTAACACAGAAAAAGTTGCACAATTTTTTTGTATTTTCATTTAAAAGGTAATTTATAAAACTAATTTAAGCTATTATCAGGTAAACTGTATAACTATTATACAGGCAAAAAGCTGTATAACTTTTGGAAATTTAATTTAAAAAGAAAAATGAGAAAGTGCTTTAGGGTCTTTTTTGAGTTCTATTTAACAATGAAAGGAACATCCTGAAAAAAGTAACTAATCCCGAGAAAACCCTTGTCAAAGTGTGGAAAAACCCTAAAATAATTTGTTTGAAAATTAGAGGGAGGTAAAAAAGAAACCACTTATAGGAACCTTAAATAAAGATTTGCCTTAACCTGTTACAAAATCACTTGTTTATCAGCAACTTATCGAGTACCGGTATAATGTAAAGGTTGCTCGTCCGAAGTGTCGATCGAATTATTTATTACCGTTGTCACACTTCCGTAAGACTTCTTCGTCTATAAATTGTCCGTCCGCTCGAGATTATATGCTCATCTGTACATGACCAGCACAACAATTAGTTGCTTGTCTACTATTCCTTTTTCCTTATTTTTTATTATTACCTTTTTTCCACAAACAACGGGATGTTGACATCATATTTTTTACTTTCTTTTTTTCCAGCTATCGTTGCCAAATTCACAAATTAAGTGAAATCCGCTTTAGAAAAACTAGTGGAATCAAAAAAGCATTATTTAACATAAATATATGCCAGAGAAAATAGGGATAATTAATATTATTAAATATAATAATAATTTTAATAGAGTTATTATTATTATTATTATTATTATTATTATTATTATTATTATTATTATTATTATTATTATTATTATTAGTTCAAGAGTGAAGCAGCTTAAAAGCTGATAAAAATACTCTTCTAGAACGATGGCGGCCCCCATCCGAGACAGAATTAGGGTTTTATAATTGATAGTGTAATTCTGAATTGTCCCTAGAATGTCGATTGTATATTATATATTGAATACAGGTTCTTTTTCTCCAAGACAAATCGTTAAATATTGACTTTTTTGAGTCAATAACTTGCATCTCATGTTCTTCTTGCAAGTGATCATTTCCTGGGTTTTTTGACCCGTGCACTCTATTATTATAATTATAGACTGTACACAGTGCATACATTTTAGTAGACATATAGTCAATTATTATCGCACATACATTTAAAGCCGTATGATCAGAATATCTACTTTTATTGAATTTACTCGACAAAATAATGAGAGTGGCTTATTGCAAAGTACCGCTAGTACATTTCAGAATCGCTACTTCCCAGTAAAATTAAACTCGCATTACTTTTTTTTACAGTAAATTTTTATTTCAACGAACAAGTTCACTGATATAATACCAATTAGTATTTGTAAAATGGTTTTGAAAATTTTGTTTAGATGCTGTAATGAGTTGTATTATATAATTATCTCACTGAAATATTACACAAGTGTGTCTTTGATTTAGATAGAAATAAGTAAACTTTAGCGCGACAACGAGGTACTAGAAATATCGCTACAAGAAACCTGTCACAAGTTCAGTTATTTATAGCTTTAATAATCGATTATTCTGCATTTGATCAATGCCAAAGAAAGTTCCATGAGCGAAATAACCGATCTAGTCGCGAGTAAGAATTTTAATTATTATTCTGATATCATAAGCGTTTAAACTGGTCTGCTATATTAAGCTTTACAGGTTTCATTTATGATTTTCTCTTACCATGTAAGTGCCTATAGGAAATTATTTATGTATCAGTAATGTAAGTCTTGAAGAAACAATGATATGTCTTCACAAATGATGAAAACCATTTCACTGATAATTGGCGATGTTTTTCAGAGTCAGCACTTATTCTTTTACACTTAACCCTTTCTTATGTTCTGCATATAAAATTTGTCCTCGAAGCCCAGCTTTTAAATTAGAAAATTATCCTAAGTCGATCCTGTTATCTAAAAGGTTAATACTCCGAGAATCGTGTACATCCGGACGTACAAAAACTTTCGTCGAAGAAGACGAGGCCGGTTCGAGATGTCCGTCACGTTCTCGGATTTCTTCGGAAATCGTGATCCGAAGTCACGCGAGTTCAGATAAAAAATGAATACTCCTTCGTGAGAATACAATAACGTTATACAACGATTGTCATGTAACAATCAAGAAACACGAAAGTTTAATTTCTGATTATAAACTCTCACTTTTAGATGTCTATATTTTTACTTTCTACGAAGATCTTATTCTTCAGATTGACAGGTTCAATTTCATTATCTGAAGTCGTGTAAATTGCAGAATGATGCTTAAATCTAGATCTAGCTAGATCAAAATTTTGTGATCAGCGATATTATCTTTTCAGTTGATCTTGATTCGATCTAGGTTAATTGAATACATGATCTTCAATCTCAAATCTGATCGTTTCTGAGATAGTTTTAGTGAGTGACCATTTTTGCGGGTATGCTCACTTCCGGGAAGAGAAGCTCTAATGAATAATTCATTCAAATTAGGTACTACATTATTCGTAGTCGGTGTTGATATCTCGTTAGAACTGTTAGAAATAATGAAGTCACTGAAAGGGTTACGGTTGTAACAAAGTGAAGTTGTAAGGTCTGCATTTTTTACTTCAGGCTTAATTTCATGGGAAGAGAGGATTTTTGTTTAATTTGAAAGAAAAATTATGGGAGAATGAGCTACCCTCGTTTTTCATGGAATTTTTCGTTGAGGTTGAGAAACGAGAGGATCAATATGGCAATGTCGGAATCGAATGCGATTGACTACGGTAGTATTGGCGAGTCAGCGTTACAAACGGAGGTCGGTTTTGCACCGAGGCCGTGTACACACAAGAATACAGGTATTACGGCGATCCTAATGGGTTACGATCAGGCGATCGATGAGGGATCTAGTATTCTAGTAGCCCTGGATCGTAATAGCCACCTCACCATTACGATCTACTCTAGTTCTCGCACCACTGCTATCCACCGTGTCAATTAGCATTGCACTATAATCAGCCGCAGCAACGGTAAAGAATTACGGTCTGCATGATCGTGATCCTCTTTACGGATTCTGGATACATCGATCGTTCGCTTCTTCCTAGAAAACATGTCTTTCTTCTTTTAAAGACCCGCTACTTCCCCAGGCATTCCCGAAATCTTGGAAATTGGATCAAAACTTCTATACAATTCCAAAAGCAATTGCTTGTTCCAGTTTCCTGAACAATTTCCTGTTGCCAATACCAAAACAGTCTTTTCCCTAGAAGGAAGAATGTACATCTAAAGTTTCTTTCAAATCCCATATGAAATCTTGCAAATTCTTGGAATTTCTTAAGGAAAAAATACTAAAATCTCAGATTTTCTGAATAAATCTACTTCAGAAACAAAAAAAGTGCACTTAATCATCTAACGGACGTGACGATAAAATTTCGATAATTAAAATGCCTTTTTATGATCCCACCTGTCTTACGCTATCGTGCAAACCGGACCGTGGAAAATGTACCGTAGGGCGATAAATTACTTTCATTACGCCTCCCATAAACGTCACTAAAGGCGACATTTTCTACTGTGATACGCGCCACACACCATACCACACCATTCCATGATCAGCATATCGTCATATATTAATCTCAAAATAAAATCCTTACAGCTGAGACTAAGGTTAATTAATTTGTAAGTAAACTTACCAAACAGTAAACACCTGCCGAGAATTTATACGATTCGAACGCGGTGGTCCATATGCACTAATTGCAGTGCTTACGATAATTACAGATCTCTTGAACGCTTGCTTCAATTACATGTCTGAGTTGGCAACGGCTGGAGGATTTACATGGCAACTTGTCTCGAACAGCAGAAATTAGTGATTAAAAAATCATTTATAAGAGGGTAGCACCAATTAATGAATAAGTGAGCCTTCTTGTAAACTTAAGTTGACTTTAATTGTGTGCAACATTTTACAGTAAATGTCAATCTTTTCGATTTAAAAGAACTATAATTTGCACACTTCCAAATTGATGACATCCTTTTTGACATGACATTCAAATTTTATGGGAATTTATCATTTAAATACGAGATTTGTAAATAAACTATGACAGTAAACAGACACCTTTTAGTCTTTTACACCAACCGATCAAACTTCAGATTTCTGCCGCGATAATCATACTTTGATCGAGAAGCTTGTCACGTGCACAGCATGTTTAGGAAGTCGCAAGGAAGCCGTTCTTAGTTTGTCGTTATGAAACTCGATCGTATAACCATGAATGTTAATGCTCGCGAGCCTTTACTGTCACAATCGGTACCGAAAGTGTGCATAATATGTAGACAGTGAATCGGACATACAGTTAGAAATTCCATTGTTTGTTTTTTTTTTCACGTCGGTTTTCTTTCTGAAAAACCTTCCCACAAAATGTGTGAAAGATAAAATGAATTTTTTCCAAAATAGAATTTAGCTAGACTCTGCTGTTATAGTAAATTGCCATCTAATTCTTCCAACCTCAGTTAATTAATGATCTTTGAAGACAATGACTTCCTAACATAATAACAGTTAACTATTAATTTCTTCTGACTATAATTTGAGCAATAAGCTGTAATAATCTGTGAATTACAGATAACAATTAACAGTGAAATTCTTTTTCTTATAATGCGTGTTCATTCAAGTCTGACGTAGAAATCTTGTAACACTATTGCGGTAAGGGGTTAATAGGTCAGTTTGTTTTACGAGTACCGAGATAATTTCCCCTCTATTCGTTGATCGAGTGACTTTGGCAGAGCGGAATGTCAAAGAAGATGGACGCGATTCGTTTCGTCGCATCGCTGGTCGATTCCATTGATTCACGGTAGACTGCATCCCAATGTCATTAAGAAATCAGCTGGACCTCGTTTCTTGCGAATAATTGGGTCCAACGAAATTGTCCATTCGATATACAGACTTTCAGTTTTCTCCTTTTCTCTTCTTACTTTTGGTTCCTCATTTTATTCTTTCTCTTTTTCCTTCTCTTTTTTCTATTGCCCTTTCCGCGTTTCTTCAGTTCTCTGTCCAGTAATTGCGAATTTATTATCTTTATTCCCCATATCTTCCACTCCCTTTTCTTTTAAACCCTCTTTCTCTTATTCCCATCACTATCTTCCCCCTTTTCTCTCTTTTCCTAGCAAATATGGGTCAGTATTTGCGCACTCGCATGCATGTGGGAGATATGCACTCCGACGTATGGAGTAACCCAAGACACGTCCCAGTTATCCTCTACTTGGAAGAAAGAAAGAGAAAGAGTAGTGTTATTCGCTAGTTTGCTGTTATTTGCACTCTACGTATATATCGGGAGCACTCGAACGTCATTCGATACTTCAGTGAGTTAATTCCTGATATGGTGGTTCGAAAGTGCCAACCGGAGAATGAGGTTTGAATAGGCATGAACAAGATTTGTGTGCCAAGTTCAGATCGGAAGAAGTCAGTCATAAGAACAAATATCAAGAGCATCATAATTTTGCAGATATTCTATAAGAGGTCACATTGCGCATGATTCTCAAACTTTCCCAGTTATTTCAGTTCACATGTGCATAAATCCAATTCGGAAGTTCAAGACGTCTATGATTGATTCGCCATCGCAGGCACTTCATCATTTTGCACAGTAAGAAATTTCCATTTGTCTCAGCAAAGTTATGTAGATCTCGTTGAGAACAGGCTCGAATTATATCCAACAACTTCTATCTCGAGAGTATGTATACCGAAGTGTATAGCTAGGTTAAATCTGCAAGAAAGAGCTAGGGTTGAAGAGAAAGAAAGAAAGAGAAGATGGAGATGAGAGAAAGGAGAGATTCGATTGAATGTTCGCATGATACATGGCTGTATTGCTGACAAAGGTGTTTCAAGTTACTTATAGTCTCTTCCATAAAATCACAGACAAAGTTCAAACCTGAATATATAAATTTGCATATTACATATCTGCATGTCAGAGCTGTTTCTATGCAATGTCACTGAAATCCATAATAGTTTCTACATTAAAAACAAATCTTGTAGATGAAAGCATTTCATGTCTTTCTAGCTTATGGCCGGAAAAGAGTAAACAAAAAGCGTGTAAGAGATTCTTAAAATTCCACACATTTCAAGTACAAAGTATGTGAAATACATTAGTAGGTATCTGCACATCAGGGTTTAACATGCAAAAAATTATGTTTGCGCAACACTTGTCGCGATGTAGGCATTCGCGAAGTCTTTATATGGAGGCTGGCACGTTCGTGCAGCAAGTGCTTTAAGTAGCAGTCTATACATTTTCTCAAACAAACAGCGACATCGTTGTACCATACATGGTTCCTCAATGTAATACTTGAACTTCTGACCCGACGCGCTCAAAGAAGGCGTAACCACAGGCTCGTTTGAAGTTCGAAATCACTTTAAACGACCTACCTTAATTCCTACCTTCTGTTCAACTCGCCCACTCGCGCACCCACGCGCCACTAAAATCTAAACCCTTCCAACTTCAACTTCCATTAGGGGGTATCCCGCCGTGAAATATTAGGCGATAATGCCTGGAAAAAAATTAGTCTCCTGTTACCGAGTTCAGAGAAATGAGAAATGGAGGTGAATTAGCAGAATATGTAATGAATCAGTTTAAGCCAGCGGGAAAGAAAGGGCAAGGCATTTTTTAACGCTTCGGAGAAAGCACTTTTTATATTAGGTCTTTTAGATGGTTCAAGATGTATGAACTATGTTTAAAATCCTACACGAAGAAAAATCATCAATTCTGAGTACTTGGGAAAATTTATGCTTCGAACACTCGGAGCTTCACGTGCTGAGTACGTGAGTTTCGTGAATTCAGCACATGAGGCCTTGTTTTGATTACACGTGCTCTTCGCGGCTCACGTTTTGAGCACTTGAGGCCCGATATTTATCACCCGAATTCCTTCAAATATCTAATACGTGATTTTTTCCATGTACAGAGTAAACGTAGTTTCTCTCCGTGTAGGAATTCTTTTAAAATCCACTCGAAGCTCTTATTAACGGCCAGCTCGGTTGATCGGCCGCTAACACGGACGTATTAGCGTACTGCTGAGTTCGAGGCGTCTCTCTTCCCGCCCCACCTAACCCCTTACCAACTATATATACCACCGCAAATTCTACGGAACCGGTAAAATAATAAGAGCAGCGAGTGTCGTATCAAGTCTTAAGAAAAGTGTCGAAATCTTTTAGAAATTCTGCAAAATTCTGAAAAATCCCTTTCGAATCTCAGAAAATCATTAAAATCTTTTGATTCGAAATGATTTTAAGGTAATGATTATTTCAGTAGTTTTTAACTGCTGGAAGATACTATACAACAGGATAATGTGAAACTGGAAAAAATCACTTATTCTAATCTCGAGAGAAAGCTCGCAATAATAAATCTTTCTGTTTACTATCTTGTAACTTTGCAAGTGAATTGATTATAATAAATAAAATCTTTCGAGTTAATTATACCTCTGCCGTACGTACTTTATTATTATTCTTCCTTCATTGTTTTCTCTCCCTGATCAAATATTTTCACGTGGTGTACCATGAAATTGCTTTTCACCAGCTTAAGTAAACACGAAGGGACTATTGAAATTCAATGCAAAAATACTCTTCGACGAACTTTAATTACATGAAGACAAATATATAATTGCATACCATTTCGTTCAACACATGATTACATATAATGCAGTTTCGTCGGTTTCGTATAGCCATCGGCTCTCTCATTCTAGCGAAAGTAGTATTATTTTCTGACGTTAAACCTCCTTATACATATATTCAATAAATCAATAAACCAACGAAATAATCAATGTTTTAATTGAGTTGAAGTTTCGGACGTTTAGTCCGACGATTTTTTTACAGTAATTTTTACATTTATTGAACTCCAAGGAATTTTGGTATATTTTAAATGATTTTAAGATATTTACAGAAAATTTAAAGAAGAATTTCAAATAATTGTAAGAAATTTTAAGGGATTTCATTTGATTTCCTCTACATAAGTATATGCATTTGATTTAACGCCTCTGTATCGATTACTTCCGAGTTTATGAATTAGCATAGAAAAGCATTTAGGTTCTAAACGATCTCTTATCTTCGTTTCGAGCAGTTTATACTACTTGTAAATTTACAAAGTTTTCTTTATCGGCATTTTGTGGACGAGTGAGCATTGTGAGCATTGCCATGGGTCCATTCTCGCGGTCTAGTTTCGAGTTTCGATTTTCGATGTCACTTTAAATCCATTTCATTTTTTAATCAAGCGAGACCAGAAACAAGAACTTGCGACCACAGAAATTCTTGACTGACCCTCATAATGGAATATATATATGCCTTGCGTGAATAGAGCGGATCAGCACTTATTATCTTTACAGTGAATTTTACATTGCAGAAGCAATGCAAAATAACGAGCATTTTACTTACCATTATTATGTGCAGACAATTTCTTTTCATCTTTACGATTTCTCAGATCCGCTTCGGCGTGTCAATCGGAACTCATGCATATCTTATTTTTACTTTTTAGATAATTTACACATTTTGTACGAATGAGAATTCAAAATGATTAAGAAACAAATTAACAAAGCTTTCTTTTTAATGGAAGAAGTTTCTGGATATTTATAAATTAAATTATAGATCGTAATTATATATTAAATCACACCCATTAGACAGAATGAATAGGACAATAATAATCAGTGGAATACAGACGTTATAACTTGGCTGGGAAATTTTTTCGTTTACTAGTCTCTCGTTCATTAACGTTACGAACTGAGCGTGATGCGATCATTAACCACAAGCGAATATCTCGAGTTTGCAATTAAGCGTGGTTGGGATTCGGATACCTCTTAACGTTGACCCACATCAGTTGACCACGCGATGGTGACCAAATTTTCTTGATTCTTTAATCTTTACACATACAATTATGTACTTAAATGTATAGCATTTATCCACGTCGTTTTGCTTTACATTTAAATGTATGTATGCACACAGATTACACATTTTCCCACGCTCTGAAGGGGTATTTAATCCCGATGTTGGTACATCAATTAGTTAATTAATTAGAACACTGCTAAAAAAATCTGTAATACTGGGAGCTTTCAAATATTAGCAAGCGAATTCATAATAAAAATTCGTGTAAATATAAAAAGGTACTTTTCGAAAGATTTCTTGTTCATTATTAGAAGAAAAGTATTTCTATTAATAAGGAAGAAAGCGTTTACGGTATCAATAATAAATTATAGTGAATTATAAAAATTGTGGGATGAAGATTCAATTAAAAAGTTTTCTACTTTCTACTCTTTTCTTTTTATTAATAATAATGGAACCGGTAGGATAATCTCTAATGTCATCAAAGTTGAATTCCGGGTAGCAAGGTTATTATTACTGTAAATAATTATTATTACATTGAAGCTTAACTGTTGTTATTAAGGGACATTAACTTGTTATCTTTGGATATTCAAAACTAGATTATAAGTTGTGACATTCTTTTCATGACAAAACGGGAGTATTTTCATGACACTGTACGAAGAGCAGATTGTAATCATAAAAGCAAATTTGTGTGCAACTGATTTAATTTCTCACATTTCTTGTGGAGGTAATGGCGAAAGATTATCGCGATGATTACAGGAAACTGTATACAAATTTTGTACTACAACAAATTAACGTAGAATATATTTTTAGAAAGAAAATCGTCTGAAATTGTATTTTCAGTAGAAACGAACAGTATTGGTCAGACATAACTTCTCCCAGCAGAATTCAATTTTTTGTCTCTTTTTTTATTACTTTGCCAGCAATAGATGATCAAAACTTTCGTCATGAATTCATTAAACTTATATAATGATAATTTCAGTGGAAAGGGAAAAACCCGGTCAGACCTAAATTGGTTTAATTCCCTAATATACAATATTATATAATAATTCAGGTTTACGTCTGAATTCAGTGACACCACGTTTATTTTTTCGAGATAATATTGGTTCAATTAATATATATTTGCCGGATGGAAAGAAAAAAATTAGTTGACATAAAGAAGAAAAACAAAAGTGTACATAATGGAACGATAATTTCACGGACTTTGTGTAATAAATCAGGCTCGGCCTGATTTAAGTCGATATAAGAACAGACTGATATATGAGGCCACTCTCCGGTGGAACAGATAATCAGCAGAAATACATTTTTTATCTCTGTATGAAGGCGGTACGTACGTGCACTCTTATATATTCGTGCGTAAATTCATTAAGTAAATTTGGAACGTGTGCGGTAAATGTCTATAGATTTGAAGGAAAGTTGCATTACTCTTGTGAGCCCGAATTCGATTTATTCAGACAAGATGTGTGTTCACAGAACACACACGCTCCATGCAGTGTTCCTTTTTACTCACTCACCGAATTCTCGTTTCCAATACCGGGTCAACGATTCGTTCCTGACAATTTATTCGGGAATGTCACGAAGCGAGAGATAATTTGCACCAACGACACGATTCCTCGTTTCTTTCGTCGATCGTGTCCGATAACGAACACGTGGACAAGTGAAATTCCAGTGCAACGGAATCCCTTTCGTTTCTCTTGGCTTCTCTTCACTTTGCTTCTTCCTTGGTATCACTGGCCCAAAGATTTATAACGGTGACCTTCATTTCAAATAAAATCAAATTCAGCTCTGATCTGAATCAAAATTTTGTAATCAATTATGATATAATTAATCAAAACTCCACAAAATAATGTGCATTTTTTGCAGTTTCTTTTATATAACTCTCTTCTGTGAATCTTATAATGGCAGGGACACTTCATGAACAAAAGAAATGACAACTGAAAGAAACCGTTCTCTGACTACTATGGATAAATACGTTGACATGATGTACGACTACATTAGTAGGTAATTTGTTACTCTGAAGCCTAAGCACGTCTCAAATTGAAGCTGCGGGCTCAAAGAGACACTCGTCTTCAATGCACACAATAATCATACACTATTCACTGATGTAAACATCTCTAAACATTGCTCAACCAGTGAATGATAAAATTATAGCTTTCCGGTTACAAATTAGATTCTGAACCAGTGATTTGTTGAATTATAATAATTAGATAAATTTTAACTTCTTGTATAGCTTCTCTTTCATCTGAAGTCCTTCATAGATTAAACGTATGAAAGATTCAGTAAATATTTTAAATAAATAATTACAATAATTACTTTCGCCAAATGCATCGCCTTTATCTTGATTCTTGAAGCGATAGGATTTTGGGATGGTATGTTTTCGCCGGTTCAAAATTCGGAACGAATTACAAGAAAGGAGAACGAGATTGAAAATGATTGTGCTGTAGATCGGGCTTATATGATTATTATCGCACTAAAAGATCATTTATTCACGACGATGTATCCACAATGCTCGGTCGTGAATAGAACACCTGCCAGAAGCTCATTTATATATTTACACAAAGCACGTTCTCACCTTTTTTAGAAAAATCACAATCAGATCTTTTTATCTTCAGCAATGCAAAAGTTACTTCTTATATCTTAGAAGGTCGAAGGAAAGCAAATTCAAATTATCAAAGAGAAAGTAAATTTTTTTTATCACTTAGATCGACATTTTTACTGTAAGGTAAAAGTGATAAGGTAGATAGCATAATGCACTACCTTAATTTATAGTATATAATTGCAGATATTATCCATTTAACAAGATTTATTCTTCTAATAAAAAAACGTCTAGAATTCTAGTTAAACATTTGTATCTAGTAATCTTGAAAGTTAAAGGCACACGTTTACATTTTCGATAAGCAATAATGCATAAAGCGCAAAATATACTACATGGATGATTCTAATCAACGCTACCATGCTTTGACTTACTTAGTACATATCCAAAGTTCGATAAACTTAACGGACATATGCATATTGTAAGCTCTAATCAGCCAATTTGTACTGAATATTCAATAAGAAAATTCTAGGATAGACTGCTTTTCATGCCTTCTGTCAGATAACTTCATCGAGTGGCTGGAAAGACCGGTCCTGGAATTAAAAATAAAGTTTTATAAAGTGTTTTACAATTGATGCAAAGATTTTTAGACATCTCTTCGACTGATATTGAAGTGTTATATGTGTAAAAAATTGGAATAGAAAAAATATTTGATTTTTCTCAGATCTCTACCCTTATTTCCTTCATTATTTATTCCCGACTGATCGCACATAGGAATCTCGTCGCTGAAATTGATTCTCTAATAAAAAATGTCTCTTTCTTTACAGGGATCAGGATGCGGTGGATCGGTTACGTGGCCACAATTCTCTGGTGGTCGGGCATCGCCAGGTCCCTCAGCTCACTCAATCGAGGTCACAGTCAGTAATTCCTTCTAACTTTTATTCTCTTCGTCCTCATAACCAGGATTCTTCCAATGGATCTTTGGAATCATAAGAGGACGCAATTTAAAAAGGGGGTGTTAAATTTTCTATCTTTCTGATTGCAATAAGGTTGACGAATTCAGTATTAGGTGGATTTTATCATCATGTTGAAATACGAATTTAATTTCAAAATTATTATTGATAAAAAAAGTAATACCCACTGCTAATAATTTCTTTGAATCGTATAGTTTATATTTCAGCTGAATGGACATCTCCAAATTTTAAGCAATTTTCTGGTAAAGCAGATTGATATTAATTTTGACATTACACTTTCTAAAGTGTGAGAATGGAGGTTTTATGTTTAGATTTTTAAATTAATTATTTCACTATATGTACACATTGGATACTTTTATACAAAAGAATTCAACAGAATTCAAAAGTATTCATTGAAGGAGTTTCTGTTTCTAAAGACAAAAACCCGTTATTTCAATCCGTTGAAATCCGCTTATATGGACGTGTTACAGAGTCTGATTTCGCATAATTGATTGCGCAAGTTGATTCACTCATATTTTATAATTGAAACCGATCAACATTGTAGATCGTGCAATTACACATGTTCCGTGTTTCCGCCTGTTATTAACTGCCGTCTGAAAATTCAGTTGTCGGAGAACTTAGACATGGTTATTTCGTTCCCATTGTTTCTATTCTCTGGAAGTTTTAATTAACCCATATTACTCTGTTAATGACCGGATCGCCGACGCGTCTGCCTGACCGGTAATTAGGATTTCTTTTTTTCTGCTCGATGGAGGTATGCTGCACGATAAGTGGTACACTTTCACCAAACCTTCTTGCTGCATTGCACAGCCCCCGAGCCCCCCCCCAGGATTAAAAATTCCTCGAAACGCCATTTCAGATCTTATACAAATTCCACACTGCAATTATCCTGATATCATATCTTGACTGATTTCACGATAATTAGAAAACACTCTAAATCACTTTAAGATATCAGAATGCGTAGCAAAATGGCACCTGATTTCCTTTTACGAGAGCAGAAAATATAAGATTCATAATCAACCTTTCTAGTCATTGCATTATGAATGCTTTAATCATCTTTTCTAGTCTTATGTTTCCACAACAATCCATGATAAGTGCTTTGACAGTAAACACAGTTCCGCAAGCATAAAATAACACTAACATTGAAAGTAGGAGACGCTATTATCCTTTCCATTTTACGAGCAACTAAAAGAAACTTTAGAGCCCTAAAACAATGAACTTGTGAATTGTGCTACTCATTGCACAAATCATGATTTTCATCGTGAGAACAGTCCACGTTTATGAGAAAGTAATAACGACACGCATGCAGAACAGAAAGTTATCTCAATAGGAAAATGATATTTCTTGCAGGGTGAAAATAATAGAAAGTTTCTACATCAATACAAATTAATTACAAGTACTATCATATCAAAAAATGGGCCTTTTCCTTAACACAGAAGTATAAATGTTTATGTTTTTTCCAGGTTACAAAATCAGCCCGAAACCATGTCGGGTGCCAAACCTCGTGGGCGTAGAGGGTACCTGCATGTTCGTGTGGGAGTGCATCAAGTCAGAGGGTACACACGTCGGCGTGTGTGTGGACACTTTCATGTTCGGTAGTTGTTGTGTCCACAACGCGACGAGTAATAGCATAAGTTCTCACAATCCATCCACCTCATCAAATACTCCGAGACCGACCTTAGCGGAGGCCCTGTCGAGCGAATCGACGAGGCTGACGTTGACGTCTCTCTCGAGTTTGTCGCATCCTTCATACAGCACAACGAGACCCCCGAGTCAACCTCCAGTGTCTCATCAGAAGCAAGATGTTGGTTCCACTAGTCAGTTATCAGGGTCAGAGAATCAAGTCGGAAGCTCCACAAGTCATCACACCTTGGGAACTTCAAAACCGAGTCTCAACTCGACAAGACCTTTCAAACCCTTGCCGATCAACTCGGGTCGGCCTTTGCAAAAAAGGCCGCATGCCAAGCCCACTTCTGTTCAAGAAGACAGGCTTCAAACTTCCAAGGTTCCGGGGCAAGCCTCAGGATTCTGGGAAAAAAATGCACAAGATTCGAGAAGGCCTCAGGGAGGCTACCAAGAGGCTCACGGACATCAACAGATGATGAAGACGAGACCGGAGTCTTCGGAACATCAACTCAATGATGGGTCCGTTGATAATTCCGGGTCTGGTGATCTTCAAGAATTTAAAGATAAAGTTGACAACAAACACAGTACTTTGTTGATTCGATTACCGAACAAGAACCAAGGCTCGATCAAGGGTCAAGAACTGAGGCCACACAGGCCAGATTACAGTCAAAGGCCTTCGGAGTCGAGACCTGATGACAGCAAAACTGAAGAATCTGATCTCGCTGTCCAAGAGACGATGCATAGGCCAAACGTCAATTCTCTAGATGATAAAGTGAGTCCTTCTTTATTCCATTATTGATTTGCGCCACTAATTCAATATTAGTTCATTATTTGTTATCTGACTTGTTTCTTCAATGTGAAGATTGATTATGGGGTTGAGATTCAATTGCCAATTAAAAAGAGAGATTTATACGATTTTTTTAGAAGAGATGTTTTATTCAATCATAACTCAGGAGAATATGTTTCTTTGACTCTTGAAATATTACTTATAGTCTCATAAATACAAAATTTACTCTCTGAGCGCTAGGAAGCCTCATTAAACTCGGAAATTTAGTATTAATGACATCTCAACTGTACAGAAAAATCGGTGATATTGTTAGGGAAACTTTTAATGAAGTTTCATGTTTCCGTCATTCAACGAAAATAAATTATTGTTCTTTTGCAGGATAATGTGAATAGTTCGCACCTTAGTTTAAATTTTATCCACACTGAACAGCCGCAATGGGCGACTAAACCAGCGACTTCCAGCAAGCCTTCCATAGATTATCCGAAGCCATATTTTTCTGTAAAAACATCAACGTATCGACCAATTCCATTGAATGGAGAGATGGATGACAGACCCAATTTTGTATCAAAACCCGATAGTCAAAATAAACCAAGCAAATCCTCGACGACGTCAAAACCAACGTATTACAGCAGTCAATCAACCAGGTATGTCACCCGGAATTTTATTTACTGCCGAATATTTAACAAAAAATTACATCCTTTCAGAAGAAAAAGCATAATTTATTCACTTTCTAATTTCACAGTGAAAAATGTGAAAATCTTCTTTTACCATAGTTTAAGAAGCTTTTAATTATATTTTTTAAATTATTCGAATAAAAGTCCCTTTCCTTTCCATAGAATATTATCGTAATCATTTAATATGATTAAATTTTTGAATGTAGTAATTTTTCAATTGTTTTGTCATTGTGCAACGCTTTGATCCACAATTTATAATCAAAATTTGACACCTTGAGATTTAGTGTATACCAATTGTAAAAAATTTGGAAAGAGACAAAGGCACCATCCCCCAGTATCACATAAAATTGAAGAGAATCCATACCATGTCTTTTATCTCAAGAATATTGTGCTTTAAACTGTAGACTGAAAAGCTGGCAATAACTGCAGGCCAGCGTACAGTTATTGCGAGAGTGCAAAAAAAGCAAAAAAAGCGCGTGCAATCGTGAGAATCGTTAGTCATAGTTTTATGACTATTCGTAGGGCTCGAAGCAGCACTTAAAGCTTCTTTTCATTGTAGCGCAGCCGGATCTGTACCACAAACTGCTCACTGGCAAGTGACCACCGAACCTGCCTTCGTAACCAAGCAGAAGCCATCATCAATAAAGCCGGTAACAATATTTGAAACGACTCGTCCTGGTGTATCCAGCTCCTACTTTTGGTCAGACAACAGCTGGACACCTCCGAGACCATCTATCAAGCCTCACTGGACAGATCATCCGAACCTGATGCAAAACGGTCCCGAGAGCTTTCCGCAGAAGCCGAGTTTCAAACCAACGGAAACGCAAGAAGTAAGTTCCTACGGTAAAAATAATGTTGACAGATTAAAAGCTATAATCTCTGTGCTAGATCACGCATAGATCAATCGCGAGATCCTTTCTCAGATGATTCTTGTACGAAAGCTTTTTTACCCAGAATCTTGTTGGACGTTAATAGTCACTTAGTATCTATCTGGAAAAAAAACCTGATTGTTGCCCTGATAGCAATACTTTCCAATTTGAAGCAGAGTAATAGTCTTACTTCTTTTTCTCGCCTTCCATTCCATTTACGGAAAAGTCGAGAAAACCTTCCGAGAATACTTCCGCGTGAAAAGCATTCGGTTCGTTCGCCTTCCAAGGTCGTTCGCTTCATAGCTTCATTACCGTCTCGCGAAAGCAATATTCCTCGAAATCACCGCCAACTCGACTTTCTATCATGTCATGTGTCACACGCACAGAAAAACGGATCTTCCATGCCTTCTTATCTCGGGAGATATTAATGCCTTTCTCTACTTACAACGTAGAACTGGAGGAAAAAGCAATAAGTGACAAATCAGGAAAGGCATTAATATCTCCTACTGTACGCCGATTACGAGTTTTTGCGCTTTCCGAGGTTACGCTTTTCACGAATCTTCAAAGCAATTCCTTAACTTTCTATCACCCCACTCATAAAGAATATAAGTGACTGTGATAGAGAAATGTTTTTATAGCAGACTGAACAAGAGAAATTATATTTAAGGGCGGTCATTAAGGTTACTTGGCATTAGAGACAATATTAACACTCTTAAGTATTAACATCTCCATGACAAGAATTTCATGAATCTCTTCATCAACATAAAGTTCATAAACATAAACATAAATATGTATTTAGGATAATACATAAATAAATTACTTTGAGAGTACTTTGAACTTGGATTTCTCCTTAGAACGATGGTGAAATTATGAATTTCTTCATTCGAAGAAAAGTATTCTAATTGCAGCTATTTTCTTTCCACAGAATGAGTATCATAAGCCCTTCGGTTCAGCGCATTTCATAACAACATCCTACAATGAAACACCAACAAAACCACGCCCAATGAAGAAAACGACGACAACGACAACTACAACCACCACAACGACGACAACGACTACTCAGCGACCCTCGACAACAACTTTTTTAACAAGTACCAATTCAGAGAGCCATTCGGAAACCTCATTGAGGACAGGATCTGTTTTAACGATACCAGCGGCTTCGGAAAATAGAGATATGCAGTGTGGTATTCCTCCTCTTTTTCCAAGACCGGAAACACGGATTGTGGGAGGAAAAGATGCTGCATTTGGAAGATGGCCCTGGCAAGTGTCTGTTAGGAGAACTTCATTTTTCGGATTCTCGAGCACACATAGGTGTGGAGGTGCTGTTCTTAATGAGAATTGGATTGCTACTGCTGGGCATTGTGTTGATGAGTAAGTGTTTTAACCCTTGCTTGCCACATTGGGGTGGATTACACCCCAGTCATTTTTTTTTCTCTTAATTTAAAGTACCGAAACGTGAAGGAAATCGATTTAAATCAATATTTGTCAATAATTCGAGACAAACAAATTGTCAAAGAAAATTATCCTATAGTAAATTTTTTATTAAAGTTTTTATGGCTGAGGTGGCCGACACCCCAGTTTGGCAAGCGTTTTTTACTCCGCTAAGGTGTGGCAAGTAAGGGTTAATAAAAGTTTTTGCAAGTTTTGTTTTCTTTTTTTCCTCAGGGAGCTTCCCACCTTTTCCTGTGGATTTCCAGACAATTGAAAAGAATCCAAAAAATTCAAAGAAATTCAAAAGAATTTAGAAGATTTTAATTTTAAAGAATTGAAAGTAGTTCAGAATTTTTTAGGTGATTTCAAAAGAAATTTAAAAATAAGTATATTTAGAGGTTCAAAATAATTTTAAGGTATTTAAGGTAATTTCAAATTATTTTGGGAGATTTCAATCAATTTTAAACAGACTCTAAAGGAATCTCAAGGATGTTAAGAAATTTAATGGATTTTAAAGAATCTCAAGGGGTTTCAAGGCATTTCAAAAGATTTTTAAATTAATCATTTGTTTTCTAAAACAAAACGCTATACTGTTAAAAATCCTTAAAAATTTCTTAAAATTCCTAAGAACTTTTTCAAAATTCTTTAAAATTCATTAAAATCTCTTAAAATGCCCTAAAATTCCACAATCTTTCAAATCACTTAAAATTCCTATTACTGAAAGTGCGGTTTATCAGCAAAGTTAATATCAAACTTGTTAAGAAAAATTATAATTAAAAAATACTGTTAGACACCACTTCCTCTATAATTTCCTACACATATTTACGTGCAAAGCTTCAATTTCAGCTGTTTCCGTATCCAAAGTTAAACGAATATCAATGGCAAAAAGTAATTGAGGCAAAAAACAGTGTTCAATTAATATATATACGAGATACAAAATTTTAATCCACTTTTTCTTTTTCATTGATATTTTTTCTGACCCTCGTTAGTCGTATTTTCTTATCTTCCTTTTACATTTCTTGTCCTTCTCTCCTCTTTTTACCATTTCCTTCTTGTTTTCTTCTTTAGCAAATTGTTTACTTCCCACATTACTTTATCAGCGTTTACTACTTGTAAGACTCATATTTAAATGTTCCGCTTCAGACAAATAGATTTTTTTATTCCAACCTCCTGTTGTCATTTTTTTTATCCATTCGCAATTTTTCTTACATTCTTCTTTCAATCTTAGACTTTTTAAAAGGATTCAACGACTAAAAATTTACTTTTATTTTTTTTTTCAGCTTATTGATATCACAAATCCGAATTCGCGTTGGTGAATATGACTTCTCATCGGTCCAAGAACGTCTTCCTTACGTGGAAAGAAGCATAAGCAAAAAAGTCGTACATCCCAAATACAACTTCTTTACTTTCGAGTACGACCTTGCCTTAGTGAGGCTCGAAAGTCCTTTGACTTTCGCTGCACACATTTCTCCTATTTGTTTACCTGCTGCAGACGAATTATTAATAGGAGAAAATGCCACCGTCACAGGCTGGGGTAGACTGAGTGAGGGCGGAACTTTACCCTCAGTATTGCAAGAGGTAAAACAAAATTCAACATTTTTTTTATGAAGAAAAACAAAATGAAATTTAAATTATAATTTCGAAATTGAACAAAATATTTTTTCCAGGTTTCTGTTCCAATTGTGAGTAACGATAGGTGTAAATCGATGTTCCTCAAAGCTGGTAGACACGAATTCATACCCGAAATTTTCCTATGTGCTGGCTACGAAACAGGAGGTCAAGATTCGTGTCAAGTAAATATTTTGTCCAAAGCAAACTGTTAATAGAATACAGAATGATTTGTGACATATGATAATGATTCTAGGGTGACTCTGGAGGTCCTCTTCAAGTTCGTGGAAAGGACGGTCGCTATTTCCTCGCCGGCATAATTTCATGGGGAATTGGTTGCGCGGAAGCCAATTTACCAGGTGTCTGCACTAGGATCTCGAAATTCGTTCCCTGGATTCTCACCAACGTCGCTTAACTTTATGCAGACAAAAAGTACTGTTATTAATCAGCAAAACATATTTCTGAAGAAGATTTTACAATCCATCTTTCGTCCAACGTCATTCAAATGTAATCCATTCATAAATATTTATTGTTAGCAAGTCTTTCATTTCTGCATAAGGCAGAAAAAATACTCGAAAAAAGTTGTATCACTTTGTGTGAATTTTGTATCACTTGACTGAGACACATCTCGCAAAGCGACGACACGACTGATGAACTATATTCATGTTCCATAGAAGAAATAGAATTAAGCTGATCGTCAATTCAGCCTAGTTTGGATCATCAAATGTCGCATTGCTCAATAAACGCTGATGCGAAATTTTCGATAATTTAGACGTTCGCTGTGCGGAAACAAGAATGATTTCATTTTTTCTCGCATGGCGTCAAACATATTCTTTGTAATATAGTAGTCATACTTTTTTTAATAACGAACACTTCAAGCAAATCGAATGTTTGTGATGATTTCTGCTCATTTTTATCGCAATAGAAGTGTATTTTAAATTGAATTCAGTTTTCTTTTTCAATTTATTAAGGCCCTCGAGAAATACTTGAAGAAATTTGTGCCAATTCGAGGCGCGGAACTGTATCTATACATATATGTATAAATACGAGTAAGATGAATAAATAATATATTCGCATAGTGTTTAATTTATGTGACATGAAACAATATAATTGAACTTCCAGGAGTTCAAAGAATAGGCGCAAATCGGTGAATTCTAAGTTTTCAGTGAATTTTTGACGATTTTCTTTTGTAAAAAAATTGAATGATTATTTTACTCTAAAGTTAGAATTCTTTCTGTATAGCAAGGTTTTGTAAATGCTGAACTTCTTGCCCGAGACGTTCGACTTTAATTGTGGATAATTCCCGCTCATTTTCGCTTCATCGAATCTTGGAAACGAGACTCGATTCGTGGTTTGCGATTTCATGATTTATCATCTTGACGCTACTTTTTTTTTTATTTACACGAATTTGTACAGAGCACGATGTACATGCATGCGCGCAAGTATATGCATGTGCATTTGACATATAGGAAGAAACTTACTTTTATAAATATAAATATAAATATAAATATATATAATTGTTTATAGATCTTAGTCTTATTATTTATAACTATAAGTATTGTGAAATAAATACAAATTTATTAATTTTTGATGGCTCATTAAACTAACATCACTCTTTCACAGAAGGTGCCAATTTTCATTATCGTCTATTTTAACTTGATAGTAGTTCTTAATTAAGTTGCTATATAGTGTCCAACTTTTTAATATTTTTTAGTTTAAAATTGTATTAAGATATTTTTTCATTTAAACCGTAAATATTATAATATCCTTGAGTTGAGAGGATCGTCGATGCGACCAGCAATTAGAGTGACTGAGGTCTCAGTATCGATGATAAAATAAAGAAAAGGTTGTTCAGCAACAAAGGAGACAGGACCTGCCCTTTCCAAGAGACCATTACCTATAAAATTCAAAGTTTCGATTATATCAGATCCGTGATTATTAAAAGTTTGAAGATCTTTTAAATCGTGATAGGTAAGTAGTTGATGTGTAAGAAAATTATTACCGCTATTATACGTTAAATGTGTAATTGAACTGGAAGAGAAATGGAAGGATACAATTTCTATCCTGAAAAATGGTCTTGTTGATTTAACTTAAAGAAGAATTTCCAGCTCGTTGCATGTGTCAATAACAGTATTATTTACAAAAAGAAAAAAATGATGAGTTACAAATATGTTCACATTTAAAACCATCCCATATCTTTCAGACAGATGATAATTTCGCTTTGTAGTACATCCTCTTTAAGAGTTAATTGTATATATTAAGTCTTTAAATATATTAAGGCATATCGATTAAAATGAAGAGATAAGCATTATTCACATAAAAATAGAGACGCAGTATAGATGTAGAAGTGGAAATATTCAGAGAAAAAGACAAACATAATGAAAGAGGGAATTGATAGTTTTAGCTTAATGAGTGAAAAATTCCTCTTTCGTTTTAAAACAGCTTATAGCGCAAGGTCTCCTTCTCGTATTTCTTCGGTTGACTCACGCAGGATATCAGCTATTAAATTCAACAAACTTTACCACAATACTGAGAAAATTCCCGATAGTAACTGGTAACTAATTACAAAGAACGAGAGAGGCTAACCATTTGTAAATTATAGAATACATAATAATAAAGAAGAATCTTTATAGCGAGATTTAAAGTTAAGTTTCAATTAACAAATGGGAAACAATTCACTCATATTTGTATGATTGGAATGTTTCTATAATATTTTTTCTATTGTTTAGGTGCACTTCTTTCTCAAGAAAAGACATGAATTCTTCAGGGTCACCTCTTTTAAAAAAAAAGTCAATGTCACTAAACAAGTGGATCTTCCTGATGGTTCGTTATCTCTAGTCAAAAGAAGAATAGTTTTCTAAAATCTTCAACTTTAATTTGAAAAATGAGGTTCTTTAGGACTCTCAAACTCTTTTCATGAAAACAAATAAGTGAAACACGTGAACTTCATTGTTGGTTCTTAGGCAACAGCGCATACAGTAGTAGTAGTCAGTAATGGTCGGCCAAGTATTCAAGATGCACAGCGAGACGATTTTGTCATTATAGAATAAAACATGTTTACTTTGCTTACATCACAATCGAATTTTTTCCCTAAATAGAACTCACAACTTTCCCCATTTATCTAATATAAACGAAAGAAAGATTTTCTATGTTCAACGATTCACCGAGAGAATTGAAAAGAATTACGATTGAATTGTCCTTTCGTACTCCCACCTTGCAATCGTAATAAAAAAAGGCAATTTCCTGAATGAAATCGTTTCTCGTTATCACTGGCTCGTCGATAATTCGCGAGGTGTGAATTCAACTTTTTCTATTAAACATTTCCAGCCGAGGGAATTGATTTATTCAATAAAGATATTTTTATCGGATAATAAAAATCTCATCAGTGGAAGATGGCAGATAAAATGGAATGAAATGGAAGTTGTAAGTTAAGTGGAAGGGTAAGAAATATAATATTAGTGGATAGTGCGAAAGTATGTTGCAAGCAGAGAAAAAGAACCTGGATAGAGAAATCGATAAGCGTCCCGACGTGGTGGAACAATCAGAGGAAATTCTTGTTGTGTCGACTCACGAGAGCTGGTTCTGTCTGGCTCCATATAATTTCTTATATTTACTCCAATGCTTTGCTGAACGTCCCGAGCATAGACACCGATGTCTGGAGTCATGGGAGATAAATCTGCTGCTCTTGGCTCAAAGACATCTCTTATGCCCAACTAAAATTTCCCAAAGAAAATTGAAATTTTCTTTATTATATCGTTCAATTTTAAGCTGCATTCTTGAAGGCGAAACCTTCAAATCTTCAAAGTAAAATCGCCCACAAGTTTTCGACACAATATGTTTTTAAAGAAAAAAAATCTCACCCTTTGCAGGAATGGGGTGAGAGTAACAAAGCCTTTTAGCATAAAAGACGGTATAGTTGCTCTTATCCAAGTCGGCTGCAGGTGCTTGCGCAACAATCGTAAACTTTTCAAAGTGAGGTCTCTCGCCAGTCGTAAAGTATCGGGTCTTTCAGTGGGTAGAAACAAAATAACGTTGTACCTCGGATTCTGAAAACAAAAACCGTCTATATATATATATATATATATTTATGCAATGATAATAATTAACCAATTTCGCTCATTCTTTCGACAATGAAAAATACAATTAAATGTGTGCAATCGAAATGGAGTCTTTCTACGCGAGATAAGACATGTGAGTCAAGGAAATTGTGGAAGGTCGCAGGAAAAACGGATGCTTCTTTAAAATGGCCCTTGGCGACAATCTCGTCTCGAAATGCGTCTCGCTCGTTGAACTCTCTTTCTATAATTATCACGCTTGGTAAACTTCGTCTTTTGCGGAAGATTATCATTTTGCTTCACGTTATCCAATCCGCGTAACTTATTACTGTTTTTCCCTTTCGGTGGCTGTACATATTTCCTCAACAATAAGACGAAACATTTATTATTCATGCTTCAATAATTTGATGTTGATATTTGATAATAGTTTCCGTTTTGCGAAAAGAAAATAGTAAAGTTTATTGAGTAAATGTTTGTTTTCAAAATTAACTAGATCCTCGCCTCAGAATAGAATCAATTATGTTTAAGAGTCGAAATTAAATAAATACCGGTTCAATCGAGGTAAAGTAAAGTGACAATCGTATTTATGTTTCGTTCCACGACCAATAATATTGAGCTTATTTTCAGGGTCTTCCTTGTAGACTGGTATAAAACGAAATAGGTATAAAGGAGCTGACACTGTGCTCGTAAACTATCCTTCACATTGAGCATTGCGAAACATGAAATGGGTCTTTTTATGGGGAAATAAAATACGCTTAGAAACTGACATCTAGAGGAAATTCCACGGCCACGGCCTTTAATGAAGGGAAATATGCGAAGGGTAGAACTGCGGTGTAGGTTGCAGCTGATACGGAGGCCACATCGCATCCATTTATTAGAAACGACACTTGTTTAGAATCCCTGATAGCTGCCTCATCAGCCTCCGGGGCTCCTCGCCAAATGTTTAAATGTTGCATCCAGAGTCCATCATCTGAAGTCAGAAATAAGATTTTCTCTCTAAAGTTTTCTCTTTTCAAAATATCTTGTATCTTAATGAATTCATTTTATTTTCTTTGGTATAGAATTTTTTTATCTATTTCAAACTTTAAAAGATTAATCGTTCTGTGGTTCAGAAGAACTTAACAACCATGTTTTCTGTAAGTTTTTGTTTGTGGGAGGCACTTTCGATCAGGATATTGCCATTTCGTAATGTTTGATGTTTTCTTAAGATCTCAAATCTGCAGAAAAGCCTTTTTAAAGAAGAAGTATGTAAACTAGACGAATTTTAGAAACTCTAATTAACTGTACTATTTTATATGGAAATTAATTCTCTTGCAAAGTAGTTTTTAAGAAAATGCGATTAAAGATTTCTTGGAAGTTTGAGAGGAATTCTCGAGAATCTGTCTGGAATGCTTCCGACGGTAATTGCATTTGATTGTGTGGTTCGGTATAGGAACTAGATGGTATGAATTAAATCAAATAAAATCGGTGTCTAGATCTTAATAAGAATCAAATTCTAATTTCATCAGAATTTGATTTCTTTAAATTTCTTTAAATCTTTGATTTCTTTAAACTAAAATCTTGTAAATAAAGAAAATTTACATGAGAAAAGCTTTTCCATCCCAGCCTACCATGGAAATCCTCCGCAAGTCCGCATCCCAAATAAAGTTTTAATTTGATCAACCTTTCAGCATAAATCTCAGCTTGGAACTTTATCTTTTTCTTAGCAAGTTGTCCTACCTGGATAAGTTGAAAAGTAATGTTCAGCACTTCTCCTCCTGCGAACTCTATTCGAAGAAGGATTCTCCACCATCGACAAAGTTTGGGCCCCCATTACGGAATCCATTATGGTAGTAAATTCGTCCGTTGTTGAAGTTGGCATATCAATAGTTGTAGAAGGAAAATCTGTTGTAGTGCTAGTGGATAGATCGGTTGTAGTCGCATCCATTGAAGTCGTGGATTCTGATAAACGAGCTAAAATATTTGTTGAACTTCTATTTTTATGTAGAAATTGAAAGCAAACTTGAAAGTGAAATTGTCTAGAAGGAGTGCAAACTGCAAAGTTCTAGTTGTGAGAATTATCTAACTAAGAAGAATATAACTAAGAAGAAGAAAAAAAAGAAGAAAAAGAAGAACAAGCTACAGAAAACCAGGATGACCCATTTCAAACAGCTATGCCTCATTTATAATCAAGCAATTTGTAAAAGACGTTACTATATATAAAAGCACATTACTCGAAATGGGAAGTTAGTCTATTCCTCTAAAACACATGGAGATTAATTTGGAACAGGTCATCATAAATCCGAAACCATATCAAAGACAGGCACCTGTTGATTCAGAATCATATATAACTACGACAGACACAGTTTCCAATTCCATCATACTTGCGGTTGATCCGCCACCAGTAGTCATTCTCGATCCCATCGTAGAAGTAATAGGTTCTCTGAACCAAGGTCCAGTTCTGAACCTATCCGAAGAAGCTGATCTCACTGTTAATGTACTTGGTCTAGCAGTCGCTGAGGTGCTTCTTAAACTGAAAGCAGTAAACCTAGCTGGAGTTGCTCTTGATTGAATTGTAGTAGGTTCTATTGTTGTAGGTTCTGTTGTAGTAGGTTCTGTTGTAGTAGATTCTGTTGTAGTAGATTCTGTTGTAGTAGGTTCTGTTGTAGTAGGTTCTGGTGTTGTAGGTTCTGTTGTAGTAGGTTCTGTTGTAGTAGTAACAGATTCAGTAGTAGTGACAGCATTTGCAATAATAGGAGCACTAAACGTAAAACTATCAACACGAGCTGTTGAAGTCGTTACTATCCCTCCAACAGCGACTCTATCCATCATAGGACCATAAGCTAATCCAGGATTATTAACAATCATCTGAGTTGACAATTTTGACTCAGCAGCTAAGCTCGATAGTCTTGCTGGCATATCTGTCGTATTTAAAGGAATGTCCAGTCTTTCCATAGTGGAAGCGATAGGAGTTGTTAAAGGGTTTGCAGTTACAGCTGGAGAAGGTATCGCTTGCACAATGGGAGCTGCATTGCCTGGAGTATCAGTGATGATGTCAACTGATGTGTCAATTGTTGTTGAGGGAGCATTTGTCGTTGAGGGAGTATTTGTTGTTGGAGCAGTTCCATCTGTATTTGATAGAGCTGTTCCTGGCGGAGATACTGTTGAAGCAGCTCCATTGGCTGCAGTTGCTCCATTGGCTACATTGGTTGCAGTTGCTCCATTAGCTACATTTTCTCCGTTTGCATTTGCTAAAGTAGTTGATGTCATAGTCGCATCACTTCCTGCAGGTTGATTCATAGATCCATCAGAATTGATCGTTGTCATTCCATTCGTTAGAGACTGCATTGTGCTGATTGTTGCACTACCGATTGTTGTACTACCAGTTGCGTTACCAACTGTCGAATCAGTTGTGTTCAAGTCAGTTGTGTTTTGTCCATCAATTGTGAAATCAAAACCGTAGAATCTTAAAATATCCTCATATTCAGGACGCAGTCTAGTGTTGTCTCTGTTCAAGTTTAATCCACCGAGAAAGCCGTCTGCGTTGAGGTAACTCTTTAAAATAAATTTTAAACATTAGAAAATAATCATGAGGAAATTGGAATCTTCATATCTTTGTCCTGGTAAAAAATCTCACCCGCAATCTTCGATGGATGTCTCGCAATCCAATTCTCGTGATTTGTCGATCATGTGGAAGGTTTAAAGCTTCTCCTATCTGTTTACTTCCTCTTCCGGCTGAGCCTTCATAGAGAGCGATTAAAACAAATCCTAGACCCGTTGGGGAAAATGCGACATTTCCAGGCGTATGATATTGTTGAAGAATTTTTACACTCAAGTCGTTCATCACATCTGTCATGACATCCACTGGACGTCGAGGAGCTGAACGCATCCATTGCTCGTAGTGAGCATTGCGATAATGGCCATTCACGACGAGAAAACAAACTTTAATAAGAAAATATTGGAGGTGTTAATTTACTATGTTTATATATGTCGATTCTGATGATTATAAGATTATGAAAATTACTATACAATTTTAAATAGTTCCAATAGATGCTTTATTAAATGGCTTAAAAGTATTCTTATAGAAATAAACTTGTTAATTTAACCATGAAGAAAGTTCAACGACATATTTAATGCTGAATAAAAAAAATAAGATTTGATTTAAATATAAAAGTTTGAAAATATACATATGTAGGGTTGTAAAGTTTCATTTAAATACATTGGAATTTATTTTTGTATTCTTTTGAATTTTTATGAATTCTTTAAAATTCAATTCAATTGTGATGACTTCCCTAAAATCACTTAAAATCTCTAAAAATCATATAAAGCCTTTATGAAATCCCTCAAAATACTTATTATTATTAATTATTTCTGCTAGTAATTGCAAATAATTTTAAAAGCACATCATAATTTATTACATATTTATATTTGATCGTTAACCGTAAATTTTAGAATTTAAACACTATAAACATTATCTTCATGCATCCATACATTTCATTTAATCACACTTGAATGTACTTATTTTTTTACTTGAATTTTATAAATATAGTTGAAATTTTGAAAGTGTATTTGTTTGTCTTTATCTAATGAAGTAAAGAGTATTTCCACCTACGTTTTACGAGGATAATCCATGTTGTTAGTACCATTTTCTTTAGCTTTGCTATCGAATCTCAGTTCTGATCTCAAGAAATCAGAAAATTCGAAAATGCTCAGCTTCTTCACTTAGAACTTTTGCATGATTTATTTGAAACGCGCGGGACTTATCAAGAGGATTAGAAGAATTAGTCTTTGCTGGACGCGTTCTTCTATAGAACTGCCGCGGTTCTCGTCGTGGGGCCCTCAAGACTCTGGGATTTTTAACATGCAAGGTCGTCAGGTAGATAACCCCGTACCATCATTTTATGCGATAGTTCCTCCCGGACACAGCGGAATCCACAAATCTATTGATTTCTTCCTCATTCTGAAAATATACCAACATACCTCAAAATTTCAATATTTTCCCACACCTCGTTACATTTTTTCATGCATGTCATTCAATACTCTCTGATGAAAGACGCAGGAATTGGTATCTATTCAAAATTTGAAATTGAAAAATTATAATCGTTGTTTAAAATTGCACAGAATAGTTTCTCAAGATAATTAACTGAAATAATGTTATTATCGTAGACATGATGAATTGTAAATTACTAATGCTAATTCATCCTAATTTCATTTATTCGCTTGTATAATAGACAAAAATACCTAAATTAAATTCGAATGATCTCATGAAACTCAATTAAAGCCGGAAATTGTACGAAATTTGCAAATGTAGTTGAATCTTATTGCTCTAATGAAGGTGCATAAATATTTCGAGTGATTTTAATCTGACAGGTGAAATAACAAGAATTCATACACAAAGAGCCCAACTTTCCGTTGTATTTGTATGAAAGCTACTTCTATGCATCATATCTCTTTGCTTCGCCTTTTCTTTTTACGGCTTCCTTTTTTTTCCTACGATCACACGCTATACGATCTTATATAACGTGATCTATCAGCAATCTACGCAAACTTCGAGCTTCCATTGTAACCCACGTTGATCTTGATCGGTGATCGCGCTCAACTACATGTAATGACGGAGAATAAAAGAGCTCGACACAAAGAAACAACAATTAACAGTCATTTCATAAACATTTACGCGAGAATCTGACATAAATGCGTATAGCATTTATTATATTATATTCATTTCCGTTCCTTTTCACTGAGCAAACTATTAAGGTAAAAATCCTAATTCCTAGGGGCCACCTTTCAAATTATATGGCCCAGTGGTCTCTCCCATTGGGCTGAAGTATCAGACATCTAATCTGACGAAAATTAATTTTTTTTTTTCATTTTTATTCACAAAAATATTTTTAAAAAGGTAAAAAACAAGGTTTTACAATATTTTAATGGGAATAAAGCGACAAAAAACCTAATAAGAGAAACAATTCGCCCGAGAAAGAAACATTTTCGGTTTAAAAGTTGAACAAGTCGTATTTTTCAATTGAACATTTTTTTAGAAAAAAAAAAAACTCGCGAAAAGCAACATTTTTATTTAAATGTCTACGCCAGACTTACCCTTTACATTTTTGGAAGAGTCGAATAAGTTTGTTTGCTTACTGAAGTTTGAAAGATTGGCACTAACTCCAGAAGGCTAGTTATAGTTTTCATTCATTATAGAGTGAATAGCGTAATAAGACAGTGCCCCATGGTGAACAGTTTCGAGTGGGAGACTCATTATCCATTATGTAATTTCATGACTTTTACCCAGTGCTTTGCATCGTTGCTAAATACGTAGCGATCGTTCAAAACAATGAAACCTTTAAGATAACTGCTTCGCGCCACCAATTATACTCTATTCCTTTATTTCATATCCACTAAACAACAAATCAAACGGCTTACTCTAATTAAGAATGAATGCAAAACTTGAGTGCATTAGGTGAAAATGAAACGGAAGAATTCATTTCAATTTAAAAAGGTGCTTTAATTTATGTCCCTTTCATTAACATTTATTCTAGGAGACGAAAGGACGAATAAGTTTTCTTTCGTAAGCCTCTTTCTTCTTATGCCAGCCAAACTCGAAACTAATCACAATTGCTGCAATTATAAAACCTGAAAAATATACGAAAGATGAACAAAAGTCTAGAGTATTAAATTATATTTATCGAGGGAACTTAACATGCCCTATGTAATTGAAAATTAACAAACTATAGTTGTTAAACTATTTGATCGACTAGTTTAAATATCTCGAGAAGATTAAGGAAAAAACAAATTACTCCATTTAAATAGGCAGATTTATGAGCAAGATTAGAATTTATTTTGCACTTCCGTTCATTTTGGACATTACGCAAAAGACAAAGCTAATAATGATTGACTAATGCCAATATAATATCCTTTCAGATTGCGCAATTTCTGCCTTATTGAAAATTTGTCTTTTGGAGAAATCCAATTTTATCCCGAATAATATTGATCCTATTGCGGAACTAATTATTCTAGAAATATAGTTTATAACTGGATTTATTTAAAATCAAGACTTCTTTCTTACCAATAGCCAGAACAAAAAATATCCCCTGCATGTCCCTCATGTTGACTTTATGATTATCAGCCTCCTGACTATATCCAGGTGCCTCCCAACACTCATCTTTCATCGGCATTCTTTCAAGAATCCATTTTTCTATCAATCCGGCTTCATGCATTCTTTTTAATCTAGAAAGAAATTAAATTAATAGAATAATTCTTAAAAATTACTAGAAATATTAATTCAACTTAAGTGATGGCAGTAGCGGTAACTAGTAATTTTATTATCTACTCCAGCGTGATCGCACAAGTTAAAAATCTTTGAGCGCGGCTAGGACTCGGTTATAATGATTAAATGTTCTAACAAATAAATATTAATTCAACTCACTCCTTATCGATCATCTTCAGATAAGGACTTTCTTGACCAATCATCATCGCAATTGGTTCACTTATAAAGTCATTAGAACTAAGAGAGAAATGACATCGACCAGTATCTAAAAGATCTTTCCTCATCAGAATTTTAAGAGTCGATTTCCAATCTATCAAAACATGATTTCCTTCTCGAATCCGAGAAATAATATTACGATCGTTGGTGGATTTGTGTCTCTCTGCTTTTGAGAGTAGTTCCTCGAATTTTGGTTCCTTGATCGTTTGCCGGTATTCCTCTAAGAAACTTCCATTTGGGAAGCTCCATGTGTACTCGGCGCTGCGAGAGAGAAGGTCATCTATGGAAGAAATCGTGTCGTCCATTCTTGGAAACGTCAGAAATGCTACCAGACTTCCGGAATAAGTTGCTACAAGGACCATGACGACCAGCCACCAAGTTCCCACTACTAAGCGAGCACTATCTGCTCGAGGCAAATTCATTCCACCTGCATTATACAAATAAAATTAAAGTATTTGAAAAAATTTTATTTTTTATTCTATGTATCTCCTTTCGGCAAAGATGCATAAGGAACTATTAAAATCTCTTTATTATTTAAACTGTTCCAAACACTCTTTTCCAACCCTCCTTTCCTCCCTCTTTTTCATCGCAATTTTATCAACTTCCCTTTTCTCCAGTTTGTTTTCAACCATTTTTTCCCAAACTTCTTTTTTCGAAAAAATAAATACTGAATATATAAAGAGTGTTGCTGGGGCGTAGAAAAAGAAGTTTACAAGTCATGGGAAAAAAGGTAAGTTTGGAAGGCTTTTAAGACTTGGAAAAAAGGTGTAAAAAAAAGCAATTATATGTATTGGAAATGGAGTTTTACAAAATAAGGTTCTCAGCAAAGAATGTTGGAAAAAGGAGGTTGAAAAAGGTGGCAAAGGTTCCGGGAAAAAGTTTTTTTTATCTCAATTGAGATTTTCATGATTTACCATTGAACTTTAATAACTGATATGTCAATGTACTATAATTCTACGTTATTACCTTCGATGGGAAATAGTTGCCTAAAGCAAATGCAAATAGGCCCACAATAGCAATTTGTAGGTAAGTAGCTTTTTAACGTCTTTAGCATGAAGTATGACATTAAATATCGACAAGGCCAATGATTTTGCACAGAATACGCATTATGTTATTTAACGATATGCTTCTGCGAACCAGAAGATAACATATGCATAATATACTGTATACCTTGCTGTAGAAGAGCTCCATAGATGTACCACACACATTCATTTGGCGTGTTTAAACCTACAGCTTCCTTTACGTCAATCGATGGTTTCGGACTCAACTTGTGTATGAGATGTAAGATTGGTCCTATTATAATAATGGCAGAAGCCAGACAGATCCACGTCTAAAAAGGAAGGACTACTATAAAATAAATAATAAAGTAACAGTTCAGCATCTTTTAAGTTCAGAATTTTAACTGCTTTGCTGTTTGGAAAGGAGGTAATTCGCTTAATAATTCGCTTCTGTTCATATACAACGTGTCTGGAAATTCTTGCTTAACTTCTATTATTTTAGAGCTTATGTTTCAGTCATTTTATTAACGTTTTATAACTTAGATGCAATTAATTGCTATAATTAATAATTATTGAATAAAGCGTTCATATAAAGTTCTATATTTTTCCAATTTTAACAATGTAGCTTCGGAAACAGAAACACCCAGTGCATACAAGTTTATGACTTCAACTTTATGTCTGGCTTTTTACGTATTGAGTTAAACTTTTATTTTCAACAATATCACTTTTTATGTTTCATGTTTACTGGTAACAAAAACCGAAGAATGTGAACGATCCACAAGCAAAGTTTTTTCTTTGAGATCAAAGAACTCTTCACTGAATGAATTTTTATTCACAATGAATATCTATTTTCTAGAAACATATGCTATATACCTCACTCGAAAAAGGTGAGATGAAGAGTAAAGCCCTTGACAATGGTTTAGGCTTAGGCGTCAAGAGAGTATAAGTTTGCACGGAAATAGGCACAGTGTAGTTAATTACACTTTTTCTGCTTTCATAAACAGTATAAGCGCAAGCACCAAAGAATACTTTCTTATTTTTAACCAGTTCAATCATTTTTTCTGGTATTTTCTGACCATCAAATCCATTCTTTATCTGGTTCTTATTTTCTGACGTCTTATTCTAAAATTATGTAAAATATTATAAAGAAATATTTCTAGAGTGAAATCCTATGAAAGTTGTCAAACACTTGATTAAAAAGTTACCTTTTTGGAAGCATCTCCACTTGAGCTATTCACCGGTTTTGATAATTCAGAACCGGTTGCTACGATGACTTTATACGTAAAATTCAATTTTTCACTCAAATGATGAACAATGTCGAAAGTTAGACCGTCAAAAGTTGGAACCCCATCATCGGAATATTGCACTATCTGCCATGGAGGGTTCTGTAATCATTTTTCAGGAAAATACAAATGCAATACTAATGTAAATTTATATAAAGAATGAGTTATGGATAAACTATCCAGTCTGAAGAAAATTCATGCAAACGTACATGATAAGTGATGATTGGCAAGGTTTTACCCCTAAAGCCAAAATCGATATGGGGAAATATAGACCCTAACAAATTAGATCCTGGTCCCGGAGACCACGATCCAGAATCGATTAATTGTCCCTTTACTGCCAGAACAGAATCGAATGAATTTCCCCAAGTTATCGCCGAGCCAATCTTCCAAGATAAACATTGGCCGCAATTACCTCCGGAAGTTGATCTCTCTTCAGCAAGGGCTTTCTGTCAGACACAAATACACAGATCATCAGAGTTTAACCACACAGAAGGATAAAATCGCAGACAGAGATGCCTAAGCACTTAGCTTGTTTAGTAAATTTAAAAAAACATTTGGTAAAATACAAGAAACAACGAATAATTATTGCTACATTTCAATTTACTTTTTGTTCATCAGTCAAATAAAGAATCATCAGATAAATAAATCTTTGTTTCATTAACTTAATAATTAATACCTACATTTACATATCGAACCACCTCTTTTACTCTTTCATTTTTTGCTAATCTGAGAACCTCAAATTCTTCGTCGCTAACTTTTGAATATAAGTCCAATTCACTCTTAAGGGAAACTTCTAAAGCCCGCGAGAGAGCTTTAACCAATTCTTTAACATGACAGAATAACCCCGACTGAAATACAGAAAATGGTCATTTTAATTATTATCATAGTGTAAATTTAATGTCTAAATTCGTAAATAATTAATTACATGGCAAGAATCACGAAATTTCGTGACATTATAAATAAAAGCAACATTTTCGCCCTCAGTTAACTTCTCAGCAAATGCACTTATGTTGGTTTTATGGTTTGTAGTGTCGCTTAATATGTAAAGCCATTGACTCCCAGGATGAATCATTTTTAATGAACGTGTCTTTAATAAAATACCAATATTTTATAGTATATTTATCTTAAAAGCAAAAAGGAATTATAATTTATTTAAATTTCAGCGTGACTTTCGACCTCAGAAATTCAATTCAAGAGGTAGAAAGTTTCGTTTGCGAAATTATTGTCACACCTTCCGCTAAAGTGTAATAAAAATAAAAACCAACTAAAAATTGATATTTGCAATAAAGATGAATTAGCAAAGCGATTTCCATCTCGAGTAAAACTCTTTTCTTGATGAAGCAATAAAGAGGTGCATTTTTCAAGAAAATATGCGTGAACTAATTGAAATGAGGCTTATTAATTTGCAAATGATTAATTTGTTCGAAATTAATTGCTCACGGCTTCGATCAGTGCATTCACCATATCAACGGTTACAATAACCATGAAACAATTTCCTAATTGGTCGACTTGGAAATCGGTTAATGTCTTCATAATTTGCTGTCTCATTATCTGATAATCTTTCTCATATTTGATCGCAAATAGCGATATTGAAGCCACTGTCACTTTTTTATTTGGCAATTCGATCGACAAAACTTTGAGGACTTTGCTAATGGTATCTCTTTCTTGAAAAGAATAATATCGAAATAAATAACAATAAGAGAAAGCGATCTGGAATAGATTCTTAAGCTAATCAGGTTAATGTTTAAATAAATATTACATCTAGAAATAATTACCTGAAGAGCCTTCAAATATTTTTTCATTTTTTTAATAGTTTACTTGAAATTGTTTTGTACGTACTAAAAGAAGTGTCGTCATAAAGAATGTTAATTTTCTTCCATGAGAGTGAACCGGAAGCTCTCAAGTCCAAGAATAATTGAGGCAGCTCTTGTCCAGGATTTATGACAGGAATGCTAATACCTTCCTGATCTGGGAGTCGCGGGCAATCTGAATCTATTGAAAAAAGTTTCTATTAAATGATTTTGATATAAAATAAAATGAATTATATATAACAGTTGCAGTTTCTATATAAAACTGAAGATCTTCAAAGTGAAAAAAGACTTTGGTTTGAATTTTCAAAGATTATACCAGACCAAGATCGTATTTCAACCAAGAATGTTTGCTTTTCCCTTGAGAGAAATTAAGTTACTAGCAAGTATTATTTACGCTGCCTGTAAGGTATAAATGAAGCAAGAGAAACTCGAGAATCACCTCAACACTTCACAAATTCTTTAGGGACAGGAAACGTGACACTTGTTCAGCGTTTCTCATTAATTTTAACGCCCAATGAAATTTAGCAAATTAAGATTGCTCAGGGACAATCTCCAATTTTGAATTCCCTAATGTTATATCTTCTCGAAAACATACTACTTATTATACGAAATTTAAAGCAGTTATCTTTATTCGAAAACCCAATTATTTTTTTTTCATTTTAGTTCAACCTTTTAAAATTGAAGTTACTTAAATTAATAAATATTATCTTACTAGTTATGGCAATGTGTACAAGTCTCTCTTTTTGTGCTATTCTAAATAAAGTCCACGTCCGTCGACAGGTTGCAATTGAAAATAATACAGTGTAATCTATAAGTAGGAGTAGAATATTTAATTAATCTCTATTAATAAATATTTAAATACAGATTTAAAGTTACTTTCTACCTCTATGGAGATTAACTCTCGTATCTGCATAAACTTTTATTTCGATTCCACCTACTTGCATCCATTCTCTAATAACATTATTCATTGTCTTAGAAATTTTTGACATGGTATTTTCATACAGTTTTTCTTCGCTGAAAAAACTTTTCTCAATGACAACCGCTGTAAAAAAAAAACAAAATAAAAAAAAATATGCAATAAAACTTTTTGGTCTTTTTAAATTAATATCACAGAAAGGAAGTGTATAATTTAATAGATAAGGGATTGTATATTTGTGTCAATTAAAATTTTTTAAAAATGCAGTGAAGCAGAGATGCTTTTACAATCTTATAAATATAACAAATAATATTGTGATGAAATTAAAGAGTAGTTAACAAACCCATGGTTGCATTTGAATTCATAAGGGATGGAAAGTCGTTATATCCCTTAGAAATATCGACGATCAGCAGGAAGAAAAGCAGAAAGGAAATCATTCTGACTGATGCGAAGGAAAACTCTTCGATCACTGAAACTTTCTCGCACACTGATATGAAGGCCTTGACTTCAATATTAATATTCTCATTATTTTATGAAATGCCAAATAGAACAACATATTTCTTAGACGCAAACGTGAATCAGTCTGAATTGAACTTGCAATCTAAGTGTACTCGGAATCGAACGATAAAAGGTCATTACTTAAATAAATAACGAGGCGATCGAAGTCCCTTTAGATTTCTCAATTTACGAAGGACAAAATATTAATTAAGTTTGTTTTATTCGAAAGTGTGTTTTCAATTTTTATAAAAATCAAACGTACGAATAACCAGTTCCACAGAATTCCACAGAATTTCGAATAATTTAAACAAATTCAATATAATTCCAAATAACGCAAAAGAATTTAAAGACATTTCAGAGTATTTCTAAGAATTCAAAATGAATCAAACAAATTCAAAGCGAATTCAAAAAAAGTCAAAAGAATAAAATAAATTATATATTGCCTCTATATTCACCTATTAAAAGAAATTTTTTTAAATACTTTTTAATCTAATTTTTTAGAAAATTTTTCTAATCCGTTTAAATCTTTTTAAATCTTTTTTAAAAAAAGTTTAAATTCCCTAGAATCCCTCGAAATTCCTTGAAATCATTTAGAATCGTTTAAAATCTTTAAAACCTTTGTATTTTTAAAATTCAATTACAAATCTCTTAAAATCCCGATCAACATTGGGTAAATTTCTGTTAGTAATTTATATAAACTTACTTACGGCATTTAAATACCGCATAATTTTGAATATGGAACTCCCCAAATGAAGCCTTCCCCCGGAGGGCTGCCTTTGAATAATATTTAAATCCCATTCTGTTTCTATGAACACTGTTTTCATATTTAAATTTCGCTCCAAAAGATGGACGACTCGAAGACATGACGTTCGTGAAACTTCGGTAATCTTCGTGCGACCAAAATCGTTTCGGAGGTTAGCCGAGGTTGGAATCCACAGCACATACAACGAATCATACGAACTATTTGGTATGCGGTATAGATAGAGTGTACGGTTTATTTTTTTTAAAAGAAAAAATCCACATAATTAGTAGTCTATGCAATATAAATATTTCACTTTTAACCCAAATCGATTGATCGTGTGCTTCACTCATGTTGTCATATTTTTTGAAGCTTGCGATGGGTTGAAAAAACGGTAATTGTTGCTCCTAAAACTGTCAAACATCTATGAAGAGAAAGACAGAAAAGAAGGGAAATGTGCTAGAGGAGGAGAGAGAAATAGTGACAGGAAAAGGTGAAGTGAAAGTAAAACAGTTGATTTTTGTCAAAAGAGGGATTTAAAATCATTTCGACTGCGTACTTTGTTGTTGTCCTTGTGATTTTTAAACGATGAATGTCGAAGAACCTGTGCAACAAGGGATGTTGCTTTTTCCACCACAAGGAATGTTGGGCCAGCTCAAGGTTAGTTAGCGATAACTTTGAATAGGTGCATGCATAACATTATGGACTTTTATACTACAAAGGAAATTCCTATCTTTCTTTATCTATAAAACATTCAGCAATTAGCATAAAAACAGTTTTATGGCTATCTCAACTTCAGAGATTTTACAACAACGTGATGATATTTAATTGTTGGTATGGTTTACAAAATAAGTCTTGCATAAAAATAATTGATATTTAAGGAGATCTTTAATTATCTTTTTCTCAAGTCTATCATTCCGAAACTATATAGGTTTTATATATAGAAATATTGAAATAAAAACACCATGTTTATAAGTTTGGAGCCTCGAATTTAATTAATCAAATCAACTGAAATTAAAGTTTGAAAATTGTGAACGTTTTGGTTTTAATAAAATCATAGCTGGGACTTGAACTTAAGTTTAAATAGAATAAGGTTAAACATGTTTAGAATAGTTAATAATTCTCCTATTTCCACAATTACCATTTTCTTCATACTAAAAGAAATTATAAGAAATAATTTCTCGAATTCGAGATCTTATCAATTTTCATTTATAGCTATAATTCAAATTTATGTACATCGCTCATAAAAGAAGTTTTATATGATCACATCCGCAATTTTATTATCGAACACCAAATTTATTACAATATAAAATCTAAAAGTAGATTTTATTAAATGTTTGTTTTTATCGATTCTTTTCGTTTCAGCTAATGCTCGCAATATAATTTTTACTCTGTTTGCAGAAAAGTTGGCACAAAAGATTTTGCCAACTATTCAAAGCTAGTAGCTATGGAATCGACAGGCTGGAAGTATACGATAACCAAGATGAAGCTTTAACACAACAACTTACTCAACGAATTATAACATTGGAAGCTTGTGTAAAAATTGCACCAAGCAATCAGCCTAATGTTTTCACCGTAGGTTTCTCGTGAAATATTTTAGATTAATACTATCATGAAGAAGCGAATTTCTCAAATAAAACTAGATGCGTTAAAACCTTTTTATTTCCAGGTTGTTACCAAATCAGGTGTCCACCACTTTGGCTGTGCCTCTGAATCAGAGATGACCAGCTGGATGAGTGCCTTCCAATCCGTAGCATTTAAAGACAATGCTTCAAGTCAATCAATAGAAGAAGACAACGAGTTATACTGTACAAGTGGTGAAGGAATTTTTTCCGTAAAACTCGTCGAAACCGAGGCCTCCAAACTTTGTGGACTGGAATCTAAAAATTACACTTTAGTCGTCGCCGCCGCGGAAATTAAACTCCTCGATAATGACGTTCTCCTCTACACCTGGCCATATAGATACATTAGAAAATACGGTTACAAAGACGGATCTTTTACCTTCGAGGCTGGGAGAAAATGCGAATCCGGCGCAGGCTCTTTCCACCTGGAGCACAAGAATCGACAGGAAATTTTCCGGTGCCTTGAGTCGAAAATGAAGTTTATGAAGAAATTGCTCAGTGGCGAAACTAGTCCAAGTATAGAATGCAATGATGCTCAATTCCACGCCGCCTTATCCATGGAAGCTGGATCTCGATCTCCTTTACCTCCGTCTCCAAACAGCTCCAGTCATTTAATCGACATGGATTTTTCTTCATCTTCTCAGAAACACTTAAACTCTTCAATTTCTAATGCAGCTTCCACTACTTTGTTCAAACCACCTCCGCCAATTCCAAAGCAGAAACCTGTAAAACCACCCCGAAAGGCTATTCTCACACCGATGGACAAGAAATACCTTGAAATTGAGTTTCCAGAAGCATCGATGAGTGGAAAATACAGAAGGTTACATCCGATTTCTACTCCAGATCACGAAAATTCTAGCAGCACGAGTTCAAAAAATGATAACAACTCTTATGATCTCGTGGAGGTGAGAAGTGACGCCTGGAGGACTCATGGAATTGATAGGTAAGGAGATTATTTTTGTCCAAATCCGTCCTTTCACTAGTACATAACTTCAAGATTTACTGTGATATAAAATCTTATTTATAGGGTTCCACATATGGAAAGATTGAATGCAACCTCTAGTGAAGCAAAGAAAGAAGAAGAAGATTCCCAGTACGAAATGGTGACACCACTTCCTCTCAGTTCTCAGAGTTCAATCAGAAGTCAGATAAGTAGAGAAATTCCCACACCAACTTCACCAATAATCCATAATACCCTTCCACATAAAGCTGATGAATCAGACTATGATAAGCTTCAGTATTTTGGAACAATACATAAATCTGATCATAATCCTACATATAGAACTCCAAATATTATTGTACCTCCCAAATCACTGCCTCTTCCCTCCACGACTGCCGATGCAAGTCCAAAGCAAAATGACTATGACTTAGTCGATGACATGTACGCTGTCAGACTTGCAGATGATAGTCATTTAGGATATGGAGTGATTAGAAAAAAATCGACTAATATCAATGCAGAACCAGAGCATAAGGTCTACAACGATTCTGAATATGCAATTGTCTCAAAACCTAAGAGAGTTTAAACGTTGTTTTGTTATGAAACAGTTTGTTGTTAAACGATTTTAAATGATTTATACTTTTGTACGGTCTTTTGATCCAGTTCCATTTGTTTGCTCGTTTCAACGCGAGGGAATGAAATAGAATTGTTAAGAATGTTAATAGTTTTACTTCTTTAGCAAGGTTTATTCTAAGGGATAATTGTTTAAAAGAAGCTTATAATTTTGATTAAAAATTTTCCTTAGAATATTCCCTGTTTAGGTTTATAATCGTATCAAGACGAGTATTCATCTTCAGTTTTACTTGCAGAGGGTGAAGCTTGAGAAATAAACTTGAAAATCATTTTTCCATTCGTCAGTTTACAAACGATGATAAAAACGACTGATCAAAACTCAAATCTAGTGCCTTAACTACACGTTGTAATATTAATGAGGAGGAAGGTTTGTGCAAAAGGTGCGTTTAATTAGAAAATGAAAAATGATTAATTAAATTTTAAAGATCTAAAAATGTAATATTTCTAAACATTCCGACTGTGCAATAATTTTTAGTGATTATTGTCAATTTTTTATAGACTGATTTAAACTCTGATAAATTTTCTATATAAGCAGGATGAGAGTTTATCAGTCGCTGATTCAGTGCATATTCCTTGCGCAAAACTTCCACACTCTGACTATTACTTTAAGTGATGATTTAAACCAAATTCTGCGATATCCTACTTGATTCCGTGACTTTTCAGAAGTTGCCTTGCGTACTTAGTAAATTCCTTATAAATATTGTTGTTAATTGTTATAGATATTCTGGTCTTAAGTATTATTAATTACTCTATTGTATTAAGAACATTAGTATGCGTTGTACAATGTACATACAAAGTTTACGAAAACTATTCCTCTTTTTAATAGATACGTCGCATGATTTTGAATACCAGTTACTGAATTTAAACAAAGATTGGTGCATCACGTATATAAGTTAGAAATAATGGGATAGCTTTCAGAAACGACCAAAGAATGATTTCTATAGCAATATTACCTACGTAACACAAACAGTAGTGAGTGGATCAAAATTCAAATCGATTATTCAGTCTTATTATTATATTATTCTAGTCTATAATGGAATTTATAGAAATTTTCTCTTGCTGGAGTAAATAAAAAATTTCAAAATTAATCAAGAATATCAGCTGTTTGTATTACATAGGAATTCTTCGAAAGGAATGTCTATATATGTAAATCGTATAATAAGTAACTATCTCAAGTAGTTTTATTAATTTGTGACTATCTGAAATTTTTGTCAGAAGTTAAACAAGACCGCGGCATAGCATAAAAAATTACAACGCTAAAGATTTATGATACATTTCTACAATTCCGTCGTTTATTTGCCAATGATATCGCCATATATTTGATTTAAAGTAAACTAGTTTACAGTATCTCAGCTCAGAATAGGCTTACAAATAATTATTTATTATAAGTTCAAAATTAATTCGAATATCTTTCTATAATTTTCTTTTGTCAATTTACTTAACCAATAAATTTATTCTTTGTTGGGTCAACGGGCAAGTAAATCAAAAATAAAAAGGTGATGCTATTTCAAATATAAAATATCTTCTGTTCAATGTTTAAAAGAAAAGTTTTAGACGTTAAATATTTGTAAGTTAGGTTCGAGGAATTTATCGATTTATAAAATCCAATATAAAGATCCAAAACTATTTGCTGAATGCTATACAATCTATTTTAATTAGTTATATGCAAGAGAATTTACATTGCGAACTTTTGTACTTTATATTGATAAATTTATAATAAATTTTTATACCATTCTCAAATGCCTAGTTTAAATAATTACTATCTTTTTCCCCTCGAAATTTCTTGCTTTTCAGAGTTTTCTGCTTCTTGCTGCTTCAGTTTGGCTTCGAAATTAAGTTTTTCTTCCTCGGAAGTATCTGGAGCAAAAAGATTTAGATGCTTTGTCACATACTTTTTCCAATTATCTTTTATTAAATAATCTCTTCATTTTACTCACAAAAATTATGACTAGATTTTTTTCTCTTTTGTAGCGGTATTGATTTTTCAATTAGAATTGTGCGTTAAGGTAATTTTTCGTTCTATACGCACACTTCTATTTAAAAAGTCTGTATTACTTCAAATCGAAGAAATATATAATTATAATATTTGTTAAGTAAAATGAAGAAATATATAATTTTATTAAGGCTAGAACTTGGACCCAACACCCTTAAAATCTGGGCACAATAAAATAAAACTTTTATTTATCTTTAAAATTGAAAAAGTATAAAATTATTTAAAATAAATTGTGGCTTACCCGGCTCTGATGGTTTATTTAACTTCTGTTGCTCTTGAACTTCTAGAAGAACTTCTTTCATGATAATTTCCATATAACCATCATCATCATTTCGTACTCTCCGAACATTTTCGCCCTTGTCCTTGAGAATTTTTTCGATATTCGTTTTGCTATTCATATTGGCAAACCACCCCAGATTATCAGCAATAAGATGATTGTTTTTACACCCATCACACCGCACTATCACAACACCCTTTTCATAACCTAACTTTGAAATGGTTTTATTGTTCCTGGTATCACACTTTTTACACGTAAAGGATAATTTTAATCTTGCTTCTACTATACCTAGGGCATGCTTTTTACACTCTTTTTCCTTTGTTTGTTCACTTGATTCCTGTTCAAGTCTCGAAACACAAAATCTTTGTTGACTAAAACTTATGCCACGAAAACATGAAATTTCAACATTTCTGGGATTTATAAATTGTTCTTGAATCACTTTCAACGCTAAACTCGCTTTCGATGATAAAACTCTCCGAACGACGAACATGATGAATTTGTATTTATGGTGTAACACGTTTTAACTTTTTATTCCAGGAGAAAAGAGTACTTTACCATTTTTGTCGAGGCAACTTGTATCTAGTGTCGTTATTAGTGTGCGTATGTGTGTACACTCGACTTGACTCGACGATCCTACCAACGCACTCGACTTCCGCAATAGTCATCATCATTCAAAATCGAATTTATTTAATTCGATTTTGAATCGCGCGCCAGATTACAGCCAATGGCAGAATTTCTTCAGTGGAAGCCAACACGCGTTGCGCGCGCAGGGAACCAATTTTGAGAGCACTGCATGCAAAGACAGTATAATGCCCTCGGCCTGCCCGACCGGTGCAGGCAGAAAGTGAGAAAGTGCATGAGAGTGAAAGAGATAGAGATTGAAAAATTGGACAAAAAGAACTCTCTATCTCTTTCAAATTGGGTAAGGTAACAAAGAACGTTACCGTAACTTACGTAATTTAAGGAATTACGCGCGATTCAAATTTCAGCCAACGGCAGAATGGATTTCTTTACTATTGGGAACGTGTTACTATTGGGGACCTCGAGTGTTTTGGGGGAATCATTGTGGAAGAATATTCTCGAGAATGTTCGCGATATACAACTTTCTTTTCATGCGAAAAAAATTGCGACCAGTGAGCGTAGGGCCCTAACGCATGCGCAATATTCAGAATGCCAATAGTCCTACACTTCCGCTTCCGCTATACGTTCGAACTTCCAGGTCATTATCGTCTGTTATCGTCATTACTTTGTAAAAATGGCCGCGACTATTGACGGTGTTTTCGGTGAGAATTTGCAAAGTGCGATAATTAAAAGCAAAGTACTCGTTGTGGGTGCCGGTGGGATTGGATGTGAAATTCTGAAAAATTTGGTATTGTCTGGATTCTCGGATATCGAAATTGTAAGTAAAGTATAAGAGATTTCAAGATTTTCTTGACGCTACTCTGTTAACATAACCCCACTTTCATAAAAGTTCTGTTTGTAGCATAAGATTACCTAAAATGCCGGGGATCAAATAAAAAAGGAATATTTTCATTAATAATTGTATAATTGTCTAAATTATTTAGAAAAAACTTAAATTAAATAAGTAGCTGTTTTCTAACAGATGTTGATTTTATTTCAGATTGATTTAGACACAATCGATGTTAGCAACTTGAACAGACAGTTTCTTTTTCAAAAACAACACGTTGGGAAATCTAAAGCGGCGGTTGCACGTGAAACTGCTTTGACTTTTAATCCCGATACCAAAATAGTTCATTATCATGATAGCATTACATCGTAAGTACTATTTATTTCTATTTGCCAAATTTCATACGAATATTTTGCTGCAAAAAATGTATATATCTCAAGAAAATAATACATTCTCTCTGATGAGAATTTAAAAATCTGATTTAAGTAATCTAAAATTTTCAAAAAATAGTTTCTTATTAGACTGCAATTCTTTTGAGTTAATTTTGTTTACATAACAAACAATGCGACTGACTCAGCTTAACTTTCTTAAATTTGCTACATGTAACGTGTTTCATAGATAAAATATGAGTCACCTGGAAAGTGTAAGTTGCTATTTTCAAATTCAGATCAAAGAGACACTAATATTTCATGGCAGCTCCAGCGAATTTTTTTGAAGATTAAAATGCTAATTTACTGGAGTTGTGTTATTCAAATTTTTTATGTACCTCTTGTTTTAGCTTCAATTCACATTTGTTATATAGCTGAAGCTTTGTTTCATTTGGATTAAATTACATTATATCCTTTGTATTTTATAATATTGATCGTTAAGATTGATTTTTAAAAAAAATATATATATATATATATATATATATATATTTAACAGGGCCGAATATGGATTATCGTTTTTCAAAAAGTTCTCTCTGGTTATGAACGCACTGGATAACAGAGCAGCTAGAAACCATGTAAATCGAATGTGTTTGGCTGCGGATATTCCGCTTATTGAATCTGGAACTGCAGGATACGAAGGTCAAGTAGAACTTATAAAGAAAGGATTGAGTCAGTGCTATGAATGTACTCCGAAGGCTGCACAAAAGACCTTTCCCGGATGCACAATTCGCAACACACCCAGTGAACCGATTCACTGCATCGTTTGGGCAAAACATCTCTTCAAGTAAGTTTTAAAATTACTCAATTTGAAACTTAATTTATACACTGTCTTCAATTAGACAAGATATTAATAAATTTAATTTAATTTAATTTTTAGTCAATTGTTTGGAGAAGAAGATCCGGATCAAGATGTTTCCCCTGATACAGCTGACCCCGAAGCAGCTGGTAAATAAACAATTAAAAAAGTTCTTACACATATCTTTTCATTTTATTAAACTTTTATTAACTTCTGTGATTTCTCAGGAACCGCTGGAGAAGGTGCGATGGTGACAGAATCAAATGAGAAAGGAAATATAGAGCGAACTTCGACACGTACCTGGGCTCAGGCAAGTGGTTATGATCCAGAGAAATTATTCACAAAACTCTTTCACGATGATATCAAGTATCTTTTGAGTATGGATAATTTGTGGAAAAAGCGAAGACCACCTGCGCCACTTGAATGGTCCAACCTTCCCGACGGAGGTATTCTATCAAAGAAATATTTATTATTAATCTAACATTTTTTAACGTCTAAAACTTATATTTATAAAAAATTTCAGTTCCTGGATCTAGCAAGGATGTCGGTGATCCAGGATTGAAGGATCAACAGCGGTGGAGTATTGCAAAGTGCGGAATGGTTTTCGCCGAGGCAGTTAAGAACCTCAGCAAAGAATTGTCAGCTCGTCAAGATAAATCGCCAACTGATCATCTTGTTTGGGATAAGGATGATCAAAATGCCATGGACTTTGTAGCTTCTTGTGCGAATATTCGAGCCTATATTTTTGGAATAGCTCAGAAAACTCGATTCGATATCAAATGTAAGTTGCAGTAAAATTATAATTTATTTGAAATATCTCGATATATTCAAATGATAGGATTTTATCTCATTTTTCTCTTTCTGTTTTATAGCAATGGCAGGAAACATAATTCCTGCGATAGCCACAACGAATGCGATAATCGCCGGGGTCGTAATACTTCATGCATTCCGTATCCTAGAAGAGAACTTAAAAAGTTGCTGGTCCGTTTACTTACGATTGAAGATGAACCATCGTAATCAACTCCTAGTACCTGAAAAGTTCGTAAATCCGCCAAATCCGAAGTGTTACGTTTGTGCACCAACGCCGCAGGCGTCTCTCGCAACGGACACGACGAAGATGACTGTGAAAGAATTGGAGGAATCTGTCCTTAAGGGAAGAATGAATATGATAGCTCCAGACGTTATGATTGACGGCAAAGGAGTGGTTGTTATTAGCAGTGAGGAAGGCGAGACTGAGCAAAATAACGATAAGATTTTGGAGGAAATTGGTATCAAGGATGGTACTATTCTCAAGGTTGATGACTTCCACCAAAATTATTCTCTAACAGTGACGGTCATCCATAGGGAGAAACCGCCTATTAAAAGTGAGAGTCCTGAGTTCCTCATCGTTGCGGATGATGAGAGTCTTAAACCTAAAGCAGAAAATGAGGAGAAACCATCCACTTCCAATGGCCAGGTGAGAATCTATATATCTATTTATATATAATTGAATGTGTGTGTGTGTTCACACACACATTCGAGCTTTATTGTGAAATATGTATTGAATTCCTTCTTTTTAATATTTTTAGATGGAAACCGAGGACGATGATGCGATTATAATTGTGGAAACAGATATCATTTCAGAGATCGACGTGGCCAAGAAACGCAAAACGGATACTGTTGAGAACGATATCGTGATTAAAAAGCGCAGAATTGATGTTAAAAACGGTCATGGCGAGAAAGAAATTTGTATAGTGGACAGCGGAGATTCCGACGATGACCTACAACATATTGCCACAATTCAAAACGTTACTTCCAAAAAGAAGAAACCCTCAACCGACGACGAATGTTCAATCGTTTTCGACGATACCGAAAATAATTTATTTTCACCTAAAAGAGCTAAATCTTCGAATTAAGCGCGTTTCGTTATCTCAGGAATTTGAAAATAATTACTTTATTATACACTGCAACCCGATCTCAAAATTATATTTGCCGATGTAACAACTCATTGGAAACTTTCTAGAAGTTACGTGAGTGTATATACTCTCTCTTACAGTAATGTGGTCACTAAAAGGAATAATTTATTATTGAGTAAACAGTTCAACTTCTTATATTTAATTTTCATTAAAGAGCTGCTTAATTATTTCCTGGAATGTCATTCAAATAATTTGTTAGTTTATAAAATATATGTATAGAAAGAATAATTGATCGAATTTGTATTTATGTCTATATTTCCTTACTTGTGTATCAATGTTTTTTTCATAGATAATTTAGAAATTACTATTCATAGTGTCAACAACTCATTATTTGAATGACTAATACTGATTCAGTAAAGTTTTCTACATTATTTTCAAGTGCGATGAGGTACATTTTGAAGTACCGTTTCTTATCTATCATTAAAAACTAAATAAATAATTTCATTTTTTAAACAACGGCGTATTTCTTCAACTCATAGTCTAAAAATTCTCTTTTCAGCTATCCTATACTATTTTATAATTAATTTAAAATAGAATCCTTAAAACATTTCAAGTAGTTTTCTATTTTGTAGTCAAACATCTCGAAATCAATTTTATATTTCTCGTACAATTGAAATACAGATTCACGAGTTAAATTTTTTAAATATTTACAAGTACGATTGAAGTTCGTAGAACCTCCACGTGATTTTTGTAAACTGGGTAAATAACCTTTCTCTCCAATCAAATTTAGTTTCCAAAAAATATAATCAATTTGCTCTCGTGTATAATTTTCCAATTTCAAAATAAAGTCGTAATTTATTTCGCACAAGGAGCAATGGTTGTAATATTGATTCCAGTGTGAATCGTATTTCGAAGGAGATTCTTGGTTTAGATATGTTACAAACTCTGCAAACGTTGGAACCAGTTTCAATCTAAAATTAGAATGGTATTAGAATTTAAACAAATTTACAGAAATTCGTACGTAAATTGTAAGAATAAAATTGATAAAACCTTCTATCGGGATAAAACATTCTCTCTAAAGAGCTTCCTGTCGTTGAATTTGAACGAAATAGTTCTCGTCTTGTTATATAAAATATTTTTGGTACATATATCCATGATTGAGCGGTAAATTTTGAATTATCTTCTATTCGATCTCTGAAAAATATTTTTTGTATTGCAATTGAAATAACTTTAAAAAGTTAAAAGGTTTTAAAAATCTTTACATGTAATTACCTATATGAAGAAACGAGTCTTTCAAATGGATGGCGTACAATCAAAAGTTTGAAAGTGTTTCGATCAATATTTAAAGACTTTAATAATTCAACAGTTTCTGGAGCTAAAAATTCCACTTCCCTATAAAACATAAACTCATTCTTCTTTATCAATTTAATATATTTGATTAATTAAAGACAAATTTAGAATTTACCTATAAAATTGGTCAGTAACGTGCCGATTTTTCATATCAGAAAATATCTTCGTAAAACTTGTTGAAGCCACTTTTCGAATCCAACAATAAACTACTTTATGATCAGAATTATATAAAAAATTAGTCCTCTCCAGTGAACTAGTAAAATTGTTTCGAGCACAAGTATCCTGAATACGATTAAAAACCATAACCCCTTTTTCCTAAAATAATTTTATGTTTCACAATTTGTCTAAAAAAATGTTTCATGTCTTATTTTAAAATTTATTGAGAATTTTAATAAAATTAAATACCTCTAGTTTAATTTTCCGATTTCTGATTTTCTTTGAATTTCTATTTATCACTGGTGTCGTTTCTTTTAAATCAGGTATCACATTCTCAAAATTATTCTCCACTGTAATATAAATTAAAACAATTGTAATTCCTAAAAATAAAAATAGAGAAAAGTCTTTAAAATACGTTCCCGAAAGTATCATTGTGATGTTCACCGAAGATAGTTTCAGAATGAAGATTGTATGCTTCCGTTTAGAAGTCGAAACGTAGGCGGAGAAGCACCATGAGATAAAATTTATCTTTTAAAAGATAATCATCCCTTTGATTATTAATTTATCGTAATTACTAACAATTATTAACTAAAAGCTTATTTTACAAGGCATAAAACAGATTATTTTTTCAAAATAATTTATTGATACAACAATTACTAATTTCGTGTAGAGATAAAAAGATCTCAAAGGGAAATAAATCTTATTGTGGAACAAGAACTGATTGTCTGCAGTATTTATTAATGAATACAGAAACACAATTCCGTGAGATATTATTGTAAAAAAAAATGATTAAATCCTTCGTCAAAGCAGTTTGTGCAAATAAAAAATCAAACTGGACGATATATCTACAAATTATTCGTGTAACCTTTTTCCCTCAACACGTCATCAAATTTCAATATCTAAATACGTGTTTCAAATAATAATAAATGTATACCTCAGACAGAAGCGGTAGATTTGGAATCTTTTAAAGATTGACTAAAGATACTTAAGGTGAACCTACTTTAAGAATTATAGTTACTTCACGGAACTCTAACGCCGCAAAGTGACGAGATCGGATATTTATCAATACAAATCAAAATTCTATCAACAGTTAGAAATTATACTGGTTCTCTGATCTATCACGTATAAAAGTCGATTATTATAATCGCTAGTAGTTTTCATAGATTGCGCACGGTGGAAAGGATAAATAGTAATGGAGTAGAAAAATTGAGAGCTCTATCTGCGATCTCTGTACCGATGATGATGGTGATGATGTTCACGAGATGAACGATGGTCGCTGTGACGACTACGATGACCTGTAGTTCTCCATAGGAACTCATCAACGCTACGTTCATAACTGCGTTTTTCTAAAGCGGAAGTAGCAGCTGTGTAATCTGGGGGCAAAGGAAGCCCATCATAATATCGAGGAGGTGGAGGCGGTGGAGGAAGAGGATCGTAAGGATGGGCTGCTGCATAAGGAGGCAAAGGAGGCAGCTGGTGCTGCATTGTACGCATGTAATCTGCTACGTAAGCTTCTGCTGCTGCTGCAACTCCCATACCTGCAGATCCATACATTCTACAAAATAAAGAAACAGATGGTTTAATAATTATTCCAGAATGATTATAGTATTATAAAAAAAAACGAGTAAATTTCTACTTGCTAAAGAATATAATTACTTAGAATAAGGAGAATCTCCTCTTCCAAACCAGGACTGATATCGATGGTGATCCCTAGAGCCTCCTCTGTGATCCGGTAAATGTCCAGCCCTAGCAAGGGAAGCCAGTCTCGACCTTGACGTGAGAAACAATCGGCGTCCTCTTCCTCGAGTGCGCAGAAATCTCGAACCTCCATTTCCAGCCGCCCTGTCCCGAAAATTTCTCGGCAATGACTTTGTTACATTTTTACCAGCTTCTTTTGACTTTCTCAAAATTGGAGTCATTTCTATTCCTATTAAAAATAAGTATTCAATTTCTCGAGTATAAAAATTTCTGTTTTATATTTCTAATAAGCTATAAACACTTTTAAATTAATATATACAAATTCTACTGTACCTTCATCCTCAGGAAATAATCTGCACAATTCCTCAGCGACACGAGGCTCAATTTCCTGACCATCCCTTCCAATTTTCACTTGTTTACCATCATTCCAAGGATTGTAGAGGTGCAAGGTAGAAGTAAAAGGCAACTCTTTTCTGCAAACCCAATCGACTTTAAAAACTCCGCCAAGAGCTTTTGCTGATAATCCTGGAGGAAGAACCTAAAAGGTTTTTTAAAAAATAAAAAAGATTAGTGCGTTCCCAGATTGGTTTTTTCTTTCGCAAATAAAATGAATACGCACCCAAGAAATAGGAGCTCCATCCCTTTTGGATTCAGTACTCAATCTTGCAAATCCAGCAAATTTTCCTGACTCTTTGACAGAGAAAATTAGAAGTACATTTCTAGATTCTCTGTAAGCCTGATTCAAATTTGCTTCGTTTTGTGGCAACGTACTCCAAACTCCCTTTGCTTTTGAGAGAGTTATATTTTCCGCGTTGTTGGATTTGATGATAAAAAATCTGTTACAGAAACCTTCGAAATGTGCATTTATCAATCTTTTCAAAATTCTATCCAAGCATTACCCAAAGTAATAAATTTTAAATAAGAGAAAAATTCCGAATGCTTGGATAGAAATAAAATCAGATAAGAATTTCTAAGTGTATGGGTCTTAAAATAATTAGGCTAAAATATTTTAATTCAAATAATACGGTGTGAAGTAACTTTAAAAAGCATTACAATTCCCCTGAACCTAAGAATCTTCTTCAGGAAAATTTAATATATTCCAAAAAGTGAATATAATTTTTACGGGGATATACTTTTCTAAAGTATACTTTTTAATTTAAAATCATTTAATTTCAACAATTTACAATTTTGCATGCTTCAAGTAGTTTAAATTCAAATTTATTGTTCAAGATTAAATAATTTAAGTTTTAAACTAAATAATTCCTAAGTTTTATTATAGAATTGAATTTTGAATATTTCTAATGTATCAAGAACCCAACACTGACGACATAAATAAACGGAAACATATCGAACCTCGCATCTCTAAACAAGTAATTTAATTTCGTGGAATAGTCATAATTTTTAGTGGATCCTCCCTTGCTGTCTTTGGATCTAGCTCTCTTCGCTTCAGGACTTGAAGATTTAGAGTCTCTCGACCTGGCTCTTTTTGCTTTACTCTTTCGATTGCGTTTATTGTCCCCTCTCGAAGATTTTGTGGAAACAGTACTGATACTGGGTGCGCTGGAATCAGAGTCTGAACTACTAGAAGAAACTTCACTTCGTGTATCATAAGTTTCATCCGCTCCGATTTTCAATTCATCCCCTATATCATTTTCTCCACAACTCAAATTTAAATTATCTCCATCTGTATTATCCATGATTCACCAACTCTTCAGGTACTTCTTTTCAATTCGAAATAGAATTTTCGTTTAGAATTAAATCGTTGTAAATTCTCACGCAATGCGATTCCAACCTCTTGATCAGCCTGGTTCTAAATTTTTTCTGAAATACAAAATCAAAAAATATGCTATAAAATAAATTTTGGAAAAGCGGCGACAGTTGCCCAACGTATAGATAATAGTGATGGGATTCATCCCCTAAGACAACACCAAATAATTATTGAAGATTTAAGAAAAGCCTTTTAGGAAACCTGTTTAAAGCATTTTAAAATACTTTGATAATTCTTTAGTTTGTCTTTAATTTTTTGTCTAGCGAGTCTTGAAAATCGAAATAATCCTGAACCTTAAGAATTATTTTAGTTATTTTAATTCTTTACAGAATTTAAGAAAAATATATGAATGTTCTTTAAATCAATAATTTTCAAAATGCTAAAATTCTAAATCATTTCAGGTTGAAAATCAAGAAGAAATATTGTATCTAAGCAAAGGAAAAATTATAAACAAATGAACAAATATAAGTTTTCTGTAAGTTATCAAGAATTTAATGGTGTTGCAAAAGAGTTGATAAAAATTGAAAGTTTGATCAAGTTAAGTGCGTTGGGTCCAAGATTTAATCTCAAAATTCGATTTCCTCATTTTACTCAACAAATATTAGACCTCACAATTTTTATTTTAAAAAAAGGAATTTAAATTAGAATTTTTACAAAGAAATAAGTTCAGTTTAGGGAAAGAGTAAATGATTATTTGAAACTTTGATTTTCCATTACTAAGTTTCAAATGCAACTGAATAAGTTTTCTAACTATATGTGTAATCGTGAATTTGAAAGAAAAAAATAAGTCAAGGAAGATCAAATAAACCAGAATGTGAGGCCTAGAATATGAATTCTCCAATATTAGTTAGTGTTTGAAATGGCACGCATTTGCAAAGACGATCAATCAAGTAGTCAAGACAGTGCGTTTGGTGCCAAGTTTAACTTCAGTGCGATTATCAATCTGCATTTAATTTCGTGCTCCTTATAATTTTAAGTGCCTATCTTTTTCTTTTTATCCAGCAATTTATTTACATTCAATTCCAGTGAACAATATTTCAAGACTCGTGATTGCAAGGTAAGACTTTCTAAAATGTAAGATTAGAGATCCAAGATTCTAAATTTTTCAACCTTGAGTTAAATACTAGACTGAACAGTGAACATGCATCGTCGAGATAATAATTATTGATGCCCATCACTAGTCGATAATATATTAAAATGAAACTCGTACATCTTACAACATTCACGGAGTCGCGAATTATTTCCTAACGTATTATACATATCCGGTAGGTTAAGGGCCGATGCTACCTCCAAACTAAAAACACTAGGTACAAACCGATTGATAAAAGTTTTTCTTTCGAGGAGTAAGTCCGAACACAAAAGAATACTCAATTTTGTGCATTCAGGAATGAAACTCTCGTGGAACATTTTAAACAGAGCTTTTTCAAAGTCCATGGTTGTCTTCAAATAGCCTCACTAAGCTATGGCAGCTAACTGATAACTGACTGATAAACTTCTAAATTAAGAACTCAATTAAAAAGCAATCAACATTTTACAACTGAGTATTTATCATCAGAAAAGGTCCACGTATTTTGTGTTTTTTGACTAGAGACAACAAAGAACTTGGGAAAACTAGTACACTCCAAAATCTCCAAACTAGAAAGAAGTCCTTTTTTGATTTTTCTACTTGTAGGTTAAACCAACTTATTTTTCTTTAGACGAACCCTAGTCGATTTAAACTCGGAAAATTCAGTTCTGAGAGAATTGATAAGTACGCATGTTTCTAAACCTGCTTCGAGCAACTAAACTTTAGTCTTTTCTTTTAAACTCGAGCGTAAAACTAAAAAAGTTCGTTCTCGACAGGAGCTCGAGTTACGCCCTCGCAACACTGAAAACATGCTTCGAAATCGTCATCATTGTCATCATCTCTAGAGAAAAGTTTGTGTTTGCAAATATTTGCAATTATATAGTCCTTGGATGTTACAAGCCCAGACTTTGCTTGTACTCACTTACGTGGACACTCGTATTTTCCACACTTAAAAACTTCACTTCGCACCTCACAATGTACGACAATCGAATACCGTACAAAATAAACTCGTTCCCCGTCTCCTCACACAACAATTGCGAAAAAATACTACGACGCTTTTTTCATATAAAAAGGGAGTAAACATTTATGTACTTATGAGCTTTCCAAAAAAGGATCAAAGCGTCCATCATGTGAATATCATGAATATGACGTGACCGTCGATCGATACAGCAGGCTCCACCTGTTTGAATCAAATTCCCTACGAAAAACTAACCTGGACAATGTGGGCATGTGCAGACAATCGGGTTCTATGATTGGCTGCTATTTGCGCGCTCTTTTTCAAAATAGAGTAGGTTTTATGACCATCATGTTAATATTTTTTCTAAGATGCTATTAGGAAAATGTATAAATAATATAAACTCATAATTTGTTTATATAACTGTAATTTATATAAAAAAGTGCCGGGGAAGAATCAAAGCTTGGAATCTAGTAATTAATAAAACTCCCTAGACTCTTTTGACTTCACCGCCATCTTTAAAAAGAATAGCGACCATCTTGGACCATTTTTCACGGGTTGTTGACACGGGCAGCTCCCAGCCGGTTGTGAAAGTGTTTTGTACTGGAAAAATCGTGCGATAATTATTACATTAGTGATAATTAACAGCTCATGATAAATCCGGGAGTTAGTACCAATACCGGTCAAAGCAGTGGGAGTGTTACGAAGTCTTAGATTTTCTGATAACCGTGAAAAAATCCGTGAAAAGGAGCGTCTGTCACAAGCGCTGAGAAACGTTCGATGCACTTGACACACTCAGAAGGTACTTTCTGCTGGTTCGTGATACTCGCGAATTTCTAGAGTTCGTTACCGAGTTTACGTGGCGATCTTTGTGGAAAAACAGTAACGAGAGAATCATCTGAGAAAAAATATCTTTTTAAGAAAATGATTCCGTGCACATGCTGACACCTTGGGTGAGTTTGCAAGTCCTGTAAACAATTCTATGGGGTTTGATGGTACATTGTGAAAGAAGGTGCAATTCAAGGTCATGAATTATACATTGGGCAGTACCTGTGAAAAAGGACCACAGAATCGATCGCCGTGTTACGCTTTGCCAAATTTGCTAAGTTTATAAGGTCCTTAAATTCAACAGTCAATGGCCTCCATTGGCCAACCGAATACACTTTGTATTCGATTAAATGTCATTACCGTGTTTGACAACTACAGGTTCGATGAACGGTACGCTTTTCCTATATTTCTTACCTAATGTCCCTAATCTATTGGAAAATAACCACAGAGTTTACTAAAAATTGAAGCTTTCAGGGTGTAGTCCACATTTTTTTACAAAATTTCAGAGGATCAGATTTTGGAGCATTCTTGGTTATACGCAGATATTGATTTATAAAATTTGAGGGTCCTGGCGGTTAGTATCCAGTGGATTTCAGTGAAAGGGAAAGTGATACTAATTAATGAAATTAATAATTTCTCTATGACAGCTAGTTAAAAATGTTGATTAATTTTTAATATGATTGACGTTCTTCTCGAATATGGAATGCATTTCTCATTTTAATAAACTTTTATTTTTTATTATTTTGTACGATTAGAACAAAATTAAGTAATCAATTATAATTTTAGAGATTTTTCCGGCTGACCAGATGAACAGTATTTTTTTTTCGTCCAGTTGGTCTGAACAAACACCCAAAGTACTTTTGGAATCCAGTCATTCACTCAATTTCAAATGTATTGTATATTATAAATAAAAAAGCACCTATCTTATTATTTTATAAGATTTTATTCTTATTTTTTTTCAAAAATATAAACTTTATAAAGTAATATTATACAATTTTGTAGAAATATTACTTTAAAAAATATCTATGTAAAAAAATCTTGTTAGGCCAATACCCTTTTTAATAATGAAAGTAGTTTATATTAGCCGGTTCCTGGTGAAAACTGTTCTAGCTGCGGATTTTATGTATATCATTAATACTAGTTTTCAACCAGGAACACTTCAATTCACGTAATAACAAGAATTTATTTAATCAGAAGTCTCAAATATTTATATTGAAATTCAAACAATCTTTTACCTTCTTTTAATTGCTATTTTATAAAAATGATTCATTTTTATTAAATTAATATTGATTGTAATCATAAGACTCAATAAAATAAATATTTCATCAAAAATAACTAACTAAAGTAGTTACGTAATTATATTGAATTTATGAATGTGAATTTCAATGTTCTTTGTATTTTTAATTTTTGATGGTTTATAAGAAATGATTCAAAGGGTGAAAAATTGTAAATTTACAATTCAGAATTTTTACTATTAAGGTCAGCATACTTTTATGTGCAGCAGTCTTCAGGTGTCCCAGTTTCATGTCACCTGTCCATTTGTGTATCTCACTACCTGTTATGAGCCTAATTCCTAATATGGTCTGCATTGTTTCAGTAGGTACACTTTGTACTTTGGATTTGAATAAAACTAGAGCTGGAAAATTTGCTAAGAAAACCACAGAATTTTCAGAACTATATTAACAATTATATTATGTTTTAAATTGCAATAATTACTATATTAGTTTTGATAAAATTAATTTAAAAGTAATTTAAAGATTTCAAGGGATTTTCAAATATTTTAAGAGACTTCAAATGCCAATAATTTAAAAAGTTTTTAAAATTGTATGAGCGGCGATGTTTCACAAAGCATGCAGAATTTTATCTCTTGTGGGAAAGCAGAAGGAATGATAAGCCTGGCTTTGATAATTGTTAGTAAGTAAGTTGTGTGTAACTCTTTAGAACAGGTAACGTCAATTATCAGTATCAAGAATGATCTACAAAGCTATTGTTCTTCACTTACATTTATCTTCGTTTTCACACCTTTGTATATTTTCCTTCTACAAAGATTTTTATTTCAAATACCAAATGAAAGCGAACAAAAAATTCGATAAAATATTTACTCACTTCTCTTATTCAAAAGAAAAACTATTGTCATCTGATAATGTAATATAATTATCAGTCTCTTGATGCTCTTAAGGGTATTTTTCAATATTTTCACGCACTGATTCCTCCTCTCGGTTATGATGTACTAGCTCTAGTGAAATAATCGATATGTGCATTGCAATTGAATTCACAATTTCACCTGGAAATTCGATCTTCGTATTTTACTTAACAAATATTACAAAATAGATATTAAAAATAGAATTCCAATAGGGTATTAGATCCAAGTTCTTAAGTTTTTTTTCAACAAATATTATCATTAAATAGAATTATGCGTGCAGAGTAAAAAAGACTACAAGTTCAATATTTTTTGCGTAAAATTAAAAGTAAAAATTTCGGGCTTAGAGTTTTGATCTGATGCCCTTAAGGCGAAAACTTTTGGATCTAACACTCTTAAAAGTATTTTTAAGATTGTTAATAAAAATTGTTGATTTTTAACACAACTTTTTTTCTAGTTTAGGTGAGAAAAATAATTCTATATAAAAAAAGGAAAGTTTATTTATTGGATTTCTTAAAATAGGAAATACTTCAACAAATATGTAGTTATAGGGAATTTTAAATCTGATTCTCGTTGGACATCCTGCACTGGTAGTTGTATGTTTTGCCTTTTATGGTTCTTAAAAAAAGGATTATTATGAAAAGTGAGGAAGAAAGGGTTTTTAAGAAAGCTCCCTTGATAGACTGATGAAGTGAAAAATGCAAATTTTTGGCATATAGATGCTACTCTTTTGATGTCTGAACCACAGCCACAGGATAGGATTCAAGTATTGATTGCAGGAGTCTAGTATACTCTCTGCCACATGGGTGGAGGGTTATCCCCAGATAAGAACCACCTCTGTACACTGTCTTCCACTCAGCTTCATCTAACTTTTTTAATTTCTCAGTTAAACAATAAATTTGAACTTCTAATCAGTTTAGATTCTTCAGAAAATAATTGATTTTTGATTTTTAAAGGAAAATAAACTGATTAAAAGACAAATTATAATTTGATCAGGATAAGAAATTTTGCAAGTCATTTGAAGAGGCATGTCGTTTTACTTCTAACAAGATAAAAATATTCATAAGGTCGACAAATTCAATGGACTATGGTAAAGCTCATTGATCAGAAAAATCTGATACAAAGGCCCTTTACGACCAGTTTAAAATTCGTAAACAAACTGATTTGAACCAGAAATTTAATTTTCTCTAACCAGATGTTTCTTTTTTTTTTCAGATTTTTAAATGACTGGAAGGAGAGAAATTCATACGTATGACAATGGGCTGAAGCACTGAAATTTAAGGGACAATTTGCTTTTGAAAATTTGCAAAAGAACCCAAGGTATGTTTTAAAACTTTATACTTTAAACTTATACTTTAAACTCTCAAAGATTATGCTCTAGTTTTTCTTGTTTAATATTTAACATTTTTTTTAAAAACAGTTGGATAATGACGGAAATTATGTAATAGAATGCATTGAATCCAACTATTAAAATGGTCACGTACAAAGTTATTTATCGGCGTAACAAAGTCAGTCTATTTGCGTGTTTGACATAATCTTCACGACATGTTATTTTTCTAAAAATCTCACGAATACTGTCAAATTACGTATATATGTATATATATTTTTAATATTTTTAGAATCTTTTACAATCTTTTAAAATCTTTTTAAATCCTTTGAAATCTGGAATTCTGGTGTACTTTAAAAATTCGAGGATAAACTCTTCGAATAAAAAATTCCGGTTTTTAAAAAAATTCCCGGCTTTTTTCCAGTATTCAATATTCAAGACTAATTACCAGTTACTTTAGTTTTCTCTAAACATGAAATTTTTTTGTGTGGTAAGTATTTTGAGTACGTAAACTAATTGTAAGGACTCCTAGATGTAAACCACATATTTTGTATCAAGTGTATAATTATTATCATTACAGTAAATCCTGGGGAAGTTAAAAATGGCTACACTGGACGAGAAAAAACGTGTTGGTGGCACGAAAGTATCCGCAATCGCAAACATTTTCCAGTCAAAGCCACAATCGGAAAATTTTAGTCACAGGTCAACTGCAATTCTTACTGATGGTTTCAAGGAACCACCTGCTCCCCTCAAAGACTCTCCAACCCAAGTTACTGTTGTAAGGACCGAAAGCCACGTAGCCCGTTTCAACAATGCTCGAGCACTTTTTGAAAAACTTGGCGAGGAAAATAAATCCAATCGACCGTAAGTATTAAAAAATAATTGCTTCTAATTTTTCTAAATTAAATTAAATTTTTTAAATATTAAATTTAATTTATCTTCTAGTGCGGATCGAATCACAAAGCCGACGAATTTGCACGGCCTGCGTTCGAGATCAAGTTCAGCTAATTCCGGATCGGGCTGCACATCACCAGCTCGATCTCCTCGTCCCCGATCGCCTTCTCCACCAGGAACAAGGGATCACTTAAGTAACTGGAGTGCCAGCGTCCCAGCACTAAATGCCGAACGACATTTCGAAAACGGACACTCACACGCCGCTGACAGTATTACTGATAGACTAAGGCCCCGGACAGGCTTCGGAAAATTCGACAAGCACAGTGGCAAGGAAAATCGACTAGACGAGCGACCGGAAAAGCCAGAGAAACCGGAGCGGAAATTAAACTCGAAGGAGTTGATCGAGAAGCAGAAGAACTGGACGAGTCATTTCTCAAAAACAAGGCCGAGTAGATACAACTCCGATCCGAACCATTCTGTAGTACAAAAATCACTGAATCAAAATTCGAACAAGGTCGAGGATTCGCAGCTACAAAAAACAAGCAACCAGGGAAGAGACTCAAAGAGGTCGAATGAAGTTGTTTGCATTCCAGCGACCAGATCCGCTAGCTTCTGTTCCACGAGGCCTTCGCCTTCGACTTCTCCACCTCCGCCTCTTCCACCAACTAGAAATTCATCAACTGGTAATTTAAGAAAAGAAAGACCTGTCAGCATAGGATCCAGTCCCACGAGTCCTGATTACGAGAGTCCGGAATACGCCATCATTACCAAATTCACCGACTCTTCGCCCACGATACCCGAATATGCAGAGGTGCAGAAAAATGTGGGAGAGAAGAACAAGAATCAGGAACGGAAAAAGGAAAAGGACTTTCAAAAACGAACTGACGATGGCATGCCAGAATACGCTGTTGTGCAGAAAGATAAAACGAAAAACGCAGCGAAAAAATTGGAAAAGAATAATTCAGAAGTTAATTTGCAGTCGGCAAAGAATCAGAAAGATTCGGAAGTTGGTATAAATTCTAAGATTATTAGAAATACGGCTAGTCCTGAAATTGTGGTACAGAAAAAAGAGTTTGTTTCTTCGAATGAGAGGATTGGCAATGCGAGTCCGACGCGAAGCACTTCTATGGATAATGTGATTTCTAGTGTATCGGAAAACAAGGCGAAAAAAGACGATTATATGGACATTCCTGAGTATTCTAATTATCCGAGTAATTTGTCGAGATCACCACCGAAGACTTCAGAGTGGAAGAATGAATGGATTGCGAAAAATGAAGAGATTTTGAAGAGTGTGACTGATTTGACTTCGTCCAAGGAAGCGTTAGATAAAGAGGACTTTAATAATGAAGTAATTAGAACGGATTCGAGACCTGATTGGGCAAAACCTTGTGTTGATACTGTTAAGAGAAAAGATGGTGTTGTTGCGGAAGTGAGGAAAGATAGGGCTAGGTCACCGGAGGGTGAGTTGCGTCCACCTTCGAGGAATACTGATAGTGCATCATCGAGTATGAGTTCTCCTAGTTCGCCTTCAAAAGACAGCAAGGAAGAGAAAGCTGACAAGGAAATGTCTGAAAAAACTCAAAGTGGTGAGTAAAACTTTTTATTACTTAAATAAAAGACAATAGTTATTTTACTTTAGAAAATACACTTCACTTTTTAACATGGACAATTAATAATACAAATAAAAAAAAAGATACTGAATTACATTATTACCATTGTCCATTCAACAATTTTAGGCCCTTCAGATAAATATTTCTTCAATTTCAATACAAGTAAATTTGATTAGATCAAATTTTGAAAAATTTCCAGCGATATTTCATAGGATTTTCAGGAATTTTAAGTTATGCAGTGAATTTTTTATCAGATCAGATAAACCTGAAAAAATTAGTTGAGGAATTGAAAAACTTCTAGACTTTCTTTACTATCACCTACATTATTTTTGTAATTTTAATATTTGTCATTTAAAATTATTCATTTTTTAAAGTTACTAATTGTAAGTAAAAATTGTGTAAATTTGAATGACTTAAATAAGAAATAATTGACTTTTTAAAGCTACTAATAAAAAAATTAGACAAGACCTAGTTAATGTTTTATAAGACTTTAATTTCCGTTTTAATCAGGGACCTTTACTAACACGTCCTTTATGAATGACGCCCACATGATTGTTTAAAAATACCACTTGCTGCTAAAAATAGCAGAGAGCTTTTCACCCATTTTGAGTGGATTTATTGTAATCAGTGGTGGTAGGGGATATTTTACACAAAGTGGAAGTCTGCCAAAATAGCAAAAAGTAAAAGTTTAGCGTCTAATCCCCTCCTCTGCATCATCTTCCGCCTCCTCCTCTTTCCAAACTCAATCTTCTCCTACCATACCACGACGTCCTTATTTATAGAAATCAGTATGAACTCAGTTTGGCATCTGTCTGCTTGTACCTAAATTCACTTATATCGTCAAAGTGTTTCGGAACTTCATAAATTATTAACTAAACTTTCAAGACACGTTGAACTCAACTGTGAATGGAGAGCTGACACTGACGAGTGAATACAAAAAGATTTTTTTATATTAAATCTTTTCAAAGGTGCTTTCAAGATATAAATAAATTCAATGTCCCCAGAAGATACCTCCTGCAGATTTCTTTCAATTTTAACTTTTAGTGAAGTGTTCCATCAAGGAAAATAAAACAAGAACCATAATTAATTGTACTTTATTATTTCCTTATAAATATTTTAAAAATATTTATTCATGACTTTTTGATTGTGATAGAAACTAGTCAAAATACTATTTGTTTACTTGCATCTCTGATGATTTGCAAAGGTTTATATAATTAACAGACAGAAAAACATATTTTCCGCTTGTGCTATGTGTCTCCGTCTACTCTGCATTGATTGTCGAGGTACACAAAATTATTTTGTCAACAGTTTTAGAATTTTATCCACCACGCAATGATTTGCTAAAAATATCCTCAATTTAGAGCAACACTTGAGAATAAAATTTCCAGACTAATTTTGCGACATATTGAATCAAATAATTGAAAATTAAACGTTTTTAATAATAATCTACATTTATAATTATTAAATTGTGATCAGTTTAATGTCAAATCTGATTCACTTTCTTTTTTAATTCAAGGACGAAGCAGTTATGACTTGGAGACAGAGGAACCGGAAAAACCCGCAAGCTACAACGATAAGATTTTGGACGAAGACGAGAATGCAGAAAAAGATTCAAAGTTCAGTGAAACTAATACTGCCACTGTCATCAGGCGATCGCATGTTCGAGTTGAGTTACCTGCTGCTGGTTTAGGTCAAAGACCACCCTCGGTTGTAAGTTCTGATCAGGAATATCCAGCTTTAGAATATAAAGAAATTCCCGTGCCATTGCCATACGCAAAACAAATTCAGCAAACTCAGGAACTAGCTAAAAGCAAGTCGCTTGACAAAGTCGAAAACAAATCTAACCTCGAGACCAAGTCTTCTTTCAAGGACCAGAACTCAACGAAACTTCCCCAAGATGGCATTTACAGGTTCCAGCAGGCGACGGTGACGAACTCGGCATTAAAGGAAAACCACGGTTTCACTCAAGAAAACAATACCTTCCAATCTGAAGTATCAAAAGAGAAACAATCTGTTGATCTGCAGTGTCAGAAGACAGTTTCGAACGCTAAGAACGACCAGATAAAGGTTTCAGTTCGAGAGAAACTCGCGAAAAACAAAGAGGAAGTTTCCGGAAAACGAGCAAGTTTTACAGACCTTGAGAATAAGGCGGATTACCTAGATAAATCTAATACAAGTACAAATCAGTATTCTAACAATGCGACTAATCAGAGCAGTAATTTATATAAGGAACCCAATAATGAAGAGAAGGATGCGAGTGATAAGCATTTGTCGTTTGACCTTTTGTCTAGAAACAACGTCGAGATCGAGAGAGCAAGTGAAGTGACTGAACAGATTGGAAAGACAGATAAAGTAAATTCTTCAATTTCTTTAGGTTTTGATAAAGAAGCGGAAGAATCGGTACAGACGACCTGGGAACAGGAGAAGCAAAAGGCAGAAATGGCAAAGTTAAGACAAACAGAGAATAGTTTAACTGCTGGTAATGTTCTTGGGGAAAAAACGCCAACTAGGATAGCTTCTCCTTTGAAGAAGGATTTGTTAGAGGATCAGAAAATATCTGATAATAGTTTGATTGAAGACAGTGACTCGAGTGATGCCAAAACTGTTACGAATTTAGAAAGTTTACCCTCATTGGAGACTAAAAATTTAAATGGTCCTGTCGAGACTATTAAATTAACTACGAGTCAAGTTGTCCCTGTAACTCCAGATACAATGACTCCTGATGAAGCGGAGAATCTCTTAAGCTCTCGGTAAGACATTTTTCTTGATTTTATGGGATTAAAAAAAAATTTTGAATAGAATTTATAGGATTATTTAGGAAATTACCCCTAAAATCTTAAATAACTTGAAATCACTTTCGTTTTGAAATCCCTTGGCATTTTTTGTCATTTATACATCAGTTACAAACTATTTAATACCTTTTTAAATTTAACACTGATATATTTATGTGATTGTTTATACATATAATCACTTCAACCCCTTGTCTATTTATCATAAAAAGTTTTGTAGCATGTCATGCTTCGCAGTGCGAGGTAGATGCAATTGGAAAGTTAATTTCTTTTCTTAATTTTGCGAATGTTCTTTAAGTGTCTCAAGCTTTTGGATTGAATGTTTAAATATAAATACAAGGGGCTGATATACTTTCTTTTATTACACCAATTTTTCTTTTGCATTCAATTATATATGTGCCTGACAACGAACACTCTCTGGACTTTTACAGAATTTTGGAGAAGAAAATCAGGTGGGTAAATCTGACATTTACAATTTATAAATATGCACACATTTAGAGTTGCTAGAGAGTCTACAAGACTGAAAAAAAAACTAATGAAAAATAAAAATGTCCTTTTAAAAAAAAATTTTTTCTCTAAAATCTTTATTACTTTAAATGCAATTTTAATTTGGATAATTTTGAAAATGGAGCTCTCTAGCAACACTGAAATCTCACTCGTCGAAACGACGGTAAGTGAAAAAAAAATGGAATGAGTCAAAATTGTGAATGATGAAATAGACAAGGCTCGGCGCTGTTGTCGGACGAGGAGGCTCAGGAAATTGCAAGATTATTATCACCTTCAAGTGCCAATGGACTCGCCACTGAAGACAAACCAGGAGATCAAGAAGCAGATAGGAATAAAGACAAAGAGGACCAAGATAACACTCCTGATTGGCTTTCAGATGTTCTATCAGCCCCAGATTCCAGTCTCGTCAACAGTACTACTCAGGATTATAGGTGAATCGTTTTTCTTTGCAATCGATATTATATTATTTATAGAGTGTCGAATGTCGCTTCTTCTGCGTCTTTGAGTTCCAGTTGTTTAAAAAATACCAAGACTTGTAAGAAAAGAGGAATGGGCCCAGGATTTTCCTTCAATCTCGAAAGCCAGTTGAACCTAAAATCTAGGTTACAGTTAATCTTTTCCATTTTCAGTTTGTCTCACAGATCACGCAGTGATTTAACAATCGACTCGTTGACCGAAAGCCAAATAGGATCAGTCACAGGTAGCGAAAGTGGATTGCTCGGATCCGTCAGCAGTTTGAATGACACCCATGAAACTAATGACGACACCGAGACCGAACAGCAGGACGATTATACTCCCGTTCCTGGGAAAATTGTAAGTTAATTTTTAACTTCTAATTTATAAATTTAACAATAACTGTAAGTTAAATTGAAAACCTTCTGAAACCTTTCTTCTTTTTAGATTCTCGTAGAAAATGGCGTGCACTACTTCGAAGATGGCCACTTCTGGATGGAAGTCGCTGGTCTTCGAGAATCAGAGGACGAAGACGAAGAACTACCAGAGCCGTTACCGGTTAAAAAATCGACAAAGATAACTTTCGATACGGGACCAATGCGTGTCTACTCTACCCATTCAGTTAATGAGTATGATCGCCGTAATGAAGATGTCGATCCCGTCGCTGCGAGTGCTGAGTACGAACTTGAAAAGCGCGTGGAGAAAATGGAGGTGCGTCTTAAAAACATATATATTAAATTAATCATCATCCTATCATAAAAGATAGATAGCAATGATATCAAAACTACTTCTATAAACTCAAAATCTCAAAATGAGTTACACCGGATGAAGCAATTATTTTCCTATTGATTGGATTTGCATTTGCTTAGATTAGTGATTATTCATATGATTGAATCAAAGCTTTCTTTATTGGTAATCTTTTATCCGCATATCATTAAAATATACTATTTAACCTAATGAAGAATCGATTCATTCTAGGTGTTTCCTGTAGAGTTGATGAAGGGACCTGATGGTCTCGGTCTCAGTATAATTGGCATGGGTGTCGGTGCAGATGCGGGTCTCGAAAAGCTTGGAATTTTCGTAAAAACAATTACCGAAAAAGGCGCAGCTTCTCGAGAAGGAAGAATACAAGTGAACGATCAGATTGTCGAAGTCGATGGCAAATCTCTAGTTGGAGTAACTCAAGCTTATGCCGCTAGCGTTCTTCGAAATACATCAGGTCTCGTACGCTTTGTAATCGGCAGAGAAAGAGATCCGAAGAATTCTGAAGTGGCTATGTTAATCCGACAGAGCTTGCAAGCTGATCGAGAACGTGAAGCAAACATGTGCACTAATCGGTACTACTAATAATCAATTCCTATATTACACCTACAAAAATGTAACTCTTTTATGTTCTTATATGTTTTATGTTCTTTTTATGTTCTATTTTTCAAATTTAACAATCGAGAAATACTATTTAATTAAAAAGAATTTATGATACGAAAAAAAATAATTAAAAAGCCTCTACTAATCGCTTTATATAGGTATGTTCGTTTTTCTTTTTCTAATCTGATTAAGCTTGCTTTAAACTTTTGCAGTTAATCAGGGATAATTTGCCACCTTTTTTCTCGCTTTAAATATGCTATAATCATCCAAACTATAATTTATCTACTTAATGCAAGAGCACCCTGTATAAATTTACCTCAAAGGCTTACCCATTGAAATCAATAATGCCTGAGGTGTAAGGATTCTATATTTAGTTTTACTGCAACGATAGTGTGCAATTTTAGTTCGACTAAGAGAAAACGCCCAGTTAAGGCTCCTCATTGTGAGAGAGCACACAGAACATATTCTGAAAATCGTATTCCCAATGATGGTTTATCCTTGCTCGCTCAAACTCTGTGACGACAACTGCGGCCGCTCCAGTTAGAGCCTGAGGCCAACTGGAGTGCTGAGGGAATACTAAAATATAAATATAATATATATAAATTAAACTATTTATTATTGGCTTTTGAAGAAATCTTATAAGCATGAGAATATTGTTTAGGAGACTTAACTTTTCGGACATGTCACCCGATGACCGACGAGAAGAGGATATTTCAATGGGAACTGGAGGAATTCCTGGATCTCCTACGATGTCCTCTTGCTCGGAAGGAGAACCCCCTCATAGTCCTATTGAGAATTATATTTCTCCTGGACGCCGATCACCAATTATCAGCTCTTCTCAACCACCGCCAAATTCTGGTACGACGCAGAGTGACGTTGACAGTCTCAGGATGCTTCTACAAGAGGTATTTAAGTTTTCTTTAGTCAATAAAATTGTTTGAAGGCTTTTTAAAGATTTGTGTACATTTTTATTTTTTGCTAAGAATCTAAATGA
>CAJFCO010000167.1:791901-893387 GCA_904066015.1 Synergus gifuensis
ATATATTTTCTTTCATCTCTCAAATTTTCAACGAGATATTTTACTTAGTTTAACAATAAGAAGGTGGAAAAGAAATACATTGTCCGGTCGGTAATTCGTGACGTCATAGTTTGGTATTTGCCTTTAAGCTGGATTAACTGGACCACCAGCGTCGTTAGCAGAACAGCTAAAACAGGTTTTGGCTGAGAGAGAAAGACGGCTTGGAGGAAATGAAATGTCATCCTCTAGAGAAAGCTCTGGAGATTTTAGCGACTTAAACAATCCACATTCTAATGACCCAACCCTAGTCACACATAATTTAGTTGAGGAAATTAGACAAGCCGTAAGCGAAGCTAATCAAAGAGGTACGAACCAAAAAGGTACAGCGAATCTGAAATCAAACGTGAGATTGATTCAGTTAATTATTTTATTAAGAAAAAGATTTTGTACTTGTAGAGTACATTTTATAATAGTTGAAAGATAGTAAGTTTTTAAAAACTATTTAATTCATGGGAATTTATTTTCTTACTGCAGTTAAAAAGGTAACAATACCTTCCCAAACTTTAATGGGTGCTGGAAATACTCCTTGGCATCATCCAAGTGGATCGCCGTCTAGTTTGTCATCTGGTGGGTCTATCAGTCCAACTGCTGTTGATCCGAGTCCTTCAAAAATAGGTAGCGCAGGTAATTCAGAATTGAGTATTTAAACATTTAAAAGTTTTCGAAAAAAGCAAAATCAATGAAAAGTGATTTATATTTATTTTCAGATTCAAATGAAGTTTGGTTGCCTCCTCATGAATTTGGTTTAGGTGACAAAAAATTGCTCCTTTGGCAAAACACGCCAGTTAATGATTGGTCGAAGGAACAAGTGAGTAGTATATAATTAAAATTCCAATATTTACTTTAAAAATAAAACATCTTTGCTGTAGGTTTACAATCATTGAATGACTTAAATTAAACCTCGGTCCGGGACTGCTTATTTGGATGTTGCAAAATAAAGTACAAATAAGCTTGAAGCATTTCATTATTTGGTTTTTATTTTGCTTCGATCCGTATTCACAGCTACCCCCAGTAAAAGTATCATTTTCTTGAATTTACATTAATATTATATTATATTTCATTAATTTTTTTTCAACATGACTTAAAATCTCTTAAACTTCCGAGTAAATTTCTGCTACTCTACTAAGTACATATAAGAAAATGATACTTTAGTTCTAAGGGCTTTCGCTATCCGCCACCTGCGACCCGCCCAGTAGCTGAGGTTCACCCTGGGATAAATTTAAAAAAGTTAATAGCTATCATATAGTAAATTGAAAAATTAAAGATGAATTTTCAAAAAATTATTTTTATTCAATATTTAGAGATGTGGTATAATTAAATTAAATTGTTTTAGGTATGTCAATGGCTCACAGGAATAGGCCTGGAAAGATACGCCTCTCGGTTTATCGAAGCTGGAATTTGCGGAAGCAGTCTTTTACGACTAGAATCTCGCGACTTGAAAGCTCTGGGAGTTTCCAGAGAAGTAAAGGACCACTTGAAGCGAAAACTGAAAGAATTGCGAGCTCAGGCGGATCGCGAGCGCAAAGAGCGAAAAGAAATCGAGCGTATGCGACGAAAAGCAGAAAAACAGGCTCGGAAAAAATAGCCCCACGAGAATGTCAAGTCAGACTCGTTCTACTCTTGAAGCGCAATCATAAAATACAAGCTCACCGAACGAGGATCAATTTTTAAAATCTACCCCCAAAATTTGTACAATTCTCGCAATGGTCCTTTGTTATTTATACAAACGGTTTTTAACTCTTGTTGTTTTTTTTAGTCGAATGCAGACTATTTTTAATTGAATGTATAGTACCGTTTAATTTTACACTATTTTTCTAGCGTATAAAGTACACTTTATTGTATTACGTTCTTTGAGGAATCCACTCCAAATTTCTCTTGTATTATGTTTCAAATTCCGAGCAAGTCGGAATGAGAGATAGTTATTTTCATAATTTTGTATTAATTCGCCGATGCTAGAGCATCCAGTAATCAATTGCACGAAATGAAATGTGTCGAGAATATCTTTTAGCAAGTGAATTCGCTCGAATGCATGTATGATAAACGTGTGTGTGTGTATAGATCTTTACATACGGAGATGTGTATATTTCGAAGCTGAAGTCATATACCGATATAAAATTGTAATTAAAGGATAATTTTTTTTAAAAACAATACTCTCGAGACGCGTATTCACGTCTGAGACTGAGACAACGAGTGTAACGTTGTCCAAAATCGTAAAATGCATCGTTTATTTATTTTTTATGTCATTCTGACATAAAGTCGATTACTTCGTATAATAGTAAATAATGTTAATAATAATATAGAATCCCGACGTGATGGAATCGCCACCCGTCGTGAATGGCTGTCCTTTTCTGTATTTCGTAACTTATCGTCGAATCTTCTTTATCACAATTGTAGGCATGACCGAGTATCGAGACATCTTTCTTCGGCTGTGTTTCTTTCATTTTAAATTTGCTCAATCTTACATTTCATATCAACGACCGGCTGATAAAGATTTTAGCACTGGGTCGCGCCTATGAATTTGATTATTATTCCCAAATTCTACCTTTCACGTACCCCTTACGCATTTCTAATTAATTAATGTCGGTTTACGTTTCAGACATTCCATGAGGATTGAAACAATTTCTCAGTGTATAAAATAATCTTCAACTTCAATCATCGAATTTGCTTTCATTAGTGTAGAAGTTAATGGAAGTTTAGTTTTCGAAAAAGTGATTAGATCGACGATAAGAGCCTTGGAACAAATAACCGAAATACCGATAAAATAATTTCATTTCGAAATCTATTTTATTGATCTTTTCTGTAATTATTCCATCACTCTGAAGATCTATAGTACCAAATGGTATAAAAAAGTCTTTCTAGTACAGTAATCGGGTGCGTGGGTTATGCGAGAATTTTCTGTTTAACTTTTTTTAAACAAGAAAACGTACATTAAATGCTGCGTTGACAGGAGGAATGCGGTACGCAGAAATTGTATCAAGATTTTCGAGCGTTGCAAAGTGTTTGAATTATCCGATTTAAAAGAGTATAGTAATTCTGAAAGGGTAAAGAGAAATGTAAAGGGAGCGAGATAAGAAAAACAAAGGAAAAACACTTTGTATATATGTTCGTACAATGTATGATGATAATAATACAATTTATCACTTTAAAAACTGAAAGAACCTATAACGGTAGTGTCATATTTACTTCGTACTGTATACATTTTAGCTTGATAATTGAAATGTTTATCAAAGTCCTCCATTTTTCTAATGAGAATGGTGTAGTATGATTTTTGTAAAAGTACTTTGTACTTGTTACTTCTATTTGCCATGCAGAAGACGGAACATATGAAGCGTTTTGAGGAACCGCAAAATTATAATTGCTGTTGCTTTCGAAATTAAAAACGTTTTTATCAAAATTTAAAAAGTAAAAGACGTATTTGTAAATCTTAAGGCGCTTCGCGTTTTACTTGTCCGCAATACTAGAGGTCTTAAAAGCAGGCACTTAATACAAAAAAAAAAAGACGACTGATTTTACGATATAAGTTTTATAGTCGATTTTTCAACGAAGATTTTAGATGTGTAAATGTCGTATTTAACGGGTCAAGTCTCTGAAATTTCGATCAAAAATTGACAAAAGAACTTGAAGAACAAGTAAAAGTCAGTTAAATTTTTGATACATTTTTTGTAATTTTTCATTTTCGCTTAGAATGGGGGAAAAAGTGTCGTTTTTGCAAAACTATTCTCATCTTTTGTCTATTTTTTAGAGAAATTTTTAGAGTATGAGATTCGAGGAAAAAAGATGAACACGTCGGGAAAACTTTGTATGATGGTAGGTTGATCTTTGACTGTACTTCTTATTTATTTATAATTGTCCTTCCGTATTGATTAATTACTCGACAAGAATGTTCCAATGAAGACAGTTACTTGGCAGCTTTTTAACAATATATTTACGAAAAGTATTGTCACTACAAATACTCTTGAACATTTTAATTACATATAAACGATTCATACGTTAAATTTTACGTTTGTTAAATGCTTTTATTGTTCCTAGTTCCCGATTATTTTAGACCTTAAATTTAAAAAATAGACCTACTTAGAATTAGATCTTTTATTATAGATAATAAAAAAAAATGTAGGATGAATATTTTGAAATAATGAAGGAATTTTGTTGCTATGGTGATGGTGATTTAAAGTTTGATCGATAACCTTGTATTTTCCAAGTCCAATGAAACTCGGTGACCTCGGTGAAAAAATAAATTTAATAGAAGAAGCAAGAAGAAGTTTAAGATTTTTAAAGGACAAAAAATGCCGGCAATCGTAATAAAAGATTGCGAGTGGCGTCAGACGAACGAAAACGTTATTATTAATTTGCAACTCGTTGGCAATCCAAGTAAAGTAGATTTCCTAACTTCAGATAAATATGTGAAGGTAACTCTTAAATTAAGATTTTTAATTTATGTGATGAAATATTTCTAATTAAAAATTTTTATTAGGCAAGTTATCCTCCTTATATTTTTGAACTTTTTCTCTGGGGAATTGTGAATGAAGATGAAAGTGAGATCACTTTGAGTAAAAAAGAAGCAATAATTTCTTTGAAAAAAAATGAAATTGGTGTTGTATGGCCAAAACTTGAATTAGAAGATCTTAATACGGAATTTAAAAGAGAATGCAGAACAAAAGCTTTGGAATATTCACAACTTTCTGCTGAACAGCGAGCTAAATTGAAAAGTGGTTAGTCTTGTTTACATAATTTAATTTAGAAGGAAATTAAAGTCAAATAAAATCAATTAATGATTTCTTTGATAAAATTGTGAACAACTTACAGAGAAACAAAATCAGCTACAAAGAGAAGCAGTAAGAGCCCAAATTGATCTTGATACTTTATCTTTAAATAAAATAGAATCAATTCGTGATTCTCACAGAAAAGAAGCTATGAAGGAACTTGAAGAGTGGAGATTAAATGTAGAGAAACCAATTTTGGAAGGAATCGATGGTAAAATACAGGAAAATAGAAAAGCTTTCGGGTATGCCAAATTAATTAATTTAAAATTTTTTGTTGTTATGTATATAAATAATAAAAGTATTTTCTAGAGCACCAATAAAATGGTTTAAAAATGAAAAAGTTCAAAACAAAGAGAAAAAAGTAAATAACGAACTACAAGTAAAGAAACAATTCAAGAAGGAAACAGAAGTCGAAGTATCATTGGAGAAAAAAACAACTGAAGGGCCGAAAGGAGAGCTGGACCATAAAAACAAATGCCAGGAAACGAAAAGTGGTAAACAATCTTCCACAAAGAATTCCAATGACAAATCGGAAAAACTCAAAGAAGTCGGAACTAGTTGTTCCGAAGATTCGGAGTCGGATTTTGAGCATGAGAATTATTTTAATAACACCAAAGACGGATGTTTGATAAAAGAGATGGATGAAAAGGAGTTGAAAAAATTTTATAAAAAGAAGGAGAAGGAACTTGAAAAAGAGCGAAAGTTAAAAAATAAACAGGAAATGATACAAAGGTTTTTAGATAGAAAGCCTCAGAAAATGAATGCGATTTTTGATGATCCGAAAAAATCTGTTCCTCTTCCTAGAAAATGTGGTACGATTCATGTAACATTTTCTGAAAGGGTTTTTCCAACTCCTGCTAGGGAAAGTTGTCACCTTGAGGAACAAGAAGTAAATTAATTAATTTAAAATATAAGTAAGTTTAGAGTATAAAAATTATGACTTATTGATGGAAAAAAAATTAATTTTAGTGGCTTGAAAAACAAGCAGCGGCTAAAAGAAAAATAGGGTTTGTTTCTGAAGATCTTAGACCTGAAGAACAAAATCCTCAATGGCTGAAAGATAAAGGAGAGTAAGTTATTTATATAGTTAAAATTTCAGGGTTCTGAATTATTTCGATAGCTCTCAAAATATTCGAAGGGATTTATAAGGAATTCTAGAGATTAAAAAAATGTGAAGAGTTTCCTAGAGATTTTTAAGCATTGCGAAGAATTTTTAGATCTTTCAAGTGTTTTTGAAATATCTTAAGTCCTTAAGTTCCCGATCGGTTACCTCCCTGTAGAATTACCATTTCTCTAAAAACTGATATTAAACTTGAAATATTTTCTGCAGCGATTTTTTCAAGGCTGGAAATTATTTAGGAGCCATAAGTGCTTACACACATGGAATCAAACTTAGTGATAAAATGGCATCACTTTACGTTAATAGATCTGCCGCACATTATGCTCTTGGAAATTACTACAGATGCACAGAAGATTGTTCAACGGTAATTAAATTCCGATTGAAACATTTCATTGAATAATTCTAAATTTTCATTATTCACAATAAAAAACAAAGAAGAAAATAGGAAATATAGAGACGGGACTTTGAAGCCCATATTTTTATTTTTAATATTAAAATTATCGATACACTTTCAGGCATTGGAATTATTGGTTCCAAAATGTGAAGGTAATCGAGAATCAAGGGCCAGGTGTCACGCTAGAAGAGGAGCTGCTCTCTGCAAATTGTCTTCTCCTCAACACGGTATTCCTGAATTGGAAGCCGCTCTGCAACTAACTCCGGACAACGAGAGTATTAAACTCGATTTAGTAGCTGCAAAAAAGTATTACCAGCTCGAGAATTAGAAACTCTTCCCTAGAATTTACGCTCAATTTCCTTGCTCCTTGACCCTTGACGTACTAAACAAGCAACTCGAGTCTGAAGAAAAGAAAAAAGATAAAATAAGTATATAATTATAAATAAAAACCAAATGCACAGGATAAATAAACAATTTTTATTGTTATTTTTACAGTAAGAATGAAAACAATGAGTTAAATAATATCACAGGCAACATTACTACACGGTGTCTAAAGTTTACATTCATTTCTTATTTATTAACACTTTCAAGGAGTAGTTTATAATTTATATAAAGTTAAAACTTCCTCCAAAAAAGGTTTAATTACAAAATTAGTAGCAAATTAGTTCTAACAACTAAAAAATTGATCTAACGCAAAAATCAATAATTTTTTTTTGGAACATAAGATGTTGCACAATTGTTTCGCATTTCCTGAATGACTCAAGATGTTTATGCATTTTTTCTTATTAATTAGCATTAATTCCCCGTATATGCTGTAATATACGAAATTAATTGCGTCAGGAACACTTAAAGAAATTTACAAAAGATGTAAATTATTATCTAAGAAATGATAACGCAAGTTTCGAACAAAACTGCATAAGAAGAAAATTTTCTAATTGAATAATAATTATAAGTTAGAGAATAACTTCTCGTATTTTAGTAATTATTTACAAGATTTTTCTTTGTTTAAGAAAATTATAGAAAGGATCTAATTATCCAGGGCTAGGGAGTAGCTTAGGTAGCAAAAATAATTGATGAATATAAAAAATTATAATAATTATTTTTCTCTCGAGAAAATTTAATCCACATTGCGAAAAAGTGGCTCTTTCTTTCTCTCTCTTGTTATGGGAGAGTTGTGTACTTCTTTAATTAGTTGAAGAAGCACATCGCTCTACTTTGGATGAAAGCTGCTTTCCAGAATCGATCTGTCCTTGTGTAATTAAAATTGTAATTCTACAAGGTTTTACTCGGAAATAACGAGTTTTTCATCAATGCAGGCACACCTGGTGTGTTCCAGGGCATGAATGACCTCGTGGTGTCGATCTCGCTGACGATCTACGGCATGTTTCACCATAAAAACAAGGCTGACATTCCTGGTTTCAGCTGGAGCGCAAACTTGATTCGGTTCTGGGCAACATCCTGATCCTCCACATCGAGCTAAGACTGTTGACGCTGGATAGAAAAGCTCATCAGGACTTGGTCCCACAGTGAGAAGCTCTTCTACTGGAACAGCTCGTGGTTGAGGAAGAGAGCATTGAAATTCGTGGACCAGTTGTACGTGGTTTAAATAGCCACTGTCTCTGAAAAATTAAACGAAAATTATTGTTATGATGTGGAAATTAAAAGATGCTGAATAAAGAATAAATTCATTAAATATTTAGAGAAATGGATATAAATTTAATTCAGGGTGGCTATTATATTTAAATTTCAGGAAAAAAAATCCCGGAATTTTCCTAGTATTCAAAATTATTTTATAAGAAAATAAAGTCAAAAAAAAAGGAAAAAACAAACAAATTGCTAAAGGAAAAAAATTAACTATTTCTAGAACTTAGAATAAGTAAAACTTTAAAATAGTCCAAAGAATAATTTCATGTTTTCTTCCTAGAATTAATCAGCATTCACGGAACTAAATAGTAAACATAATAATTATTAAGTTTTATCAAATATTTTTAAAATAATGGGTTCTAGAAGTTTATGTTTTGCACTTTTGTATAAAAAAATAACTTTAATTTGCTTTTATAATATTGCAATAATTCGTTCTCTTTCTATTTGGAAGCTTATAAATAAGCTTTAAAGCTTTCAAGCAATCAAGATTGTAGAACTAATATTTCTTTACATATTCTTGAACATAATTTAAAAAGAATTAATGATTCCACATTACATACATCTTACCTGTGATGCCTGCTCATAGCAAGCGAGACAAGTCCTAAAGTCATAAACAAAATGATAATCCTCTTCATTTTATTCACTTTTATGTAAATTATTCCAAACCACAAATTCAAATCCACTCAATTAATTTAGTAACTATCACACCGATTTATTCAAAGCTCGCGCGTACGATGAATTACCAGGACCACAGATTCGCGACTTCTGTTCTCTGCGATCTGAATTCTCTCTGTGTATATATATATGTGTGTAACTTTCATCCTCAAGAGTTCTCCCCCACTTCAGATTTTTATCAACATCGTTCTCTCTCCATCCTTTTTTTTGCTCCTTGAATTCTATCTCTTTTCATTGTCTTTCTTTTTCTCTCCTGAGGATTTAAAGAAGAGAAAAAAATCTGTCCTCCTCTGACTTGATTCTCAGTAAACTTGAGGAGGGGTCCAACAAACCATTCTGAGAACATCGCTGCGATGACTATAATTACTGTAGTGGTCCTGCCTTTCATTCGAGAAATTGCGTTACGTCGCGTGACTCCAAATCGCACCTTCATTCTTCTCATTTATGGTCCTTTTTCACACGTACCATCAGTTTCCTAAAATTTTCAGATATTGCAGTTAGAAGAAATGCGAAAAAAATCGAGAAAAGATGGATTGAAGGGAAAAAAATTACCTATAATAACTTCTTCAGAGTTCTTAATTCAGAGTAAACCGAATTTCAAAATTAGTTTGTTTGTAAGGAAATTTGGATGAAAAATGAAATGAAGATAGTCTTTTCCCAGATAACAAAATGCTTGCACAATGATGGCGTATCTGCACGCATATATGCCGATTGATCCGCAGAATGTGCTCTCACCTCATGAGACATATGTGTCATCAATTGAGTCGCATATCGCTCGCACACTGTGACAGTCATAAAATGCGACACATATCGCCTGCATGTTCTGCATGTTTTTGTGGAATTTTATAAATAAAAGCTACGTAACTATTTATTACCATAAAATAAAAGAAAAGTAATATATTTTAGAGAAATTTTATTTAAAAATATAAAAAATGGTTCATTTTTTGTTTCGTGTGTTTCTACTATTAATGGTACCTTAACAATCATGAAGAAGCTTATTCTAAGTAATGCCAATGGCCATATAAAATTAAACAATAATAGAATAACAGATTTATTAAGATTTATTAAGATTTATTAACAAATTAAACAAATGTTAAGGCATATATGGACTTTAACCGTGTTATTATACTTTATAAAAGCGTTATTTAAGAAATGCGCCTTTAGACGATTCAGGTATCCCAGATAACAATTGTGCGAGGCACGTTACCCGCACGGCGTGCGAGGCACACGGTGTGTGCAGAATGCGTTTCATATGCGTGGCGTTTTGTGCGAGGCACATATGTGCGAAGCATATGCGTCGCACAATGTGAGAGGCACGTATGTGCGATGCATATGCCTCGCATTTTGTGATGGACGTAAAATATTTTTGTAATGTAAAATAGTAATATAAAATTGTTATATGGTACAAATAATTAGTGTCAATAATTCCTTGCAGAAAACAAAAATGAAAAACTCCTTTATTAGTCTTTTCATTTTTTAAATATTGTTAAATAAATACAAAAAGAGTGTTTAAATTTAATTTTCAATTCTTAGTACTTTCTTATTGAAATAAATAAAAAAACAAAGTTTTGAATGAAATTTATAATATATTAATATAATTATTATAATTTCTTGGATTAAGAACTATAAATAAGACTTTACAAATTTGAATTTAGCGCGCGCTTCTCTTTTTCCACTCCCCTCACACCTCAAATGTGTTTGTGAAGACAGCTGATCAGCGGTTTTTATCGCATTATTTTTTAATAAGCCGATCATCATATAAGCTACACAAGTGGTAAGTAAATATTTTTTCAGTGTAATAAGCGCATTTTTATATAAATATATATATACATATTTGCAGCCTCTTTTGTTTTATGTAAAATGTATCCTTTGAATAAAGAGACATCTTAACCTCGATCTTAACCTCAATAAGATTCCTTAGATTCTATTTTTGCATATGTTTTTTTTTATTATTTGGTGATGTCTAATTAATCCTTCTTAGTCATAATTATTAAAATAGATTTGCGATTAAAAGTGATAGTTACTCAAAATAAATAAATACAAAAGTCATATTTCGTGGTCATAACGAACCCTAAAGTTGATAAATAATTCTTTTTATAGAGAAAGGATTTTTTACATGGGTAAAAATAGGCAAAGTGAAAGGTTCACTTTAGAAGATCTTCTGATGGGATTTCAAGGGGTTTCAAAATATTTTAAACGATATTAAGACATTTAGATTGATTTGAGGGGATTTCAAAAGATTTTAAGTGATTTTAATGAACTTCCTCCGCTAATAAATTACACATTACAGTAGATGAGAGTAGTTTTAGTCAGCCGATCAGAAAGAAATTTTGTATACATGTATATGTATAGTATAGGATTCAGAATACAAGAGTGGAGGTTGATGAGAGGGTGACGTATCAAGTTCTCTGGCCTATGACATCATTCTCTTTTCTCCTATTGTAATATTGAAATTACCTTGAATTCTCAACTTGCGGGTGAATCTTTCTTAAATTAATTAACTTGGCACGATTGTGATACAAGTTTTTGGTTGCTGTACATCTACAAAAATAAAAGAGGTGGTTGATTACCTGTGAGCGAAACGAATTGGTTTTCTGAGGAAACTTGGGATGCAGGGCTCTGGTTCGTTCAGAAGATGCAATGTCGGGGTGATTCATCTCGTTACAACCTGTGTCTGGCTATTCCATCAGGGGCGCATCTACTTTAATAGAAAAAAATCATTATAATCGATTAAAATGCAAGCAAATAAAAACATCTAAAAATTTTAACGTTGAGGAAACAGGAAATTAGTTTTAAAATAGGGGAAATAGGGGCTACAGGGTAAGAGAATATTCAACAAGTAGGGATTTATTGACAGTGGAATTGTTTGTTTGGACTTACCCGAAATATTATTTGGCGACAGAGATGGGATTTTGGCACCCAGTTTCAAATACAAGTAATTCTGATTCTACTTCAGAAAGTCGATTACATTTTTCAGGGTCATTTTTTAGGTCCAAATCCGTTCCTGCTTACGATGCATCCATGAAATTTGTATTCCATGTGGTCAAAACATTCCTTGAGATCGTGTTACACACCCTTAATCCGGGAGAGAGTCCTCTCGTACGTGAAATTTTCGAAGGTGAGTGACAGTTGCCTAAATTTTCGTCAAGTTACACGATCTCTTGATTCCATCTTGCTAAATCATTCACTTGACTCACTCGAATAAATTTAAAACACCTAGCTAGCCATGAGAAATCAAGATCGATATTCAAATGACTTTCATTTGATCATAGAATAAAAAAAAATCATTACCTGACAAAAGAGAACTTCCCGTTAAATTCTTCTTTGAATACTACTAAAGCATATTCAGGACTGATGTCAAGAAATAACATTAATTTAATTAATTAAGAATTGATTCGAAAATATGAGACAATAAAATAGAAATTGCAAATTAATGAGACATTTACCACCCTTAGAAATGAAAGGTATTTCTACTACGTGTTGAGTGCACTATATGCGTGTATAAAATGTATACCTGTCGTAATTGGGAATTCCGGAACTAACTTTATGACGGATGTATTAATGATTTATTTATAATACCATTTAATTTATATTTTTGGCTACTTTTTATCAACTGTGTTATTATTATTAATTAGCATAATAGTAAGATTAAATTATCATGCGAATTAACTTTCAATGATATCATCTCAACGTGATATAACTTGAAGAGAACTTGAAACCTCATGTTGTGAACTCGAATACATTTTGTGATTGTTGCAAATGTCTGCTACATTCTTCTTGGTACTGATAAAGATAAAATTGCATACAAATACTTTGAAGAGTTATAAGCCGGCATAATTTAATCTAGTGTAATTTAAAACAGGTATTTCTGGATTTTAAACAATCTGTTTAAAGATTATTAAATTTTATTATTTTTAGATTCAGAATATTTTCAACTTCTAAACCTGAAAAATAATTTTCAACATCAATTAAAAATGTTATCTATAATAAGTATTATTTTTTGACCCAACAAAACTAATTATTGAAATAATGGAACTCTGTAATATAAATCTAATTTTTATCCCTATAATTATTAATGAGAATGAACGATAGAAATACGAAACGAAAATTTCCTGCGAATGATGTGCATGAAAGGTTTCTTTTTTGAAAAAAGTAACGATCTCTGCATTTTGATGATTCACCGAAATATTTTGATGATACTAATTAAGGGTTTAAAACTAAAATTCCAATACTGAAATAGTTAGAATTAAATTAATTAAAATCGAAAGATAAAATTAATTTCAGTCATTAATTATTTCAATTGTCTTTGAAAAGAATACAATGTACGATCGACCTTTTGAAAAAATACTTTTCTACATTTTGTCATGGAATCCAATTCAGGTTGTGTATTTGAGAAAAATTTCCGGTGATAAAACTGTTTCATCACTGAAGTTTGCCAATCACATTTATTTATAGAAGCGTATAATCCTGAAAGACTTCTTCAAATAAATAAATAAATAAATCAATAATAATTTATTGATTTATATAGTGGCTGAACCGAGTTTAAAATTCTACTGGAATAAATAAAAAAACACGATTATTTATTAATTCTTATGGATTTTTTTTTGTGAAAAGTCTGCTTATCTGACTAGAAAGTGCAACAACGATGAGACCTAAGGAAACAATAGAACTTTTTTTATAACCGATCGATGCTCTTTGCCTTCAGGAAGTTGGTTGAGGAGACTGAACTATATTTTTATGCGTCATAATTTTCGCTATGTTCAAAGAGAAACATGAAACTTCTTTAGAAAACGATTGAAGCAGAACAAAATTTTTCCGCCAACCTTTCCAAGAAAGATAGTTTGATTAAACGCTAAATACACTTAATTACATCTGTAATTAGAAGAAATAGGAAAAAATAGCTTCGCTTAAATTGCAAATAAAAACTTGTTATTTCAAAAGATTTCAACATTTTTAGAAAATGTTAATATTCTTCAAATGATTTTAAAAAGATTTCAAAAATACATGATTTTCACAAAATTTTAAGAGATTTTAAAAGAATTTGATGAAATGTGACAAAATTTCAAATTTGAATACATATTTGAATATTGAATTTTAATATGTTTAAATTTGAAATGAAAGCCTTTGTGCTGCTTGTGGTTACAAAATAAAATAACTCATTGATTTACCATAAAGAAGACAAGTAATAAGTTTTCAATATTGTGGCTTTAACCGTTTAACTTAAAAGCAAGACTTTTCTATAAATAGATATTTTGAGTACAGGATGTGGTTACATTCTTATTACATTATGTAAAAGTCACCTACTTTTAAAGTCTATCCTTTCTAGAAAATTTCATTTAGAATTCATACATACTATTCATTAATATATTCTGAACAGTATTTTTTAGTCAAAAAGAAAGAGTACTGACTCTTTGAGTGATACGAAGGACTCTTAGAGTCAGAAAAATCTCAATCCACACCTAGTATTTCCTTGGATTATAGTTCCATATATCTTTTCATTTAATAACATAATTTACGAAACCAAAATGTTAACTAACCTTCATTTGAATATTCACTAAAAAAAAAAAAAATCTAGAGTTGAACATGCGTGATTCCACATTCACACATGAAAGCCAATGTGGATGTTTCACAATTTATAAATACTCTGGTAAGAGGAAACTTTTAGTCACTCGAGTCTCGGTTGACGAAGACTACAGTTTGTGATTCCAAAATCCAGATTCACTTATCAGTTATCAGTATTCAATTTTCAAAACGAAAATAAGAATATGAGAAACCCGACCTTATGGGAGAGTACATCTCTCCTCCTTGTCCTGATCCTTCCAACTTCTAGTGATCAAGATATCATTCCTACGACAGCAAACAGTCTCCACAACATAAACCACTCGCCAAAGAAGATTTTTTTGATTCGTGCTGTTGAGAACTCTAGAAAATTTGGCTGCAGAGAACCTCAATCTCGAGCCTATAATCTTCAAGACTTGATACAAGAAATTCATCAAAATTCAGCAGAGACTCCAACCCATCCAGCTTACATTATTTTGAAACGTTGTGATGCTCACGCTGGATGTTGTCACACCACAGAAATGAGTTGTTCTCCAGTAACAAGTTCAAATTACTTCGAGGACGTGGAAATAAGAATCTGGAATTTAGAGAACAATGAGAGCAGAAATATGTGGATAAGAATTGAACAACATGACAAATGTGTTTGTGAAGAAACCAACATCAGTGACAGGACCTCCCAGGAAAATCAAAGACCTCTTATTCAGATTCTCTGACCTTGTTATTGCCCAAACAAAATTTAAAAAAGTGCAAAAAATTAATTAGAAATCTGAAAAACAATTGATGTGGAAGAAGATGATAGTGATTGATTACCTTCCAGATTTTCATCATCAATCTTCGATTGGAAACTTAAAGTGCTGTGATGAAAAGTTGGTGATTCTTCTTTCGATCAGTATTCATCAATTTTGTTTTCATCATCGTTGTTGCATTTCCAGTAGGACCTACAAAAAAAAACACACTAATTAGTGGAATTGTTAAAAAAAATTAAAAGTGTAATAAAAACTCAGTGGTAGATAAATCCAAGGTGATTACAAATGAGTGTTATGAAAATTTCAAGTGTTGAATCAATTGTTAAAGAATCTAAATTCCAGTGATGCATTTCCAGAAGTTTTTGTGAACCCAAAGACCAGACGTTCTTGACGTAAAATTAATTTGGATAAAGAATTGGCTTCACCGTTTAAATTTGTACGAAGAAGACATTTGGCAGACTTCCCAGTGAATCTCTTTGCGGCGCGAATAAATCGATTTATCAAGAGTCTCTGCTTATCATTGAGCAACACCTGTTTCTCGTAACTGCCTCGTCTGCCAAGGAAAGAGCGTAATTTTTCTTCTTTTTTAAGATTACTGAAAGCAAGAAAAGAGTGAAATCGCAGAATTCTGAAATTTAAAAGACATAACGATTCAGAAATCAGAACTCTGAAGAAAAATTGTGATATTACTAAATCCTAGCTTAACACAAAACAGTATTTTCAATTTATAAAAATAAGTTTTCAATTTTTATACAAAGTTTCTTAAAATTAAGCTTTAGTTTCCAAAAAGTATTCTTGTTAGATGATAGTTGCATATTTTCAAAATATGTAAATATTATATTTTTATAATTTATAAAGACAAACTATGTATTTAATTTAAGTATTACAAAATAAAGTTAAACAAATTAAATTTTGATAAATAGCAGCATTGCAAATTTCCAAAACCTCCGTGTTAAGAACACTCTATAATAAGGACACTCAACTCCGGTGGAGGGGGTAAGGAAGTCGTGATCCCAAATGTGAATCAGACGGTCGGGTATAGCTGCGCCATTTCACGCAGTTTGTTTTCACTCTGCGCATAACAGACACACAGTCAATTTGACAAATTTCTGTTGATCTGCCTGTGTGTGCCTGTGATGTGCAGAGCGAAAACAAACTGCGTGAAATGGCGCAACTATACCCGACCATCTGATACACTTTTGGACTCACCCCCTTCATTGAAGTTGAGTATCCTTATTAGAGTGTTCTTGCCCCGTGTTTAAAGAGCTAAATCTTCCAGTGCTAAGTGATTAACAGACCTTATTTTAGCTTTTCGAAGAAACTCATCGTTTGAGAGAATTTCTGTTTATATTGCATAGAAATAAAACCACACAATATTATATTTATATTTTGAAGTGTAGAATATTTGAACTTATTCAATATTAATATTTTCTACATTTACAAAAGTGAAAGAATTTTAAGTTCAAACGAGAGAAACAAAGAGCAAAGTTTGTATTTTAATTGCTGTCGTAATTGAACCAATAATTAATTTATATTCTGTTCAATCACACACATTAAAACTATTAAAACAAATACCCCACAATTTTTGGAGATAATGATATTGAAAACAATAAAAAAAAACATGAATATTCTTAAATATTTTATTACATATTTTCAATGAGAGAATTACTTTATCTTATTCCGTAATAATATTTAGCCCTATACAGAACACTAAAAAGTAATATGGATCTATTAGTCTAGGTGTCAATCATTTTCTCGATTACGTCAAATAATATGAGAACTAAAAGAAAATTACCATTTGCTATTGTGCTTGTAAAATCGTAGAACTTTGACTCAGAAATGTAGAATATATTGTCCAATATATTACCGAAAAACGGACAATAAACAAAGTAAATTTAAGCCACGATTATAACAGGTTATTCATAAAAGTTGAATCCATATTAAAAAGAAGGAAGTAAAAAATCAACAAAGTAATATTCGGAATGTCCGAGCAAACTTACAATACAAAACTAAGTTGTTCCGATTGTTTGTACATCAATGAAAATAATCTCAGAAGACATACTCAATTTAACAAGGGTATATAATTAATTCGATATTCGGATTATATTTATTTTAGACGCACATTTGTCTATTTAAATTCCCGCGACTTAAGAGCTTCTTGAGATTTAAACCACTCTATTTTTTATAAAAATGTCTCTGTTGTCAATTGCTTAACAATTTTCAAAATTTTAGTTATAACTGTACGAATATTTTCCACGCATTCGTCGTCCTCTACCTCCTCTTCCTCTTACTGCAGTTCCCTCGTTGTTTCCTCGTGATAAGTGGCCACCACGCATCATTCCTGGCCCTGAATTTTGTCCTTAAATGAAAAAAATTTTTAATTTCGAGACATCGTCTTGAATAAATGAAATTTCAAGCAATGAAAAACAAGATGAAATGTAAATCATGAAAATTAAAGAGTTAGTAATAAAGTTACTAACTGAAATTATTTCTATTGTCTTTTGAGTAAAATGTAGAAATTATATTTTGATCCTGGAACTTGGATCTAACACTCTTAATATAACGGTATTTAGATTACATTAAAACATTTCTTTAAATGTCAAGAACTCCATTCCAAATATAATATTTGTTTAATACACTGAAGAGATCTAATTTTTACGATAAAACATGGTCCCAACACCCTTAAAGGAACCTAAGATAACAATATTTATTGGTGCAAATTCTCACCTCTGTTAGATTGACTATTGTCCCAGATGATAGGAGTCGGTCTTGCACCGCGTGCAGTTCGGAAGGGCGACCTTGTGGATCTTCTGGCACTGTTTCCTCTTACAGCCGGAGAAGTAGCTGCGGCGGCTGCGGCTGCAGCAGTTCGCTGACGAGTGTTGATGGAGGGAGTGGCTTCAGCTTCACGATTTTCTTCTTTTGCATCGTCCTCAATTATTTCAATTCCAGATTCTTCCGATGCGTCAACTCCTGTATCGACGCTGTCATCGTCTCCGGTGCCAGAACCAGAGGCACCGGCTTCTTCAGTTTGCTTTTCAACTTCGGAATTAACACCTGAAATTATAAAGGATTTTATTGTTAGAGATTATTAGAGAACTTGTTTTCTTTCCAATTTAAATATTTATAAATTTTTTATCCGTTTATTTAAAAACCTTCTTGAAATCTCTTGTTCAAAAGTGAAAAAATTTCGGCAAAAATAAGTCAAATTTACACCATAAAGATTAAATTCTTAATTTTTAAATGTTCCAAATTTAACATTTTAAATCAATACCTCAACCACTTTAAGTCCTTCAAATAGTGCAATTTGAAATGGAAATGGGCATTTTGTTTTGCACATTATTAATTGTCAATTCAATGTTTCTAGTATAATATTGTTAGAGCAAAAATGTAAAAATTATTAAAGAAATTGAATTCTTACCCTGCATCGTTACTATATTTTCAGATTCTGTGATTATTTCCGCCTGAGCAAGTTCTTGTTCTTCTGTAGAAACAATTCGAATATTAGGAGTCGTAGCATCTTCGTTACTATCAACATCTATCGGATCTCTTTCCAAATTAGTCATCGACATGGGAGCTTCTTGTTCTTCGGAAGGTTCACTGCTCGTCTGAAATATGGTAGAAACTATGATTTAAGAATCACTCCTTACCTTCTTATTTAGATTGAAATGTTAGTATGACGGTTAACTGTGGTTTAATGATCAAAAATGGTTAACTGTGATATCCTTACCGATGGTGGCATGTCAGCAGCTGGAGAAACCTGCAACGGTGTAGTAGGCACGCTTCTTCCAGTTCCACCATCCTCAAGTTGTGTGAGATCCATCCTTGTATCATCCATGCCTTCTTGAACGACTTGAGCAACACCCGGAGCTGAAGTTCCAAAAATAGTTCTTGGAGCAGAGCCGGAAGATGTCGTCAAAGAAGGTGTCGAGGAAGCTGTCGTTGGCGCATTTGGTTCACCGAAGGTAAAACGACCTTGAGGAACTTGTGGGGAGCTAACGGCCTCTCCGAAACCGTCACCTCTTCGTGGAACAAACAACGTAGGTGTACTTGGGACAATGCAATCATCACCGCCGTCTTCATATCCTTGTTGAGGAAGTAAAAGATGCTGTTGCTGTTGTTGCCTTGGCATTGGTGCGATTCCTCGTGAAGAACGAGCAAAGGAAGACGGAGGTTCTCCAGAGGGACCAGCAGAACTGATGGCTTCGGATTGTTGCTGCTGCTGACTTGTAGGTATCGCTGATTGAGCCTGCCTTGGAACTTCAACGCTGGCTGGATCCTCTTCCATAATAATTTCCACCTCGTTGTTATCTCCCTCGCCTTCACCTTCTACACCGTACGGCAATTCTTCCTCTTCCTCCATTTCCTCATAGGGGTCATTCTCAAATTCTTCTTCTTCCTGAACTTGGTGGTTTCCACCTCCTTCGCCTTCGTCACAATCAACAACCACGACGCAACCATCCTCCCCCTCCTCGTCTTGGTCTCGTTGACTTGACGTTGGTACCTTAAAAAGAAAACAATTGAAATTGTTTTCGTTAATAAAATCCTGTTAAGAAAAAGAGATTGCGATTATATCGAAACTGCTTCTTAAGATAAAATTTTTTTAAATGATCATAAGCAAAAATTGACAAAGGAACGAACATAACATTCTAGTGTTTTAAAACCTATATATAAAAAATATTGCACTCATTCATAATGTATCTGTTTTTTTGTCTTTTTTTTTTTTTTTTTTACTAAAGACCAATTAAGAAAATCAGACATACTTGATATTCAATTTCGGAAGCACTCTGTGTGGCAGATGGCGTAACTTCCTGCTGGCGGCTCCTTTTGGTCTTGGGGCTCGCTATTTGCTCCTGCCGATGATCAGCACCTTCCACACCAGAACCAGAAGCCGAAGAATCTAAAGTCCTGGCCCTCTTATGTCCAGTCGATGCCTGGGAAGTGCTAACAGACTGTGTGGAGCTGCTAGCAACAGACTGTTGTTGCTCACTTGCCACAGTTTGCTGTTGTTGTTGCTGCTCAACTCTTGGACTCACTAGAGCTACAGTTTGCTGTTGTTGTTGCTGTTGCTGTTGACACTGTTGCTGCTGAACTGACAGTATCTCAGCACTCTCTGGATCCTCTCTCTGCGTCGATTCCGCCGAGCCACTCAACTGGGGTTGAACAGCGAGTTGCCTCAAATTACTTTGAGCCGACTGAGAAGAACTACTGGTACTTGCTGGTTGATAATCTGTGTGACTACTAGTAGGTGAACTAGTTTCGGTTGTATGAACAACTTGCTGTTGTGACTGCTGTTGTTGCTGCGGCGCAACCAAAACAGGAGCTGAAGCAGTTGTTGGTAACACAGCAGCTGTTCGAGATTGAACAACTACACTCATTGGTCGAATACTTGCAAAAGGAGTTTCTGCTCTAGCCGACATAGGTTTGATATTCGCTGTGGGGGGTTCTGTCGTCGCACTGGCACCACTGACTCCTGCAAGTTGTCTTTGAAGTTGAGCTACTTTCTTTTCCAAAGCTTCCTTCTCTGCGAGAGCTTCCGCTTTTTCATGTTCGAGTCTTGCTATTCTCGATTCAAGTTGAGATCTCATTGCGTTGAGCCTAGCATCAAGTTCAGCAGCGGACTCATCAACATTCGGGGAAGAATCTCTTCTAGATTTCAGATCAAGCAGCTCCTTATCACATTTTTTCTTATACTCAGTGAGTTGCACGATTTTGGTTCTTGCATTTTTAAGAACGAGTTTAGCTCGCTCCTCCTTCTCAGCACAAGCTCTGTTGATCACATCGATCTCCTTCTTCAGGTTTTCCGATTCACTCTGATAAGCAGTTGCCTGGCGACTCAGTTCTTCAACTTGTGCTGTTAACTGATCACTTCTCTCTCGCAATTCCAGTGTGAGTTGATTCTCTCTTTCCTGGGTGACTTGCATCTCTAGTTCAGCTGCATTGGCATTTGCGACTCGCAATTCTTCAGCCTTTGTCTTTTCTTCCTGGACGCTCTTAACCAGTTCTTCGTATTGAGTCTTGTATTTCTTGGCGATCTTTCGAATTTGCATTTCCTTATTTCTCAGATCGCTTAATACAGCCTCCTTATCGGCGAGTTCCGTCCTCAAGGTTGTCAAATTCTTCTCTTTAGTATTGGAGTCTGTAATAGCCTCGTTCAGATCATGCCTTAGTTTACGAGCTTCTTCGGAAACCTTGGCCAGCTGTTCACTTTGAGCTTGCACCTGCTTTTGAAGCTGAGTTACCAAATCATCTAATTTCGATTTTTCTACCTTGAGAGCATTGAATTCCTCATTCATCTTCGCGTGCGTTTCACGTTCAGAAGTCAACAATTTGCTGAGATTTTCTCTTTCAGTCTGCAATCTTCGCCAGTCCTCTGGACTTGCCTTGTTTGCTCTTTCTACCAAAATATTCGCCCTCTGTCTCCATCTCGTTGCTTCTCCCTTTAAACTCGCATTCTCCTGCAATAAATTATCAGACTTTCCTTCCAAATCTCTCGCCTTTTCTCTGAGTGGCACAACCTCTTCTGAAAGAGCGTTAACCTGAACAGTAAGCTCTATGACCTTCTTGCTCAGAATATCTCTTTCTTCTCGAAGAACCCTGTTAGAATCAGTGATAGCATTCATGGTCTCAATCTTTCTCAACAAGTCGGCGTGTTTCGAAGCCGTTACTACGTCTATCTCCAGCTTTTCTCGTTCCGAATTAAGCAGAGCTTCGGTCTCTTTCAATCGTCTTTCCGCAACTTCAACCTGAGACTTTAGAGTCATAGTTTCTGCTTTCAAAACGTCATATCTCGCTGCATTCAAAGCCTTCTCCTTCTGCATGAGTCTTATCAGCTGTACCAATTGATCATGAGACTTGGAATCATCGTCAATGTTTCCGAGACTGCGATTACTGGTATCGAAACTAGTATCTAGACTATCAGAGCCTCCGAACTTGGTATGCTGACTCTGAAAAACAGCCGCTCGATCGCTCATCTCCTGAATCTGGCTGTGCAAAAGAGCGTTCTGAGCGTTTAAACCCTCAACCTGCATCTGAACTGCTTCCAGCTCGTCCTTTAATTTCTGCTCTATGCCTTTCCAGTTCGATTTCTCCAACTTCAAATTTTCTATCGCAGAGTTTCTTTCTTGTGTGAGCGTAGCAATCTTCTCCGAGACAGTCTGCGCTTCCTCCTTCAGTGTAGAGAGAAGTTTTAAATCTGAAGAGTGCATCAACATCTCATTGACATATTTTGCATCAGCTTCGGACGCTGCTTTTGTTGCATTTTGCAAATCAGTCTTAACCAGTTCAAGTTCTCCCTTAAGCTCATCAAGTTCTTCCAATTTCTTTTCGGCAGCTGAGAGCTTCTCTCGCAACTCGTAGTCAGTTTCTTGATTTCCAGAGGAGACTCTTGACAATTCTCCCTGCAGTTCACGAACCTGTATAAAAATAAATAAAGTTATTGAAAAAAATAAGAATAAACAAGAAAAATAAGAGAAAAGTGACTTTCTGGCAAGACTAATAAATTAAATCTAATCAAATCAATCAATTAAACACACCTTATTCTCAAAAGTGTTGATCTCTGCTCGAGCTTCCTTCAAAGCAGTTTCCAATTCTTCCTTTTCTCGATTGTGCTGTGCAGAGATTTCTCTAAGCTGCGACTCTGAACTCTCGGAAATATCACAGTATTGCTGGCTTTGATGACGAGCAGATCTTAACTGTTCAGTTAGGGATTTTATCTCAGCTTGGCTGCTGGCCAGCTGTATCTCCAATTCCTTGATCTTCTTATTTAAATTGTCGTTTCCAGTTATTGGTTTTGCAATTGAAAGTGCGCGTGCTTGTCGAAGTTCTGCATTGAGTTCATCAATGCGCTTCAAATTTTCGGATTCTGTCTTTCGTGCTTCATCCAGTTCAACCTTCACTCTCTCTGCCAAAGTCCTTTCCTCAGCGAGACGTTCTTCAGCGACAGTAACTCTTCTTTCCAAATGAGAACCGAGTTCTCTGAATCTGTCTTGTTCTTCTTGTAATCTTCTTCGGAGAGCTGCACATTCTCTAGTCGCATCATCAAATCGTTGCTCAGCACGAAGTTGACCTTCAACCTGAGCCCGTTCCAAGCTTGCCTTTATAGACTCAACATCTGCCTTCAATAAAGCTTGTGTCTGTCTCTCTCTGTGCAAAACCTCGCGTTCCTTTAATAATCGACTCTCAGAATCTTTCAAAATTTGTCTTTCCTGTCTCAAATTATCCAATTGAACCTCCGCTCGTGAGAGTTTAGCCTGAGCTGTGAGAGTTTCGTCCTTCAACATCATTAAACTCTGTTCATGTTTCCCAATTGTTGTGTTGTAATTATTGCATTTCTCTTCAAGAATCTTGATCTGCTCTTTATAAGAAGCCACATTTGCTTGTAAGAGGTGGAAACGTTCATTGGCAGAATCTAACTGAGCTCTCAATCTACAACTACGAGTCGAACTGCTTTCAGATTCCTTCCTCAACCTGTCAATCTCTTCCCCGAGCATTTTTTCATGTGCAGCCTTTTCCTTCTTATAAGTCTCGAAATCGTCTGTAATTTGTTTCAATCTAGTTTCAGAATCAGCGAGTTTTCTTTCCCATTCTTTCTTATTCTTCTCGTCTTTATGAGACTGGGCGCTGTTCTCCGAATTCTCGTCAGGTTTGTGTTCTTCAGTTTTTTGTTCCTGCTCTGTTTCTTTCTCTTGACTGGGACTCAAATGTCCATGCGAAGCTTTATGTGTCAAACACTGATGATACATATTTTTATACATATCCCTCTGCTTCATCAAACCTTCCAACATCTTCGCTTGTCTATCCTGGGAAGCCTGCATATCTGACAATTGCTCTAAGTATTTATCAAGCTTCTCCTTCATTTCTTCGCAACTGGCTTCACTCGTAGCTCTTTCAATTTCCTCTTGTCTCGAGGAAAGACTCTTAACAATCGTAAGCAGCTTTTGATTATTCTCCTGGAGTTCTTCAATATCTCTAAACGTCACCAGTTTCTTGCTTATGATTTGCGATGACGTAAGTTCATCGCCTTCCATTGAAACATCGTTTGAATGAACTGTGTTACCAGTTCTGCTTTCTTGAACTTCCTTCAGCAGGAAGCACACCTGTCTGGCAAGGTCAGACAATTGAGTCTTTAGAGTTTGATTCTCTCTCGTATGTATATTAGCCACTCTATTCGCTTCATCAGTCTGTTCCTGTAATCGGTGATTCTCAGAAAGCAACTCATCTAATCGATTTGATAGGGTAGTCACATTATCAAGCGCAGCTTCATAATTTTCGCGTTGTTGCTGAAGAATAGGAGCCTTTTCTTCTATCTCACGAAGAATTTCCTCCATGTGAGCTTTCAGCTTCTCATTCTCTTCACGCTCCATCGACAACTCGTTCGTTGTTTCTACCAACTGGGTGTAAATTTGCGTCAAACTTAGACCTTTTTTAAGAACTCTACTAGTCACAGCTGCAGTAGGAGCCAATTGCTCAACAGCTAAATCAAGTCTCTCTTGCTTCAAGGCTTTCAGCAATTCGTTCGCGTGTTCTAATTCCGTTCCGAGTTCATTGATCTTCTGTTCTTTTTCGGCGTTCTCCTCATCGCGTTCCTGGAGAAGTTGGTTGTATTTCGATTCGAGAATACCGTACTGCTCCGTAGCGTTCTCTACTAGTTCCTGTAATTCCTTCACGGCATTTGTGTATTCTTCGGCTTTTGCGTTCGTATCCTCGGCCATTGATTTGTAAAGCTCTGCCAAACGAGTTTGAGCTGCAACTTCCTCTCGGTAAGAAGAATGCATGGACAATTCGTGATTTCTCTGTTCTTCGAGTTTCTGAGCTAATTCATCGCAGCGTCCTTGAAGAGTCGCTTGAGCCTCGCGGAGTTGATTTGCGGTTTTCATGGCGATGTTAAGCTCTTCCTCTCGTTGACTCAAACGTGTGTCTAACAGCAGAGAACGAGAAGAAGCCTCGGATCTGGTTGCCTGCAACTCTGCAGTTCTTTTTGATAACTCCTCTTCTAATCCCGCTATTTGCTGAGTGAGAAGCATTCTTTCTTGCTCCAAACGCTTTTCTCTGAAAAAATAAGTTACGTTGAATAATGAGTATTAAATTTGATAAAAATGGACTCTTATATTAGTTTTCATTATAAATAATAGAAGAAATACATACTTGAAATCTAAAGTCATCTCACGGCTTTTAACTTCCTCCATTTGGGCAAGAGCTTGACATTTAGCAGTGACTGCAGCCTGTAATTGTGAACCGAGAGAGTTAACTTCGGTTCGCAATCGCTCCAACTCAGTGTCACGACGTTCGACTTGCAGCTGGAGTCCATCTCTTTCGTCGGAGGCTGTGTCTCTTTGTCGTCTGAGATCTGCGTTTTCCTTCTCTAACCTGTTGAAAAAAGACATTTTTATTTCAAAATAGACTATAAATCGATAATTAGGTCGACTATAGGTTGATAAGTTTTTGTGTTACTTTATCCCATTACTACCTTTTGACCGATTCTTGAAGTTTATATATTTCAGCTTTGGCTTCTTCTAAACCAGCTTGCAATTCATTCGTGTACTGTTCGGCTAACTTTAATTTTCCATTGCATTCGTCCAGATCTAGTTTTTGATCCGCGTGAGCTTTTTGGACAGTGTCCAATTGTTTTTCTGCAATAATAAAAATAAACAATAGTTATTACAAAAAGAGATTTAACTTCAATACACCCGCAAAGATAATTTAAATATAATGTTTATAATTTCTCAATTTGATATTAGAAATTTCTAAATATAAATAATTTAAAGTTCATAATCAATTTAAATTCTAAATCTTTTCGAGATATCTATCTATATTTACCAACAAAACCAAATCACACACAAAAAAAATTCTGAAGTAAATATCAAGAGACCAGTTATTTTTGCAAAATAAAAAATATTCTATATCAATAAATTGATTCAGGACTGAAAACTACAGAATTCGAGTTAATTGTTCTTGGTAGAGTAAATCTCACCCCTGATAAGGTCAAATTTCTGTCAACTTGAAATAAGAGATAAAATAGAAAAACAAAGAGAATACGCAACATGCAGTGTATTCAGAGGTGGATTTTTCTATAATTAAATTTTGTTTTCATTTCTTATTAACATCAATAAAAATAATGAATTAAAATACAAGGACAAAATATCAAAATATATCAATAACTGGGAACTCCAAAATTCACTGGAACTTTCTTAGTTTCTTTCTCCCCTTCGTAAATTATAGGTTATGTTGCATTCCGCGTACTTGGAGGTTAAATTTAAGGCTCCAAAAAATTAACAATTAGATGTGCAATAATCAAAAATAATTTGACATAAGCCGAAATTATAAAACTTACCGAGATTTTGACGACCGGTCTCAAAAACCGCCTTCCCTGTTAGAAATTCTTCGAGCTTTTCGTTGAAGTATGATTTCAACTTTTTGGCGGTGTTTTCCGCAATTTGTGATAACTCATCTGGCGATAATATTTCTCCGAGCACATCGTGCTCGGTTTCCTCCGTCGTTTCCATTCTTTTGAAGTAATTTGTACACTTTTCAGCGTGGTGAAAAACTTAACACTTGGAAAAAGTCTGGAGGAGCACGAGCACTGAGCACTCTTTCGTCTTTCGTTTTCGCTCGCTTTCGCTTCTGGAAAATTTCGTCCACTCAGCAGACCTTCTTATTGGTTAATAAAGGAAGCATATATGGTGTCAACGCAGATCGCCGATTGGCGGATCTAGAAGAAGAAGAATAAAAGATAGCCAATGGTTACAATGAATTTAAAAATTAAACGTCACTTATGGCGCGAACACGCAACGAAGAAAAATAATAAAAATCTAAAACGTTTATTTTTTATTCAAATTCCTTATTGCTTATTTTTTTAAGACTTTTAAATTAAAACACATAATATTATTATACATAATATTATACATTATGTAATATAATATAAGGTAATTTGTACTTTGTTCATATAACTTTACTTAACAAATATTATAATTAATTACTTCTTCGTACCGTAGTAGTACTTAGTCGTTTTTTCAACGCATACAATTACAGATACAGAGCGAAGAACCTTACATTTTAATACTTTTTGTGGAAAATTAAATTATTAAATTTTGAGATCAGATTTCAAAATTTTTGTTGTACGTAAAAAGTATTAAAACTAAACATTTTTTCGCTCTATAGCCGTTTAAGATCTGAATTTGGATGCAAAACCCTTAATTTAAGTTTCATCACTTCAAACCTTCTAAACTTTATTAAGACAACTTAGAGAACATAATATTTTTATGTATGTAACAAATTTGTATAATATATTTGTATACAAATGAAATGGAAAAAACTCAATTAAAGAATATCACAGAGTACAATTATTTTCGGATTATTTATTTTTGCACGTGACGTCATTTTCAATAAATTATTCCTAAATACACTGGCTTACAACAATTTACACTATAATAATCTATATGCACTTTTTGTGTGGAAACTATATAATCTATGGATAATCAATTACAGATGATATACCCCTAAAGCAATAATTGATAAGATATACATTTATCACGTCTCAAATTTCTGCGAATAATATAATATAATTTATCCAGAACGTTTTATGTACAAAAACTTACAAAACTCAATAAGACATTACAAAAGTCAACTTAATAAATTAACCCAATAAAGATTAAAATCAGGATAAAATCGCATGACGAGGTGTAGCTATAGAATTATTTTCTTTGCCTCAAACGTGAGGAAAATTGTAACCGACAGTAATAAGTCTTATAAAAAAATTGTACAAACTACTGTAATATAAATTAAGACTAGAAGAGAGTATCAGAGGGAGCTTTCACCTTACTTCTAAACAGCCCGTAGAATTGAATGTGATCAAAACAATAGCTTAGAAGCAAGTTCAATTGGCTTAAAACTTTGTTTAACATGCGACACAACAATGGCTGAAAGCGCACTGGCAAGAAGAAGAGAGCAGATTGCATCTTTCTTAATTTTATACGATCCTTGATGTTCGTCCTTTCTTATTTTAATCTTGCAAAAACGAGGAATTTTTTGCAGTCTCACTAGGTGGGACACAAGACTGAAACAGAAATTTTTATTAATAACGAGTTATTCAACTCATATTTAAATATATTTAAATAGTACTAGAATATTGAATAATTATTCAATTTATTATCACATTATTATACATTTTTTTCAGCCCTACCTTTCAAAATATAGTCTGTGAGTAACGTGGGTACAGTTGGGCTATCCTCGTCAATTGCCTTTAATACTGATAATAGAATAAAAAAGAATATTATTCATCTATAGTGAAATATTAATCGCAATTTTATTATTTAAAGAAATTTCAATAGATTTAAAAATAATTTTAAGGAACTTCATGGAGACTAAAGAATTTTGAGGAGATTTAGAGAATTTAAAGGAATTAAAAAGACACTTTAAAGGATTACTTAAGATTCTAAGTGATTTTAATGATTTTCAAGAGATTTCAAAATATTTAAAGTTATTTTACAGCATTCAAAGTGACTTTAAGGGATTTCAATATGTTTTAAATGATTTCAAAAGAATTAAAAAGATTTCAAGGGATTTATAATTTTATATAGATTTTTAATAGTGAAGAGGGTCTTACTTTTTATGAGAACTTGTAATGCCTGATTATCTGGAGGTCCACTGTCTGTGTGGTATGGAATTACCGTTGTTAAGTACTGAAAAATAAAAAGAAATATTGTTTAATTCCATTTTTAATTATTGAATTGGAAGATGTAAGAAGAAAACATAATTATAAAAAATTATATGAAGTACAATATAATTCTGAACTCTATTTTTGCTTCACCTTAGATTCTTGGAAAGATCTATGTTGCGGTAAGGGACTCGTGCCATTTGGCACCATTTTTGGTATATTTTGGTTCTTCTTCTTTGTCACATGATGAGCTCTTCGGCGATTTTGTATGGCAAGAACTAAAGAAATAAATGTATTCTTTAGGTCCTTTTCGATTTGAAGTTCATCTCGAAGGGCAAGCTCAGCTATGAGAGTTTCACTCAGAGCTCCTACTAAGGATTCCATTTCACTCAGAAGTTCAATCAGTTGTCCTGAAGTGAGCTGTCGCAATTCTATAAGTAAACATATGTAAAATTTATTCCCATTCTTTTAATATTTTTATTTTATTTTTTTCTTCCAACTTATTTTGGTTTTGCAGACCTTCTATACTTGACAAATAATTTTTAAAAGCAACCAAGACTAATTTATCCCAATTAAAAATATATTGAAGAACTTTACGTCTAAATTAATTTGCAAAAGTAGTTTCATTTCTTTTCATACTTTTGTCGTTCAGTGGTGATCCAAGAACTTCTCTGCTTCTTTCCAAAGCTTCGTCAGTGTCTAAAAGAGAGACTTCGGAATCAGGAGTCCTCTCCATCGACGGACTTTCCTGAAAAAAATTAACAAAAAGATTAATAATATAATAAGCTATTGCTTACTTTTAATAATTTGGTAGTATAAGTAGAAAATTAGAATTTGAGGCTCCAAAAGTAGAGGAGAGCCAAATTTGAGACCGATGATAGAATTTGAGAATAACTTTTTTAATTGGAAAGAAATTCAGTTTAATTTGGATTATTCCAGGTATACCTGCATGATATCGTCAATTTCTCGAAGAACCTCTTCTGCAGTTTTAAGAGGTTCTTCTGGACTATGAGAATCAGTACTACTGGACAGGATTAAGGCGTGCATGTCCAAATCCGTCGCAACAGCTTCGTCTTCACTGCTTAAGTCTTCAAGTTCTGGCCTGAAATAGTTAATAAAAAGAAAAATAAATATTTGTAGATGTACTGTTTCATAATTAGTCATACAATCCATAACAAAAATATCACAGCAATTGTTATTATACTTTAAAAGACATCTAAAAAATCTAAATAAGAAGTGAATTTAAATAACAAAATTACTTAAAATCCCAATCAATTAAAAAAATTCCTTCAAATTGCTAAAAATCCAATAAAAAAAATGATACCCCTTAAAATCCTGTGAAAGTACTTAAAATTGCTGAATTAAAAATTGGAATTATGTAATTTTGCATCTTTTTCTGTATTTGAATATTATTAAATGTTCCATTTTCTGAAGTGTAAAATACATTTACCTATCCAAGTTTATGGCAGCCTCGTTGAGATTTAGGGCGGGCATGTGCATTTTTCTCGCATAAGATTTGCTCCAATCAATTGGTAAAATGTTACCAAATGTACCTGTGATTGTCCACCACATTCTGAAACAAAAAAAATTATCTCCATTAATTTCTTATTAATATTTCTACAAATTAAAAATAAATTATCTTTATACAGTTTAAGGATCTCAGTTTTTAAAATTTTTTCTTTAATTTTAAAATTCCTAGCTCTTGCTAAATTTAATAATGCACTCTATTTGGGTGACTCATTTCCTGCCTAAAATCTTACAATGAATGCATCAACTTTAAATTTGTCGGTGGCTTGCGTCAATCTTCATAGCAAAAGCTCTAATTTTGTAAATGCCCTTCTCGATTATGAAATTGACTTTTTAATATGAAAAAAGTTAATTGGAATGATATTAATCTTACTGAAGCCTCTGTAAACGAGAAATATAATTAATTTGATATAAATATTGATTTTAAGTCATATTATGATTAGTATTATGGATAGACACTTAAGAGTAATGGGAAAATAGATTTCTTGCCAAGATAGGTGGGTAATTTTCATTAAGTCTTAAGTGCTCAAGACTTCTTATTTAGCTCTTTAATGTTCACACGTTTACTTCAAGGGACTTCCGTTATTGCACGTGTTATGCAGTCGAGTTATATTATTATTATCCTAGTCTGTCTCGTGACGTTACATAATAATTCATCTGGTCAAAATTGAATGCAAAGAAGTAAAAGGAAAAGGCTCTGTTCGTGATTGTAGTTTCAATATTTATATTTCTGATCCAAATATGGTAGTTTTTTATTTAAACTTTAAATATTCTTTATGTTATTTTTTCTTTTAGATTTTTAAATAGAAAAAAAAAGAAATACATTCTAAACACCTATTTTCGAATTAATTCATAATTTTTTCTAACTTCCTTTTTTTATGGTAATCTTCCAAAGAGAGAAGTTATTAAAGAAATGGAATGAAATTTCAAACCTAATTACTACAGTCTTATAAATTAGAGATTGACTGAAGAATTTATTCTTTTTATCTTATGAGATCGGGACGTATACGTTTTCTCATAATAGAATTTAATAACAAAAGTAATTGAGATGTATAGGTTTAATTATATTTTCTGCCCTCCGGCCAGAAAGCGTCAACTTCCCGGCCGCTGCGCTAAACGAAGTTGCCGCTTTCTGGCGTCGTCGAGCAGAAAAATAGTATACACACCTTGGCCAGTAAAAAAGAAAGCCTCAGATCACATTTTTGTCAACCTCGGCTTCGCCTCGGTCGACAAATACATGTGATCTGAGACATTTCTTATTTTACTGGCCTAGGTATGTAATATACTATTTCAATTGTATCAATTTTCTCTATCAATCCTAATTTTAATTTAAAGGCAAATAGAATAGAAATTCAGAGTGGCCACTCAAACTTCAGACAAAAATTTCAATTTTCCATTTTTCTCGCTTTTCAATTCAAAAATTAAATTTATTCAGTTGCTTTTTAAATCATAATGAAAAAATTCTACAATACATAAATAAAATGTTTACAATTTTTTTATGATGCCAGGTTTTGTAAAATATTTTATCTTTTAACCAATTAAGATAGTAAACTTTTCTTTGTTAGTTTTTGTGGGAGATTCCACATTTTTTCAAAATTCATTGGAAAACTTAAAAAAAAATTACATATTTTTAGAAGATTTCTTAAATTTCATCGTTATTAGAATAAAAACTCTCTTTCTTTAAAAGATTTTAAAACTCTGTCCTGTGTTTCTACGTTCTTCTTCTGAAAAGAAAAAAAAAAAAAAAGAAATATCAAGCATCGTTAACACCTTCTTTCTGTACCACTAATTACTTCAAAACCTCACGTTTCTTATTTTTTTGTGTAAAAAGTAAAAAGAGTTGCAAAACCACATTTGAGGCTCCTTTATTAATTTTTTTCGTGTCGTTGAGAATGAAATTATTTTTAGATTTTATTGTTTATTAAAAGTACATAGAAAAGTATTAGAGTAAAAATTCAGTAGTCGTCAAATAAGAATTAGAAAATGAAATGGAAATACAATAGAGATATTGAGCAAGTGTGAAAAATTTGCATTTATCTGGTATTAAAATCTCTAAGGCGGTATTGTATGCACAGTAGGGAACTCGTGATTTTGACAGGTCTTTAAATGTATCTCATTTCGTCGATTAACTGAGCGTGAGCGGCGTTCGAAATTTAACGTTATCTTATATGACGCAAAAGATTCAAACCAATGAGAAGAGAACAAGTGAGCGGTCATTCATCTTGATAAATATAAACTATAAAGTCACCCAGAAAATAAGAAAGTTTACAATTTCAACTAGTCCAAATTAAAAACCAATCGGGATTCGAATTCAAACTTTAATAGAAAACTTATGGATGCGAAAATTTCACGATTATTATAATTATAGTATCTGCCTGGTATCTGCATTGAAAATATTTCTGTATGAAAGAAACTTGTAATGCCTATTTTTATTTTTAGTTGAAACAATATTTTCTGGATAAAATAAAATTGGGAAACCTATAGCAATAAAAATATTTTTTGAGAGCAAGTAGAAGTAATATCGTAATACATATTCAAATTTTTACATCCGGGCGTTTTCTTCATTTTCAGATTACGGTTCGTTTGACTTGGAAAAGAAGAGACAATGATGCTTGATTGAAATCTGCATACTTAAGCGAGTCTAATAACAGTCGAGCTACTTTTTATCGGGACCAAGACTTCTCAGGCAGTTTCTTAAACTCTTAATTATTAAAAAGTAAAGGAGAAATATGAGAACTTTTCATTAGAAAGGGCGGAGCAAAGACCTCATTTTTCTGAACAATGTGTGATTCACTTATCGTGTAGGTGTTTCCTCTGCGTTACGCACTGCACACAGATAAATGACATCGTTTAATCTTTGGAAACAAACGAGTCGTTGATGCAACAATGAGCTCTTTTTATTACGAATTATTTTCCCAGTAATCCTTGACAAATCATAACACAGATAATTTTTCTATATTTTTAGACCTTCAGAAGGTTGTAAACCACGCATTGACGTTATTCCCTATAAAATTTATGTAATATTTTATTTATGAAAATAATAAATATTTTTCACATAAACGAGGCTATTTACCTCCTATGGTAAATTGCCTAGTTTTAGTAAAAATTATTTATTATTGCAAGCGTCAGGTTGGCGAAACTTTTGCTCTTATGGCAGTTACCATGATATCCTTAATAGTTTTAAAAGTATGAGTCGAATAAATTGGGAACTATTTGAACTTGGAAACGTTCCTTATTTTGTTTAAAGATAAAATCTAAAATTTGTTTATTATTATAATATTTAAAAAGAACTGCATTATGACAGACATGCATTCATTTAAAATTTTAAATCGAGCGTCTCCACGTTTATCGAGGTCAATTCTGACCACTTGAGTTCCTCGTTAATGTTAAGTACATACGAGGGATATGACTTCATTGGATAAATTTCACATATGACATATGTCGACTGTACAATGACGTATATGGATATTTCACCGCCCCTTGGGGTCCATTAAAATGAAACTGAAATCCCTTCCTGTCACTACTATACTATTTCCAATGGATGGTAATTTTACTATCATTCCATATTTTTCTGAAATGAAAAAAAAAAAAAAAAAAAAAAAAACAATAAAATTGATGCTTTATCAGAATAGTGTATAATTTAAATCACACGAGATGCACATCCCATTTAGAAATATCGAAAAAAGAAAGTCGAGAAATGTATAATTTGTCCGAAGAAAAAAATCTATAAATAGTCATGGCCTGCTTAAAAATAAGCATTTGCCATTAAATTAACTTTGAGCGAGCTCTAAATACTTAAAAAAAATCAAATTTAGTTCAGGAGTCAATTTTTTATACTTTTAAGGCTGCTTTTTAATAGGAAGACAAAAAGCATTTAAATTTCTGCTATAGTTATCTAATAAAAATAAAACTTTTGCAGTGCGTCAAAACATCGCGATGCGTTTTGTCTTCTGATAAGAACCAAACGGGAATTTTATCGTCAGGGGAGGAAAATGTATAGACTTAAGACTTCTCATACATGTAAGTCGAAAAGGGTGTGACTGACACGAAATCATTGTGAATGACGTCATACTTTTGGAAAGTGCCAAAGAAGAAATCTGGACCACAGTTTCCTAAATATATGAAGAGGACAAAAAAGGGATGGGAGGTGAATAAATAATAAGGGAGCCTCAATATTTGCAGTAAAGCTTGGGGGGTGGTTTCTGCAGCGCATGCGTGTCTATATTGACGCGAGAGCGAGTTCGTGGCTCAGTTCGATATAGGAAGGTAAGAACAAAACAGAGATATATGTAATGAATCAGATGAGTGGAGAACGAGTGAGAGAGAGATTGAATATGTGTGATCAAAATTTCATGGGGGATCGCATAGAAACTATGTATAGTGTCGGTGCAGGCTAAGCATTTCCTGTATAAAAAGGATGACGAATAAGGCAAAATAAGTGTTTCATCCACTTTGAGGTCATGTGATACTTTACCTTAAGAGCAAATTAGTTATACCAATTATACATTCATAATAATAAATATTTTTAGTAAATAAGAGTCAATAATAAAAATATTTATTATTATGAATGTATAATTGGTATAACTAATTTGCTCTTATGGTAAAGTATCACATGCCCTTAAAGAGAAATTTTATGTTTTAATTCTTCTACAGAATTATATTTGTCTTATGTCGCTTTGTCACTTGCAATTATTCGAGGATTGCAATTGTTGATCATTTGATAATGTAATGATATATAAGTATTTGTCATATTATTCAAAATAATTATTCAAAAACATTTGACCACTTTTCAAACTCTTTAGAAAAATATGCATGTTTTTGTAAATAGAATATTGGAGAGTATAATATATGTAGTGGGATTTGAGGTCATTCGCTTTTGATATGAGACTATTATATGAAACTATATTACAGCCATATATTGAACGAACTTTCCGGGAACTCCATAAGAGTGATTTATTTTTCATGTCAAGTCACGCGCGTGGCAGGCGATGTAATTAGAGTAACATCAAGATTACAGAGCAACGTAATTGCAAACGGCGTGTAATGGTACTTTCAGTGGTTCTTATTGATTTTCTATATAATCGTAACGTATAGAGACGTAGACTTTAGACGCCTGGCTCGACGCCTGGTTCATCCACCCACGGTATATATATACCTGGGTCTGGGGAGAAGGTCGAGTCAGGTAAGTTAGTCTCTTTATACAAAGGACAAGAAAAGTCCTTGAAAGTCTCGAAATGATAAAAATATCCAGGATTTTTTTGGCTGTTGGCGAAAGTTGGATATTAAAGATACTTGACTAATTTCGACGATGGCCAGGTACGAAACTGAACAGCCTGAAAAACGCATTTCCAGGATCAGTCCATGAGTCGTAGATCACAAAACCTTTTTTGTGTCAGACTTACAATACTTTATCCTAAATGCAGGGGAAAGTTATGCGGAAGCAAGTTATAAAAAATAGTTCGGAAGTGCCTACCTAGGCAAAGATTTTCACCTTTGAAGTACTTGCCTAAATATCGTATATAGGAGTTGGAAATACTTTAGAGTAAAAATATTCTAAATGAAGCTACACTACACTATCGTGTTCCTGTAAAATGATACATGTGAGAGTGAAATGATTGATAATCTTGTTTAAAGAGCTTGGTAATTATATGCTGGGGATAGCTATGCAGAATTGCGAATCAAAACACAGGAAGAGGGCAGAGAGTGTGATGTAGGCTGTGTCAAGGATACACCATAAAATTAACGCTTGACTGAGAAATCATTGAACGAGACTTTAAAATCATATACACTTCGGTAGCACATTAATTATACATAAATAACTTTGTCGAATGGGATGCAATTCACGCACATATATTAAATACGAGTATAGACTCTATATATGCTATCATAGCATTGATAGACGTGAAAATTATACTTTCTAATTCCTACAAAAAAGACCAATCTAATTTTATATTTTTAAAGAAAGAATAAAAAACAGGTGATTTTAAAATTATGTTTGAGGTTCAGATTACAAGTACAGGTGAAACGAGATCATCGAACCGCGAAATTGCATCTTTGTGTATTCAACGCATATCAGCACACACAATACAATTGCAGGTCTCTAGGCAAATTTCGATCTCGTTGAGCACACCTCTAATGTAAACGAGTGTCGTTATGTTCATGCTTAAGTAAGGTCACGAACAAAACTTTTTGCAATCGGTTCCACTCAATCAATGGAGCAAATTATCAGCTGATACACTTCGAATGTTTACGATCGAGATAGGTCAGTAACGGCCTTCCTTGCTTTTTATTTAAGATTTATACTATACGTTATGTACACTTCTTATAATGGAATCCCATACCCAAATTGCAGAGTCATGTTGCTATATATAATGCGTGATTACGTGATTTTAATAGGACCTCGATCGTGTAGATACACAAATCTTTATCTTTTAATCCTCTTGCAATAAATTCTGATCGCGTATTCTTTATGCAAGTATTTGGAGATTTACTTTACTCTTCAAACATAAGTACTTTAGGATTTCGTTTTATAGCAGCTGTATCGTCTCTTTATATCCAAAAAGAAAAATATTTCTCTAAGAGCCGTATATAGGCGGGCAGTCATGGTCATACATTTTATGTTCTGATTCGTTATAGAGGAATGTGAATGCATCATGCTAGCACGTACGTGCTTTTCAGTAGACGTTAATCGGTTTCCCCTGAGTGAGGTACAGAATCTTGTGAGTGAAATCAATGGAGTTTCAGGTTCCTCCCTTTCCCCATACAACAGTAGCTATGAGTATAGACGACTCCTTTACACTCTGTGGTTTATTTACTACCACTAGAATTTTACACATAGAATTGAATACTATATTTTTATATTTGAGTGGATCTAAAAGGTAAAAATAAAAAAGAGAGAAGAAAATCCCAGTATTTTATTTTTATCATGCAGATTTTTGGCAAAAAGCCGTTGAGCATTGAGGCGCCTTTAAACTTTAAAGAGCGCGGCCAAGGAGACAATGTGCCACTTGGTAACGCTTGGTATGACATTCTAAAAACATTTTCAAATCTAAGCCGAATGAAGGTGCATCCCAAATATCAAGGCACAAGATCTAATTTTCTTTCTGTCCACTAAAAACACACTAAATCTCAAGATGTCAAATTTTGATCGAAAAATGGGTCAAGGCCTTCCACAGTGGAAAACAACGCTTTGGTACAAAGGGATAAAACCTCTGATATTGGGGCAAAAATTGAAAACTGCAGTTCTTTTATTCTGCTTAGGGCGTGTTGTGTGCTTTGACATGATATTGAGGCTTATGACTTTTTTTCTATCTAAGGGAGTCAAATTCTCAAGAATAGATGAGAATAGGGGGGTCTTGGCTTCGTTAGATAATCACAAATTCACCGTCGCCTTTTCTAAAGTGTTGTCGATGACGTAATTTTTTCCTTCACATTTCGTGCATGGATCATCCCTTGTGCAATAACGTGCATAGACAAGAAAAAAACAGACATGGAGAGGAAACACTAGAACAGTACTTATAAAAACACACCTCAGCCCCGATTACCAATAACTAATAGACGTAAAGTGCTATACATATTATGCAATTTTATCGCTCGCACTTCCTTACATGTACTCAAGTCCACCCGTGTGGAAATTGCCTTATTTAGCCTTATTTTAAAAAAGGCTCGGACCAGGTCCGGATCAGGCTGCCTGATTGTCAAATTTATGTAACGGCCCTGATCAGGTCCGTTTACGGCCCGGATAGGCTCCCCTTATTATTAAGTAAGGCAGCCTAAATTATACCGTAAGTAAGGTAAACGTACGGCCCTGATAGGATACGGATAAAAATGTATTGAAGATCAGGCGTACAACAACACAAGTATAGTGCAAACTTTAGAAGATTTTAAATTAAATAATTTATTATTTATAATTAAAATATATTTTTTTGACTAAATAGTATTTTAAATTATTTAATTAAAAGTGTTTTATGAAATAGAATTTTGCTAGTCCTATTATATCAATCATTACTACAATATACTTTTCATCAATACTTTTACTTTCTGTAAAAGTGAACACTAAAAATATAGGAATATATTTTATTTTTTTTAACTCAAATGCATTTTTTGATTAAATTATCTCGAAAAAATTTAATCTTTGTGTGTGAATGAGTATACCGTGGAAAAATGTGGGACCACCATATCGAGAGCTTAGGGTAATGGTTAGGTAGCTGGACTCGTGTCCCGTAGGTCGTGCGTTCGATTCCCCTCCGCGTTGCGTGCGAAATTTTATTTGTTATAAAAGCGTTAAAATTTACAAATACCGATTATTTATAAGTATACGCATAATATCTCTACGTATAAATCATGTTCTTAATTAATAACATTTATTTTTATTTTTTATTGTAACTTCTAAGTGTAATAGGCCAATAAGGATCAGTGAAGGCGGCCAAGAACAACAACAAAATGTGTATGCGAGATTTTCGAAACATTTCGTTATCAGGGAATGCTTTGAAAAAAGTGGGGCACTAAATTTTTATTTGCTTTTTTTTATTGAAGCGCGTAATTTATTATATAATAAAAAAATAATAATTTACGGAATTTGATAGGAATTAAATACGGCCCGGAAAAGAGCCTTACGTATTTTAAAGGCTGAGGTAAGGTTAGGATACGGACCGTCTAAGGTTGGCAACATACGGTCCTTTTACCATTGAGCGTTACAGAACACTATATGGGCCTGATAGGATTGACGGTTCCGGACCTTAAGTAAAATAAGGCAACCTTATCAGGACCTGGTAGTGCCCGGATTTAAATTTCTACACGGGCATTTATTGAGAGAAAGCTGCAGTCTACCGCAAACATCATGTATAGAGAATATCCTACTGGAAATAGCGAGAGCGGCACACTTTTTTTTAAATGCACCAATCAATAACTGAGATCTTCGTTTGTATATACTTTTCTAACTTCTCCAATTCAAGAGCGTTGCTGGTTTTTTAACGTCGAAATTGACCTAAGTTTTATCATTACATAGTTCATACTGATCATTCTTTAAAAAGAAATATGCAGCTACAAAACTTAAGGAAAAGTATGTTTAAAAAATAAAAAGAAAAGAGATTGAGAATGTTTTGTATAGCTTTCTAGGTAAGAAAGGAAGTTTCCGTGACATAGTTTTGGGAAAGCTGTAACAAGATTTGATTACGTCAAAGTCACGAAGGTAATACGATGACGGGATTGACGACAAAAAAAAAATGCAAGAAGGTAAGCATAGCTTGTCATGCACACACTTCAGAGCTTATTGAATCGGTTGCTTTCCGGTTGTCTGTCGTTTACAAAGGGGTAAAAGGTAGAAAATTGATTCAGTTTCAGCCTCTTAAATCATTAAATGATTAAAAAGATCGTTGTTCTCTTATAGGATTTATCTTAATCGTGTTATGTCATTCCGCTCGATTAAATCATAGTATAATTTGATCAAGTTTTATGCCTTCGCAGCATCTATATATAGAAAATAAATGAAATAATAAATTAATAACTTACTGGCACTCGTTCATGATTTCTTCTTGTGTGCGGACTTGGACCGGAGCTAGGGATTCTACATCGGTGCCATAGTCACGGAAACAGGAAGTAATTTTCTCGTCGAAGGTGTTCACTAAGTCCTCCAGGCTTCCGCTGAAGGGGCTAAAAGTTCCCTCTTGAAGAATGTCTGTCCCATTTTCGTGTGTTGTCACAGGTTCATTCGCATTGCAATTTTCTCCAAAACTCGCCTCAAGGTTCGCATCCAACAATTGTTCTGGGTCAGATAAAAATGAACAGAAAATAAGAACGAGTTCACAAATCATATACTCAAGGTCTAAGATTCTATAAGCACACGCGATACATTTTTAAATATTATCCCAATAGAATGATCAAAATATATTGCAAACAACTGATTTATGATATTTTATTGGTATATACAAATATTAATTATAACAAGTTATTATTCAACACGTGTTTTAAACTATGTTTTCTTTGCATTAATTTAATGCATACACTGTCACGTGTCATTTTATATTCATACACCTATTTTTTATCAAGTGTAGTGCATAAAAATTACCACGATTTACATGGATTTTCATGCTGTACAGCATTTTGCGATAAAAGTCTTGTACATCAAGTAAATGTAAAAATTTCTAAGAGAGTAAAATTTTTTCTTGAGCACTTGCTTCTTCCAGACGATATAAAACTTTAGGTCGATACTCTGAACCCCTTAAGAGTTGACCGTGCCATTTTTGGCACAAACCGGTTATGAGCGTATCAGACAACCTAACAAAGACTTCCTCCCTTAAATGATCGCTTAAAGGTTCAATGTACTGCCTCATCAATCACAATTATTACTAATTGCTCTCAAGTGAACTCTTTATATCAAATTCAACGAGCAAATCTCAATAATTAAATAATTGTAAGTTCCATTTCGCAATATACTTTTTAATTTTATATTATACAGTAGATCTACATCTTGAAGATTCGTTTTAATTTGATGAATCAATAAAATAGTATTTCACAACAATTCTGTGCGCGTGGGGGTTTCAGTTCGACACAGTGTCACATTGCCGCTTATATGTTACATTTCAAGACTTGGCCTTGTATGCTCGATTTTCATACAAGGAGAAAATTAGATAATAAGAGCCACTGAGCACCATGATAGAACTTAAAAATTGCATGATTGAAAAGTTCTGAACGTTCAAATGAACGGATTTTTGTATTGATTGTATTTTATGCTAAAAACAGTTTAAAAATATTGATTCATTTGCATTGAAAATAATATTTTGTTCATATAAATGTTCCAAACTTCTCGTACATGAAATTACATGTATGGATTCTTAAGAAAGCAAAAACCGAATAAAAACTCGTTAAAAATTCGACTCTTCTTTCTATTTATAGGTAATGAGACTTATCACTTACATAAGCACGAAGTGGTTAAAGTTTGCGTATGTACGTTGCAAATTAGTGATAACCCGACTATTATATCTTAATTGCGCTACACAAAAGGTCGCATGCAAACAATTTTGCATTTAACAAAAATAAATAAATAAAAATGAACCTTGTTCAAAAAAATGAATAAAAATATAAAAATGTCAATGAACGCAATAAACTGTATGCGCACGTATAGCACGTGTATTAAAATATGATATGCAGTGCAATTTAATATAGATTAATATTATTTAGAATGAAATATGGAATAAAAGTGTAATTTTTGTAATTTTCGAAAGATCAATCTCAAAAGATAACTATAGGATTCAGTTCGGCTGCGATGGCACGTGCTATAAGACTTACATACATAATTCATTCGAAGATTCTAAATCCTCAATTCTGATTCATCTATCTGTTGCCTGTCAGATGCTAACATCAAGGCTGTAAAGTACTTTGTAAAAATACTAAAGTACCATTGTATGATATGTTCATGATTGTTACACTGTCTCACAACTTTATCAACTATTCTTTACAAGCTCTTATAATTTAAAAGACATTAAGTTCACTTTTTATTCAATTGCTATTGCAATCAGATTTTTTAATAAAAACAATTTTTCTGTGAAATATTCTGGCTGTTATGTGTTCTTTACATCATTGTCATGTTTTAATTATTTTGAAAGATGAGAATTCTCATAATTGAGGAAATGGCAGATGTTAAAATGGCCTTGAGGTTACTTAAATCTTAAGTAGTGTGACTCGTTATCCTTGTTGGTTTAACAAACTTCGTTGTTATTTCTGTGAGAAACATCAACGAAATCCTTCTAGCAAATTAAACATTACATATCTTTAATTCTCAGCATGAAATAAAAATAAATATTGATAGAAATAATAAAATCTCCTTAATATATTCACTGGTTGGAATTTCTCTTTTGAATAAGAATTCCCCATTAAATTCCAGACCCGTTATTATACTTTATACTATCTCCAACTCTTGAGATCTCAATTACAAATATCCACAAATTTTAAAATGAAAATGTATACACAGATCAATTTCAGTTCTAGTTGACATAGGAATTACAAAGTATGTTTCTAGTTCTTTGTGAGTCTCACATCTGTCCATCTGTTCAGATTTTTTTTTGTATTCTGCTCCAAATTTAGAACCTGGGATCATAAACCGGGAAAGTGTCTCTCAAAATTGTGAATTTGACAAAATGATCTTAATTTTATTTTTGTATTTGGACACAAAGATCGAGACATATATATATATATATATATATATATATATATATATATATATATATATATATATATATATATATATTTGAAAACGTACTTTCTTCTTGCATGTCTATAATTACGGAATGTTATTACTTTCCATGATGTTAATTTCTCCTATCTTCTTTCTTTTTGAATATCAAGTAAAAGTGGTGTTTGAAAAGCTGAAAATTGACTAGAAATATAGTCCATATAAAACGTATATATGTGCAAACGATGTAATGTCAGTGTAATAATATATTTTACTTATATTATAATAATATATGTAGTGTAATCAAATGTAATCAAGTATAATGATTATAATGTAATATAATTCAGTGCTGTGTCTAGCATTTTAACAGAAAGCTACACAAAAATATAATAATATGCGCACACTGAACACTCTATAAATCCCAACTCAATAATTCAGACCTAGGACTGTTTACAACATGCATTCAACCTTCCGAACCGAAATCCAAACAAGATAACAATTTAAGAAATTCCAGAAGTCATTTCTAAGTTTGCGTAACCGCGAGATGATCTCTGAATTCTGTAAATTATGTGTGTTTTCCATCTCGACCGTATCCGATTATGGAACGAGCAAAGCCGTGACACAGTTTCAAACAAGCATTGTATTGTGGAATAAGACGAAAAAGAGGAAGAGTAAGTAACATGCGTGTATATTAATGTATATTTCGCACCTGTCAGCAGGTTCATGTTCTTGATACTAGCCGTATCCTCTTCCTCGAAGCGTGCCAGGGGTGCCTCGAACTTCAATTCGGCAATTTTGCCCGCCATGTCCCTCATTATTGAATGGGTAAAGCCCCCTGGCGAAACTTAAATACCAAAAAAGGAGGTATTTTAACTGCGGATGTCGAGAGCCCGCGGGCACTCGTTCTTTCTTTCAAGTCCGAATTTTCCCTGGGGAAACTGACACAAAAAGTATGAAAATATGAACAACACGAACCTCTTTGAAGGACTGTCAGAGTCGCACTGGTGCGGTTGAGTCAGAAGGGAACTCGACATCGTCCGCGGGGGAAGATGATTGGACGTTACCATAGCAATGGCTGGATGAACATATTATGAACATTGTACGCAAGACAGGGGAGTCTTTCAAATTGCAGGGTCGTAAAACCACGTTCAGTTTCTGGCGCAATGTCCTTGAAATGTACTCGTTATGTTTGTGTAACATTAGCAATTTGGGCCAGGATTTTATATCACGCTGTTATGGTGTTTAACTTTCCTTTTGTTGGGTGTATAAAAGTTATGCTTAAGCAATTAGTTTACGTAAAAAAATAAATAATAAATACGCGATATGTGTATATGTATATTCATTTGATAATTAATGCAGTATATGTTGTATAATAACAATTGTTTCTTGATTGTTATTATGTATGTACTTAGAATTTGTAATGCATTCGCTATAATATTATAATATTCGTGATAAATATATATGCAATACTTATTAAATATTACCACTATTACCAGACTATTAAACTGCCTATTAAAATAAAAATGTAATTTCGTAATTAGTATGTCACCAACTTCTATTATTGCGTATAATGACATATTTCCTCCCCATGCAGCCTATATACATTTCAATGATACCCACGTAACATTGAAAAATGTATTGTAGCTAATAGCTGTTCTTTCTGCACCTAACTGAACAGAGTGTGATTTTATCTACTGAATGTATATTACTCCAAAATACGTATACCAGATGGCTGTAACAATCAGTTTAAAATCAAAGATTTCTGTTACTTTCCCAACACATAACATATGCATATAAAGTTCTACGTTGATTATATTCACTGTAAACATTAATTTCTATTGAAAAAGGCTTAATTTACGAAACTGGGATGACTTTTTTAAAATAAAGCTTTCCAATTTTTTCTCAATTTATAAAATAGCGCATTCCAAACTTTTGGCCTTTCAGAGGAGAGGGTCGCTACAAAACTACCATTTTGTCTAATGACGTCACGGGTTCAGTCCCGAAGAAAAGGGCAGGATCATGCACGCTCCCGCAGTTTCATTGTGTGCCAGCAGAGGAATGGAAGAAAGACTACACAAGTCATAGAATATTAAGAGGTAAGGTTTCTTCAAAATCAAATTTTATGTAATAAAAGTAGTCCCAATTGTTTATAAACATTAAAAATACAGGAATGAAACACCAATCTAAATTTTAGAAAATTTCAAAGATATGAAAATGCACATTCACAATCATCAATCAGTTTATAAGAACACTTCAGTCTAAAACGGAACATTTCTGTAACTTGAAACTTTATACATAATAAAATTCTAATGACCCATTCAAAATTTATGATGAATGTTGAAATTGAATCTGAATAGTTTCTTAGTAGTGAAATTTTGATTAATTCTTAAATGTTTAACATGGGAATTAATTTTTTTCAGATCTGGACACTACCAACGATTCTTGAACCACCAGAAATTATTCAAATTTTATATCAGAATCATGAGTGCTCGCAATAATACCAATCGTCACGATTCATCTCCTTCCGCTGATAAATTTTATTCTTCCTCGACTCCTATTTCCAAATCTGCTTCTGATTTTTCGACATCTTCCTATTCCTCTTCATCTTCCCAGTGCTCTTGGTCTTCTTCCTGTTCTACATTCTCTAACTCGCGTCCAATATTCAATACGTACAAAGAAGATTATTGTAATGTAATACCTCCATATTTAATGAAAGGTAAGATTCAAAAATTGAATTTCTTAATTAAAAGAAATATATTTACCAGTGTACGGAAACAAATTTAAAATAAAATTTCTTTCAATTTGATCAATTGTTTTATAATTAATGTTATTTTGATTCCAGCAAGTAAACCGAAGAAAAAGACGAGAAAGAAGGAAGATGAGAATAAAGATACGAATAGACAAGGATACAGTCGTTTAAGTAACGATTTTGAAGACACAGAAGTGCAGAAAGAAGATAAAGGACCGGAGAAAAATCAATGGAGTAAAATGATATGGGAGAAATTGACAAAGAAGGAGAAGAATAAGAAAAAAGAAGAAGAGATACTAAAATTAAGTAACCCAACGAATCCTATTTCGAATTTGGCAATTTCGGATGAGGCACAAGCTAATTCGACTTGTAAAGACATTGTTAACAAGGGCTACACACTTTATAAAGTTATGTGGATTTGTAAAACGTGTAATTTGCTTAACAAAGCCTTACACCGATCGTGCGAAAAGTGCCACATGCCTAGGGTTGCAGGGACAGCTGTATGGGTATAGGGGAAGAGAGACTGACATGCATATTCTTTAATAATTTATAATAAATATAATATTCTTCATTAAAGTTTGTTGAATTTGAATGCTTTGAAATTCAACGCTTTTTCTTTAAATGTGATAAAATGCAAAGGTGATTTCGAAGTTTAATTATAAACATCGTTATTTAATTCTAATATTTAATATTTAATCAAGACTGATTGCATAATATCATCACGTTCTATTCAGAAAAATTTACTTTAAAAAATGTTTGTAGTGAACATGACAAGAAAATATATTTTTTCATATTCAGGATTATTAGCTGTACGTGTGTATTCTGAAGAAATTACTGAATAAAAGAAAATTTATGATACATGCTGGTTTTCTTTGATATTATAAAATCAAATTAATCTTTCTTTAGTAACGAATACCATGATTTGAATACATATGTTTGCCATGAATGTTAAAAAAGATTTTAAAATAGTTTGAAACCGTTTTTTTAAATTCTTTTTTCAACAAAAAAAAATAATAAATTTTAAGATATAAACATGACATAACAGATTGGAATATTTTAAATTTCCCGCCTCTCACAGCAGTTCAGTTTAGTCAAAACAAATCTCGTCAGAAGTCAGTACATTCGCCAAAATTTTTTGAAACAAGTTTCCTTACGCGAGAAATATATGTTTTCTATGACAAATTTCATCTTGTTTTACCGTCAGGTCAGGTTATAAATTAATCGCTAAACAATGGAATCGCGTTGTTTAGCGTCTAAATCAAGACTCTAGTGCCGCATAAAAAAGAAAACATTTTGGAAATTTACTTCTATTCATAAAACACGTAAGTTACTTTCGCCACATTTAGAACATCCGGATTTGAAATTTTTAAATTGCAATTCCAGTTCCCATTATAAAAACCAGCAAACTTGATTTCGGCTTCATAATAATCAGATGATTTTCAATATATATGTTTTGGACATTGAATAACTGTCAAATTGACAGATAGTTGATAATCATAATATTGGCGCGAAAAGTATAGCGACAAAGAACGCCCTTCACAAAAAAAGAACATATTTTACTTTTCATGAATATAAATTAGCTTTACTATTTATTTTGAATTATATATTATTATAATTATATAATCTATTATTAATTATTAAACTGAAACTGAAAAGTTATGCTTTACGTAAAAAAAACATTTGTAACATTACTGATTAATTGATCATGTAAATTTTCTGTTATATATTTTATTATTGCATTACTCATTATTATAAACACAACACATGATATTGTAATTGTTTAGTAGACAAAGTGTGTACCTAATAAATATATGTAAATTGCGCTTTGACTATATATGTGCATTAAATGTTTTAAATGACACCAATATATTTTGTTACAGTTATCTGAAAATGGAGAAAGAAGCTATGGATACCAGTAACGAAACCACAGACGAAAATCATGAAAAGTTTCAACCAATTATTTCCCTCCCTCCACCCCCTGTAGTGCGTGTTCCAGTAAAACATACGAATCTTGGCATTCGGAGTCATGCAATGTAAGTATATAATTTTTATTATCAAATGATGCGAAAATTATATTCTTAGAATATGAAATGTTTATACTTTTAGTTGCAGTTCTATATATCTTCCTTTCTTGACATTCCTTACACAAATTTCCTGATGATATGTTTTAGCACCTTCTTTTACAATTCCTATAATCCTTACGGTTCTCTTTATAATTCCCACGAAAGAAATTTACAATGAATCATGGACATCCTAATATAACGAATACTTTTAACATCTGTTTCTATATGGGGAGAATTAGAACTAATTCATAAAAGATTAAAAGTCCATATGGATATTCCATGGATATCTATGCAGAACATTTTTTCCGTTCAGAATACTTCTAGTATGTTGGATTAAAAATATTGAGAACCATTACCGAAAACTGGGTAAATTAATAATCAACTTAATCATTGAAATACGAGTAGAAAATTGATGTCATTGATCAGATGAAATTCCTTTTCCTACGAATGTTGTACCTAATACCAAACATAAAAAAATGTGAAAACAACGAATGCGTCTTTAGGGACACGTTCGTAGGTTCACGCTCGCAAACGAACTTCACATCGTGGTCATCGATCCGTTCCAGGGATATGAGCACCATGGTGGAACTGACGTCCTTCAGTACCTTAGGAAAAATTCAACCCTTTCTAGTCACAGTCTCTACAACCGCAGCACTTCTTGTTGATCTGCACTGCCACTTAACTGACAAAGAAGTCTGTGGTTACTTGGGAGGACAATGGGACGTCAATGCTCACAGTAAGAAGAGTCCATTACAAGAAAATTATCATTTCGCTTGAAAATCTATCTTAAAATAGAAGTTATCTATCTTAATGCTGTTTTTATTTACAGCTCTTTCGATATTGGGAGCATTTCCATGTCGATATGCTGGCAAGGACAAATCTGCAGCAGCTGCAGTAGAAGCAGAAATTGCTCGTGCCATGGAATGGAAAAGAATGATTTTAGTGGGTTGGTATCACTCACATCCTCGGACTCATGCTTCTCCATCTTTAAGGGATGTAGATTCGCAACTGGATTATCAAATCAAGATGAAAGGCCCTAGTGATAACGGTTACACCCCTTGCGTGGGTCTAATTTGCTGTAAGCTTCCGACTATTGTACACTATTATTATTAATTTATTATTAGGCTTCAATTTGAGGAGCACTAGAGTCTAGTATTAAAATTAAACTATCGTTCCAGCTCCTTACAATACTGATGGTAATTGCTATGAGTCCAATTTCAACATATTTTGGTCTTTACCTCCGCCAGAAAACAGACCTCACGAATATCCACGCCCAATGCTTTTAAGCTACACTTTATCACAGGAACATTTCCTCTCTCCAGATGCTTTAGATGAAATTGTAAGTAAATTAAAACAACAGAGAAATGTTTAGAAGATTGAAAAAAAAATATCTGGTATTAACAAAAAACTTGTTTGAATTTAATTTCAGAAAAAGTGTATCGAGTATTATAAGCTGGAAGGTGGGATCGATTTTAAAGCAACATTCAGCGGCAGTACAACTTATCTCGAAAGGTTGAGGGTAAGTGAGATTAGCAACGATAGAAAATTTTCCAGTGAATCCTTGACAATGCTTGTAGTTCTTGATCGTGACAATAAATAATTTCGTACTTGAGATACCGGGTCTCACTATCGACATGCGAGCATCAGATAAGTAATCATAAAGCACAATTCGCATTAACTTTATCACAAATGATTCAATATCATTAATTTCCGAGATTAAAATTGTTTGAAATATAAAAAACTTATAAAGCAGAGTTGTTGAATCTTCATATTAAGAATTAACCAGTTCTCTAATGTATATATGGTACACACTTCAAAATCTGTTCATTCTATCTTTATTTTCCAGAATTCCTTGCAATCCAAACTTCCCGGAAGAAATCGAACAAACGGATCGTATTGGGACGTTATTAGAGAAATGATTTGCCCTGGATCTGACGACGGTTCTTCGGACCCATTTGTGATGAAATTTCCTCTCGTCCCAGAACAACTTTTGCAATCTAGTTCTGTAAATTCCGCAGGAAATGTTTTCCTAGCACCAGTAAATTTCAAACCAGAAAACACCAACACAGTTGCTTCTATAACGAAACAATTTGCATCTCATCATCAACAAGGAAAAGATTCTTCATCAGAAAGCAACATGCACAAAAATGACATTCTAAAGCATCAATCTCATCTCCTTCAACCTGATTCGATACCTTCTTTTAGAGCTGGTGAACTAACAGTTTCCTTAAAAAATTCGAAAAACGACTACGAATATACACCAACCGACTTTTCAAAGTCTTTGAATTCCTCGAATATGGACCTAGGAAAATCGAGAGCTTCGGATTATCCGCTAACTGACTATTTGACTCAGCAGATGGTAAACTTAACAGATCGTAACTTATCGAAACTGACAAATTTTTCTCCCAGCGAGTTGGCTAAACTTACAGGATTTTCGTTGAATGATTTTACGAAGGCGTCTTCCTCTTATGTGAGAAATATCGCCAATCTTTTTGGACCACTTGGTAAAAGTCCGGATACGCAAGAGGGAAATGATAGAAGATCTAGTGATTATCCTTCCATGGATTCGATTCCAAGTTCCTATAAAATTTCCTCTTCTCCCCCATCGATACAGGAACAAAATAGAAATGTGATGGAGGACTATGGGGGCGAGAGGAAAAAGGATTTAGGCGAAAGTTCGAATTATAATATTAAGTCAGAGGACTTGTCTATGTCGAATGTGAAGCCTGACTTTGGTGCGATGCTGGATATGAGTACTAAAAAACATGATTCGGATATAGGAGATACCTTGAATCTCTCAAAGGACCGCTAAAAAGGTATTTTCTTATTTAAGGAATAAAGCGGATTCAAAAATCAACTTAAGGAAATTTAAGTTCTCATCGAGCCTATCCGTTTAAAAGGTTTAGACTTTTTTCATTTATAAAAATAAGGATTTATCGTCCTTATCAATTTTTATCTCTTGTCAGAGATTTTTTAAAGCCCAGAGTGACCCACTAAAAATTTCCGGAGTATTTCCCAGCTTTTTTCCAATACTCAAAATTCAAAGCTAATTCCTGGTTTCCTTGGTTTTCCCGATCAGTGGCTACCTTGAAAGCCTCTAAACTGACAAATTCAAAAAAAATATTCTCTTTGAAATATACAAAGTATAATATTATTCCTAATATGAAAACAATTTCTACCTTTTCACAATATAGATTGAAAATTAGAAAGTTTATAGATTCCCAGAATATTTTTCAAAATGAGAGCTCAAATTTTTTAAACGTACAATCAAAGAGTTGTTGTATGACTTCGATTATTTGATTGTTTTTAATTTCATCCTAAAAAGACTGAGAAAGAATTAATGTTTTTACCACTTGAAAAACTCAAAGTAAATGGAAATCTTTTATGATTCAATGATTTATGAATTGAATTTTCACTATTTACACTTATTTTTACTCAAATGAATCTATGATACGGAAATGAATTTATATTTTCATGCAACAACTCTGAAATACAAATATAGATTATACAATATAAATGTATAATGTACGTGTCAGAAATATGTTGGATATGTTTATTGCTACAATTATTTTGTGAATACTCGGAATACATGTTTCACGAATTCGACGAATTCTGTAGCTTAAAATGCATTCGACACTCAAGTTACATTACGTTTGTTTTAAAGCGTAATCGACAGTGAAAACTTTCTATTAATAAAGTTAAGGACTTAGACTTTTTTATATCGTGTATTTCTTCCCTTTTTCTAAAAAAAAAAAACTTTTAAAAATTAACTTTCCATTTTATCAATTATTTATTTTGTATCTATGCTAATTTTTTTTAACATTTTGTATCATAATAATTAAATGATTCAACATTCATCCTATTCAGATAGCGTTAAAATTTAGTCAAGAGTAAAGAAAATGTCAAAGGTTCTATTTTTAGAAATTATCAATAGACATTTGAATCATCTATGATTAATATACATCGCTTTCTTTCATGTATTGGCATTTGAAAGTCTTTTCTCAAACTATTAAGTCATCAGTATCAATTCTTATTTAAGAATTGATACTGAATATTTAATTGCAGAAACCATTAAACCTCTTTTAATGACTCAAACAATTTTCTAATTAGATACAAATTACATAATTTTCTGACTAGAAATATCTTTACATCCTCATTCGATTTGGTATGAAAATCTCGCAAAAATACTAATTGAAAGATAGTAGTGACTTCTTACAAGAAAGTAAATTTTTGAGAGGGTAAATAGTCCAAAAGCTTAGCAGACAAATATGTATACATATGATGTTTACATAGCATTTGTAAACATTAAATAATCTTAAGCGTACAGAAATTGGAACATTTGCAGACTGAGAAAAAAGAAAGTTAAACAAAAGTGTTCTTTAATTTAAACAATGCTTTGTTAATCTATAAATTCGAACGAAATATTGTGTTTTAATTATTAAAGAGATTTTTTGAACATTTTACTCTATCTGTTGACGTTCGGATTTGAAGCCTTCAATAATAAGCCATTATAATATTGAGATTGACGACCCTGTAATCCGATAAACAAGGAACGAAGTACAATATCCTTTACCTCACAAATGCTCCCTGTCAATTCTATTTTCTCGAGTAAGATATTCAAACTCGATGAAGGCTCGCTATATACCATATATTACCACCCGGGTTGATCCCCATATTCCTTATACAAGAAACATTTAACCAGATCCCATATAACATAAATCAAACCCTCTCACGGGAATCTCGCGGCCTTTACTTTCTTACTTTCAGCAACATGTCATATCGCCCAACGCCATCACCACCTGCAATCTTTAAAAAACTTGAATCATCAAACGAGACCGAAACTCGGCATCAAAAACGTCAAATATTTTTGCAATTATTATTAACTAGCAATATTATACGCGCGCTACAGCGCACGGAAATATTCAAATACAAAAAGGATACAAAATTACATGATTTGAATTGGAAATTCAACAATTTTAGGCCCTTCAAATAACACTTTTTTAAATTTCAAGGCAAGCAAATTTAATTCCATTAAATTTTGAAAAATGTCCAGGTATTTTAAGGAATTTAAAGAGATTTTAAGAAATTTACTGAGATTTTGGAGATATTAAAGGATTTTACAATATTTTATAGGATATTTAGTGGTTTTTAAGACTTTTAAGGGCATGTGATATTTTATCATAAGGGCAAATTAGTTATACCAATTATACATTCATAATAATAAATATTTTTAGTTTATTGACTCTTATTAGCTAAAAATATTTATTATTATGAATGTATAATTGGTATAACTAATTTGCCTTATGGTGAAGTATCACATGCCCTTAAGTGATTTCAAGGGATTCCACGAAATTTGAAGTGATTGCACGAGATTTTATGGGACTTTATGGATCATCAAAAAATCAATAAATTTCACGGAATTTCAGGAGTACAAAAAATTACAAAAAATCTTTTAGAAATCACTTGAAATCTTTTTAATTCCATGACAAACTTTAAAATCCCTTAGAGTGACTAAAAAAATTTTTAATTTCTAAAAAAAGTTTTGGAAACCCCTAAAATTGGTTGGGATTAATTTGACCCCAGCCGAAATCAAATCCAATTTAAGCCTTAGTTGACACACTGGGGTTAATTTGACCCCAATCAAATCCAATTTTAGCATTCTTGAAGAAATGTGGACTCGTAGCGTCATCTATAGTTTTTTGGAAGGTAACAAAAAAAATGCGTAAATAAATAATAAATAAATACCGTTTTTTCATCTCCGCGGCAATCAAAAGATTTTTTTCCTTAATGATATATATTTCAAGAGTATCCTAATCAATTTTTAACTTTTAATATAAAAAAAATGGAAAATTTATTCACATTCAACAATTTTATTAATACTAAGTATTATTTTTTCATAAATGAACCTATACTGTCTTCTAAAACAACTCTTAGCAATTATCAGAAAATTTTTTTAAGTCGAAAAAAGCAATAGCCGCTTTGAAATTCAATTTTTTATCGGTGGGGTACAAAACACCCCAGTGTGTCAGCTAAGGGTTAAAATAATTGAAAATACTTGAAAATTTATTATAATCCTTCAAAATTCTTGGAAATACATATTCTAAAATCTCTGAAATAAATTATTAAGAAAAACAGCATAGTTAGCATAAATCAAACTATCATAATTACTAATAAACAGTCATGAATGATATTATTAACATATCAATTAATCAATTTCTATTTTCCCTAACAGCTTCTCGCATTTTACTGGTTTCCCTGACATTTGCCTGATTCTCCTGACATGCGGCCACCCTATCAAAGTACTTCATTTGAAAAAAAAAAAAAAAAAAAATGAAAAACTTGATACTTATGCAAGACGCAGTGAATATATCTTCTACCAAGTCCGAAGAAACGGTACTTGGGCCGCTGGGCACGTCTTGTACTACAAGTCGCCTCGGTGCTCGACTCGATTCTGCTCAGCTCTGTTTGGCTCTTGTGAAAGTACCTTGTGGAGACCTGCAGAGAGGGGACCATTCGCAGTCGGTTCCCTCCTGACGGTCGGTCGGATCGGTTGGATGGCTGGTTAGCTTGGCCAGTTGCTTTTCTCGGCTTTCACTTAGTCGATATACCGATACCGCAACCGACCGCGAACCCCTCAAGAGAATCTTTGATAGAAACTCCACCAGCTGTTTAGCGACCCCCATAGTTACCCCGGTGACGAGTTACCCCTTTATTTCATGGACCGATTCTCTGAGGTTCGGTACCGATCACGCAGGATGACGACCCCTTGAACCGTCGCGAGTGAACCAGTGCTTGGTCCCAGGAAGGCGAGGATAGAAAGTGCAGCGACAATAACAACCGAGACAACAGCTGGTGAGTCCTATTCTTCACTCCTTGAGAGAGAAAGTCGTGATTCCCTTTGCTATCGAAGCAAGACGGTCGATCATCGATTTCACCGTTAGGCGCGATGCCTCACACGTGATGACTCTCATTAACATCGATTTAACGGAAGTACAGGGAGGCAACTTTCCTCGGAAGTCCAAGGTGTAGCGAATCAATTCGATACCAATTTAGGAACTTTGTTGCCAGCTTGGAAAGCAAAGGATAGCTTGAAAACCAGGTACCAATAGGAAATATTTGGGTCAATATTTGGGAAATCCATTTAGAAATGTTAGAATCGTTGGTTACCAGATTAAGAACCAATTTTGGAAAGTTGGTACCAATTTAGAATGAGCGTATTTCTGTGCGAATTTGAAGGTATTAGTTAATATTTAGGTACTGGGTACTTTGACTACTTTGCTGGCAATTTGTAAATGTATTAAAACTTTGGGTTGTTTCCAAGCAGAATAGAAACTTTGGGTGCGAGTTCGCGAAAATGAAGAAGAAAGGTCTACCAGTGACATTTAGATTTGAGAATGAATTAGGCTCAGGACGAAAAATGAGTAAGAGACACGTGGAGAATGTTTGAATTCTTGATACGTCACCCCACCAATTGGTTGCGGCACACCGGATTGTATGATGATCATCGGATACCAGAAAGTAGGAGCCCTTGCGCAAGATCCGAGAAGATCTAGGTTCATGAGAAAAGGATTCAAGATCTTTTTTCATTAACGCCTTCCTATTTTTTCAAGATTCTAAGTATAATTTTGGACATTTTTTTCAATTTCTTTTTTTTGTCTCGTCAAAGAAAAATCATAAAGAAATGTTATGATTTTCAACAATAAGACATATTATTACAATTATAAAATAATGATTATGTTATAAATGATATAATATAATCGTAAAATTGTAATATTTATGAACTTAAAGTGTATACAGTACAACATATAAAAATTATAAAGAAATCTAAAATAATAATATAGAAAAATTCAGAAGCTGGATCATAAACTTTTCTCTAATGAATAATACGATCTTGCAATATAATCTCAATGAGAAAACCTAGAACATTTCAGTTCCTATGTTAAACTACACTGAAATATATATGGATATTACCTTTCACTAAATATGTGTTACGTTTATAGTCACCTGAAAAGAATTTCCAATTTTATTTATGTAAAAATGTATTCAGAATTCATTTTTCGATTTTAAAACATTCATCTGAACGCGATCTATTTATGATTCGTTGTTCGGTCAAAGTTGTAATTATACTAGAACTTTTACTGAAGAAAATGTCCTACATGTCTTCCCATGTAATTTTTGAAGATACCTGTATTTAGAATCCCTAAACTTTATTATTACCTACTTATATCACTATATTTTATTTCATAATTGAGGAAACTATAGACATTCTTTTCACTTTGTCCAATCTTAGAGGACCGGAATAATGGTAAAAGTAGAAGCTTACTTTCGAAGTGGGTACTCTGAAATTTACTAAAAGATTCGTGTTCATACATTTCTCATTTCTTTGTTTACTATTCCCCTTTCTCATCTCTCTCTTTTTCATTTCTCGGTTTAACGCACTTTATGTGTGAAAAATCTTCCCCCAGTTTGTTAACCATTAACGAGTCTCGTATATCAACCTTTCTGACGAATAGCCGTAACTCAGAACATGACATACTGTTATTACGTGGGCGACTTGCTGCTTTTTCATTTTTTCTTGTTTTCCGTATTTTTCATAAACAAATATTCCCTTCTACATGAAAAAAACTACAAGCCACATGAAATATCCAATAGATCATAAAACAGTCTTTAAAAATCCAACTGCACTTGAGAAAAAAACCTTTCTTCAAAATGGCAAACATTATTCATATATAATTCCTGGAAATTATCTCCAAATTAGAATCAGTGAAAATTTAGACAGAAATTACAATATTTTCAAGTTTCTATTCTAAGAAATTCATGTCGAAAATGTATGCGAAAGACTCATTTTTGACCTATTTCAGACTCTAATTGTATATGGCGAGCGAATGCAATAATTACCTCTTATTACGAGTTTAGCATCTTTTGTGCAAGGGAAAATAAAGAAAGAAGCAGTGGCTCGAGTTTCACACAAGGAAGTGAATGTCGCACAAGAAATGATCATCGAACTTGCTAACTGCTACATTATTTACTGTGTACTATTGACACAAAGAATTAGTTACGACTTGTAAACAATGTAACGTATTTCTTTCTTCGAATTATTAACTCCAAACTGTCTTAAGTGCCTTTCTCTCCTGGAATAAAAGACCCACCATTACGTGATTTTCTTTATAAAACAAATTCGGTTTCTTTACTCTAAAGTATCTAACCCTTTGTTCAAATATATAGCAGAAATCTCTCGCATAATATTTGTTAAATATAACAACGTAATGTAATAAATTAACGATAAAAATAAATTCTAATTGATAATGTGCTATAAAATTTTATGACTACACGATTATAAAAAAATGTTGAAAATGTAAAGCAACTTTCTTGCAATTTCTATCTATCGTTTTACTAAATATCTCTCTTCCGCATCCCAATGTTTATGGAAGTTGCTCTAATTTAAGATGCATGATAAAGTCAAGCTCAAAGCCTCTTACTTTCACTTATTGCCAAGATGCTTCAGGAACTTCGGATTATTCAATCTCTTGCTAATAAAAGAGCACTTTTTCGAACCATTTTATTCTTAGTTGGGAGCACAAATGATTTATTACCGCCTTGTAATTAATGCTTCTTTGTGCTATTATATCTATTTCTAAATTACTTTTTTAGAATCAACAAAATAGTTTAAAGTAATCCCTCGTTACAGATAATAATTATAATTATTATTATTGTAATTTTTGAAGACTGTTGTGGAATACTAAAACATTAATGTTTCTCAGAGTAAATTACAAAATTAAAAATCATTTATTGTACTCCAAACGGAAAAAAGGAGGTATTTCATGCTTCAGATTTAAAACAATTAAAAAAGATTTTCGAAATCCTCGAATCTAATTTGAATTCCCAATTTCTATAAAATATCCCTTCCATCGTGCACATTTAACAAGGATTTTATTCTCCTGACAATACCTATAAGTTTAATGAATAACGACGCCAAGAATTTGTTACACAATGAGGCAAATACATTACAGTTTCCAAAGCAGTTGCGTGTATGCTATGATTCCTGCTTTTTACAACCCGGTGGTTTATTTATTGGGTAACTTTTACTCTCCGCCCTCGAAAGAGGATCGTTTCTAGTCTCATCAAAAGTTATGCGACTGGAATATATTACAACGAGAGTGAGAGTCTACTTAAGTCGAAAAAATCGCTCTGTACAATTTATGTATATTCGTATAATATTTTACATTATTATTATACTTTCAGTAGGGAAAGAAAAGTATGTGGTTAGCAGAGAGGATGGTGTATAATAACCAATGACCAACTGGGAGGATAATTATTATACTGGGGGACGTAGGTGTAACGTCTATACTTTACGGTTGTGGCTTTTCTATTTTGTTTAAACCAAACCATTAATGTAAGAACCATAAAAGGGATGGCCTGGAGTATTTTATGGTTAGTGAAATGTTGCTAATTTGTGAGAATCCTGGAGGGTCTTGAGTTACTGGAATTTTCTCCTTTCAAGGGCATCTGTTTTTATTGGAGGTAACAGGACACTGTTAAATAATTTCCAGTTATTTCTAAAATACTTCACAATATTTCAAAACATTTTAAAGAATTTTATAGGGTTTTAATTGATTTTTACGAATATCAAAGAATTTTAGGATATTGAAAAAAACTTCGGCAAATTAAAGAAAATTTCAAGGGATTTTAGGTGATTTCAAAACGTTTCAAACGATAGTAAAGAATTTCGATGGATTTCAAAAGTATTCAAAGGAGTTTATTTGTATGACAGAAATTTTTAATAGTGATTTTTATCAATTTAAACTGATAATTCAGTGGTGCCAATTTAATTCAATGATATTAGAATTCTTCATTGGATTGGAAAACGGATAAAAACTCAAAATCCTCCTAATTTCAAAAGTGCACAGTTACTTTTGAAAAAAAAATGTATAAAACGTACTCCCCCCATTAAAATCATGAACATCTCTCCAGATCTACTGCAATATGAAAAACTAAAGTGTAATAAGCGAGTCTGATTTTTCCGTTTTCTCTGAAATAATTAACGCTGCTTTCTAATTCAGTAGTAGTTGCGCATGGTCAGACATCGTGTCCTATATTTCAAGTAGTATAGAGCAATGCAGTCTGACCGTAAATCCGGCATGCAATTTTTCTATCAAGAATCCAAACCTTAAAATACATTTGCATCTTTATTGTATTTGATAATTTGAAAGTGGCGAAGAATTCAATTTCAATTTTAATTAGCTTTTGTTTGTTCCCTTAAGTACAATCTAAAGTCGTAAAAAAACAAATTAGCTGTAATTTAAAGCTTCCTTTTCAGAATGATCTCTTACAAAATAGACTCTGGCCTTCGAGAAATAAATTGTTAACTTAAGGTTCAATTGAGTTCAGGTTTTCAGAGATTATATTTACTGTGACCTATTTCAGTGAAATATTGCGTGAATGATATTTATATAGCGGCTGAGTCTGTAATCGTATGGTATATATACTTATTTTTCTTTATTGTTGCATAGAATATTTTATTATACGTTATAGTTCACATAATTTTATATAAAGATCTGCTGAGATGGAAGTGATTGTTAAAGATCATGCATTATAATTCAATATTTAATATTTCAAATATATATAATTAGACATTATAAACTATTTTTTCATAGATATTATTCAAAAAGATATATATAGTTACTTCATAGTCTAACTTTTGAATTTTAAAAGAAGAAACATGAATAATAAATGAATTTATAATTTTAGCACAAAGTGTACATTATTTGTCAGAAACGTAAAACGACGATTAATATATTTTGCAAATGTCATTTTCATTGTCTCAATGTTTGAATGCTCGCGTTTCTTTACTCGCACGTACAAATCCGCGTCTTATGCTAAAAGGTATATCGGGTGAACTTGTGAAAGTTCCGCCGCCGAGGTCGTTTTGTTTTCTTCGCCTAGGGATAATGAAGACAATTTAAAAATTCTCTCCCAGAATTTCGCAATTCAGATGAGATATTTCGGAAACTAAAAATCGCAAAAACGTTCTAAAAGTTCTAGTTTGTCTGTCAAAAAGATAATCATTTACTAAAAATGACATTTTTCACTTCTTCTATCAGCGCCACTTATAAATACAATTCTTATTTGGTAAATTTCATTAAATCGGCAAGACGATAAAATGCAAATATTACAAAACGAGAATTCTCATAGATGCCTTGAAATTGAACTATCATTTTATTCAAGTGCAAGAACGAATGCGCTATTATCTTTAGACATATCTTGTTATACGCGAAAAATAACTATTATCATTGAAAAATTATCCTGTCTTGAGCAATCCACCGCTAATAATCCTAGACAATTGATTCACAATCGACGTGTTCGGTCATAATCTCGTTCTCATGGGCTTTAAGTATATTGAAATTAGAAAAAAATTGTAATCTACTTCGACACAAGTATGCTTTCATGTATCACGTAAAAAGGGATATAAAAAATGTTTATCTTAGAAAATTAGCTAAATCCCACATAGTGCTTTGTATCATTCTTCATCGTGGGATCGATAAAATTAAGGTCACATGTACGTCATAACAATTGCGATGACTGATGACGATGTTTTCAATCATATATGATTTCTATATTTATATATAGGAAGTCCTGAGAATCCTATTATTACTTGGAACTAATTTGTTCCTGATATACAATCATGGATATTAAAATTAATAATTATTGAATTAAATAAGTAATAAATTCTTTATTAAGAGATGTAAATGGAGATGTTCACCATCAGACGGAAAAACTTAAGAAACTCTAGCGACATTATTACACTGCCAATGAGTTGTTAACAATAAAAAGAAAGAAGTAGGTAGAGAGTGGGTGAGTGAAACATCAACTAATACTTCTGATTATATACGGTCATTCAGATCGTTCCGATTTCCTCCAGTTTTCACGAGGCAAACATACATTTTCACACATTGATAAATACCTCGAAAATTGGTGGAACTCTGTTTTAAAAATATTTTATGGAATTTCAGGAAATTTTAGGAAATTTTGATCAATTCCAAGGGATTTAAAAAAATTTCAAGGGATTTATGATTTCAAAAGAATTAAAAAAATTTCAATGGATTTAAAAAAATAACTAGTCATTTCAAGTGCTTTTAAGAGGATCGCAAAAGATAAAAGCAAGACAGCATTCTAGAAACTTGATTCCGCACATCCTAAATGATTGAAATAGTTGACAATTAGTTATACCCCATATAGAATTTATCATTTATATTTGATAAAAATGACGAATTCCAGAGAGTGAGTCACAGGAATAAAAATTGGAAGTTTCAGGATGTGAGGTGATCCTTGCAAAATTGGAATTCGAATGACGTTTCCTTTTTAACGTAACCTTTCTACCTCACCGCGCCCTTCACCACCCTTGTTCTAATTTCATAACTCTGCTTGACGTACACACAATGCAGCGTTCGGTTATAAGTCATGAGATGAAATTTGCAAGGTCGTTTCTCTTTCTAGCCTCTCTCTCATTCACGATTTACAATGAAGAAAGCATTCTTGCATGTTTACATTCTGTCGATTACGAATCGAATCAGGAAATAGAATTACATAAATTGTGACATTCGCACTTCAATTGAAATAACCTATAATAAAAATACACCGTCCTTTTCTAAATTTCTCAACAATTTAAATGAATTAAATTTATGAAGGATATACATTTTTATTATATTAAGGGTGTCTTGTGATCAGACAATTTGGAATTCCAGGTTGAAAATGGAATAAAAAGATGATAAAGTAGAAAAAAGTTGATTTTTCAATAAAATATAAAAAATTCCCGATTCTAAATGAAATTCCCGGTTTTTCCACGGTCAAATAAAATTCCCGGGTTTTTCTCGGTTTCTCTCGATTTCCCGGTCTGCTAAACATCCTATAGTCATTTCTATTATTCTAAATAGCATCTCCACTTACATGGATAATAATATTATCAAATAAACATAAAGTTTTGCAATAAATAATATTATACAGTCATGAATTAATGTTTGAACAAGAGATAAATTTTATTATGAAATTTATTATATACGTCTAGAATGTAAATATAATATAAATCGAGAAGGACTTTACATGTGAAATTACTGGAAGTAATAAAGTGCTTTTTTAATGAAGAGACATACATCGAGAAGGTGATCCTCCTTTTGTTTTGCACTGACAAGCGATTTGACCGAATGAAGAACCGTTTAAGAAGAGAAAATTGCGATAACAACGGATGTTAAGTACCATGGAAGAAGAACGACGAAGGCGAGGCAGAGTGAAACAAGATTGCACAAAGGGAAGTACAGTGGTCACCCGGATTCCAGAACTCGATGTCGTGACTTGGCCATGAATTGGCATTCTTTTTCTTTCATCTTTACCCTTTAGCGTCTTATTCTTTCAAACCACTCGCACTCTCCTTATATAAAAATCTTTCTTTTTTGTCCCCACAACACCATAAAACGTGCACAACCTGAGAATCCACTTATATTTGGAAAATTAATGCCCCCCTTTGGACCTACATACAAAATATCTTCCCTCGAGTTATCTGCTATTTTTTTTTGCTAAAGAAAAGGTATTAACTTTAATAAATTACGCGTATGGTTACTTCAAATTGTTCAAGGCGAAGCTACTATAATGTGATCCGTATTTCAAGACAAGGTCGTAAAATTGTTGGTCGGGGAAAGGATTTGAGTAATGTCTGTTTCAAGTCCTCATGCTCGAAGCATAAATGAGAGTGAACAGGATTTAATAAAATTAAAACTTAGATGATAGGTTGTCGCTTCGAAAATTCGAGTGTTTTAAATTTCAAGTGTTAACCTTGCAATGTTTTTAAATTGAAAGATCAAAATCTGATGAGTGAATCTATAAAGTTCATATTTAATTTTAAATACTTCTATATACTTTTTTTTTTGAATAAAGTATTTCATTTCGTTTCTCGAAATGTTTATATCCCTTGAAATTCAATAAAATCAATTAAAATATTTCGAAATCATTATAAATCTCTTGAAATCATTTAAGGGCGTGTGGTAATCACCATAAGAGCAGTTTTCACAACTTTACGCTCAAAATAATAAATATTTTTTCTAAAAGTAGGCCATTTACCTTATAGTTAGTACAAAACGGAGCTAAGAGTCTCAGTTTTGACAAAAAATAGTAAAATATCATAAAATACGCGTTAAAGTTATTTGAATTCTCTTAAAACCCCGAGCTTTTCCGTAAATAACTGAAGTTTACAAGTCGAAAACTGTACGTTAAAAAAATGAGTGAATTCCATCCAGATTAAAATGAATCACTTGAAATTCTGAGTCATAAGTATATAAAGCACTAGTTATTGAATACCGTGGCACATTAAAGTCTATTACTAACTCGTAATCATTTTATAGCGACTCCGGGGTAATTCACTAAAGGATAAATCATGTTTGCCCTACTGGAAGACTCGTTGGGTTCAGAAGTGAAAAAGGAACATCGATCTTGTAACTACTTGTAACGAGCCGGATGTTCGATTTGCTCCACTACATGTTGTAAGGCAAATAAAGGTGGAAACCTAATTTCTAATTATAGCAGGCTTTGTGTCAAAAGAAGTTTATATGTTTACATGCCAATAAGACAAGCCAGTAGTCGTTCACCGTGCAATGAACTTTGAACCTTTCGCTGGTAGTCTTATCGAGTGGACTTACGATACGTGCCTAGGTTTTACGGCAATGTCATAAATTATGATCTGCGAAAAGGAAAAGGCGAAATCATCGAGGAACATTTCAAAGGAATTTCACTTGATGGCCTCACACGAACCTTAAAGGCAAGAACGATCGACACAGGACAATGTCCTTAACAAAGTTGAACGGTCTTAGGCAAGGAAAGGTGTAAAACAAACAAAAAATATGCATCATTCATTGTCCTCTTTTTGTTTCTCCTGGACATCGAATTCACGCTGGAATTTTAAAAAAGGCACACAAAAGTCGATTTAAGCTTTTACCTTGGGACAGTAACTTGACAGCTGAAAACACGTTCTGGGGCCTTTCACTTTAGAATTTTTAGTTATGTTGAAAGTTCACGAACTCGTTCCTTAATATCAAAGCAGTATCAGTTTAAAAAACTATGAGCTATTTTTTATTCTAAGCTAAACAAAATGAAAATGGATTTGATCTTTTCGAGGTCAACGATTCATCTTAATGCAAATTTTTTTTTTTTTAAGTATAAAAATTCAATTACGAATTAGCATAACCGGCAACCCACGAGAAAATAAGAATTTAAAAAGACTGTATTGTTAAATTGAAAGGTAACTCAATCTGATTCACTGTTAAATATTGTAGGATATCTATTTCGGTTGATGTTATGAAATTAGTGGTAGGAATGAGGAGAGAAATCTCGTTCCGAAGAGAATCGAATACCTTTTTGTCTGAGGGAAACCACTGCAATTTCAAACATTTATTGAGTAAATCTTGTTTAAAAAAAGTGCAAATGAAATAACTATAATCTGGTTTTAATTTATGATTTAAAAAACAAATAATAATTGTGAATAAACATTAATTATTATGAAGTACTAGTAGAAATTTATCCGACGTTGCTTGGGATTTTAGTGACGTTAAAGAATTTTAAGGAATTGGAAAAGATTTTAAGATATTTCATGTGATTTTAATTAATTCCAAGGGACTTTTAAAGTTTTTTGTTAAGAATTTCAAATATGTTTCGCTAAAACTAGTTTTTTTTTTTTTTTGTTTTTTTTTTTCTTATTTTTGATAAAACTTTTTTTAATGTGTAAGTAATTAAAGAAGTTCGCAAACACTTTTAATATTTCTAAAAAAAATCCGCAAGGTAAATTTATGATAGCCTGCAAAAATTTGGTTCCGATAGGTGCAAGGGTACAAATTTTGAGTATATGTATCAAAGTTGAGTCCATTCAAATGTGCAAAACTGCAACGGCTTCTCTAAATGAAAAAAGGTGGAAAAAAGATAAGAGAAGGGAGAACCCCTTTTATTCTAATGAACTCGGAGAGATTAAAGATTTGAGTGTGCTTGAAATTTCTGGCGCTCCAAGTGGAATCCTAAGTATTATGGTCAGCTAAACGTCTGCGATATACAAGGTGTAATAAAACGAAATGAAATTTTATGCTCTGATAACTTTTTTCGATTTTAAGGACATATGATTTTTACTATAAGAGTAAACTTAGTTTCGGGAACTTCAAGTTTGCAATAATAAACATTTTTCATTATAACTAGGTCATTTATCTCCGCTTCATACAGATGGAGGTAAATGGCCCAGTTTTAGTGAAAAATATTTATTATTGCGAACGTAAAATTGAACGTAAAAATGTAAGTACATATGCCCTTAAAAGGACAGTACAAAACTATAAAAATAGCAATAAAAAAGCTATATAAAGTATTTAATCTTAAATCCCAGATCTCTTCTTATCTGTATTGGAAACAATGTCCTTTTGCGTCAGAGCTATTGACATGTCGAACTATATGAGAGACATTAAAAAGTGTAGAAGCATTTTAGCGTGGAATGTTTTCTCTAGTGAATAAAGTCAGCCACACCCAACAATGGATTCCCATAGGAATGTTGGACATAAATTTGCAATATGGGAGAATATGGGAAGAGTTTTCACATTTATATATTATATAGTGCAAGTCATTGTTTTTGATGCTCACATTTCCATTTCATGAGAAGTAATAATCCGAACTTTCATCAGTTCACTTTCAATGTTTGTATTTGGAAACTTCTTGAACGGAATGAAAAATTTTCAGTAAATTATCAATAAACAAGATTTTAATCATTCCTTATGTAATTGCAGAAAATATTTTGCGATTCGGAATCGATGAGTCGAAATGGGAAAGTGAATGGAGTAATGGATCTTCGGAATTTAAGCAACTTGCAAAGTGAAAGTGTTTCAATCTCGAAAGGCTACTTTTTGAGAGCCTTGCATTGTATCAGCCTCCAAATTTAGATATTCACATATTTTTACCAGTCTAGTATCCATAAAGGATCAAATTTTTAAATTAAATTAAGGCCCCGAATATGAAATTGTCCGAAATTGCCTTCCTGGAATTAAAAGAAATCCTCAGCCATAAAATTACCTGAGAAATATTTAAATTCGATTAGAGATTTTAAAAGAGGAAATTCTCTGGACAGCGTTCTCGAAAACGAGAATATTCTTGAGAATATTGGAAAATTTTGTAGTTTAAAGATTAATTTTAAGGATGTTTAAAAAAATTCAAAGATTTCGAAGAAATTTCCATAGATTTAAAATACATTTTATGGAATTTAACGAATTTCAAAAGATTTATAAAATTTACAAGAGATAAAAAAGATTCAATCGTTTCAAAGGATTTCAAGAAATTTTATGGAATTCAAGAGTTGATCAACTCTTGGATAATTAAAAATATTGTTTTTTACGTTTGTAGTTTTATAAAATTTGTCTCTAGTTCATGTTTATAAAGTATTTCAATTATATTGTATAAACTACAACTAACAATCCAACATTCTCGCAAAATTCTCGTTTCCGGGAATATTCTATTTTTCACTCTGAAGAATTTTAAAACTCTAAATACAGTTCAACAATAGTCAAAAAAAAAAAAAAAAAAAAAACGGAAAGAAGAAGAGATGGGAATGTTGATAATTGAAGAAACACCCTCTACATTGGCGTGTGGCGCTCTCGATCTTGTCGTGAGTGGTACGCTAAAAACAGTTAAATAATAAAAATGAAAGGGTCGATGGTGTTGGAAAAGGGGTTGGAGAGGTGAGTTGGTTACAAGTGAGGGGAAAAAAAAGAATGAAAACGAATGGCGAGGGCAGCAACCGACACGGCTGGTCGCAGTGGACGTCCTTGCTGTATTATCTGGCGACGTATGTACCTTTCACTTTCAGACTCCAGACTCCAGGAACCAGAAACGCCGGATCTCGAGAACAAAGATACGCTCCTGACACCATGAAAAAAACGACCTTCCTTATGGTACAAATTTTGACCTATGGCGAACAGCAGTTTTTCATCGCCATTCGCAATGGCGGCGAACTTATACCGCCTTTGCCGTAATTCTTTCAAGTACCCGATTACTTTCTCACATAAATGACTATCATATATTAATTATAAAAGAAGATTTTATTACACTATCAGGTTCAGGAGTAAAATAAATTAAATAAAAGGTAAATATCAAAACTTGGACTATTTTAGAAGAATTGAGAATATTTTTTCAAGTATGAGATTGAGTACTCCTAATTAGTCGATATAGTTGAAATGACTATAATTTTTTCAAACAATTTGAGTTCGTTTCCAATAATTTCTACGTGAGAAAAATGAATAAGGATCCTGAAAAGTTCATACACTTCTCCAATGACTCACGATTGCAGGTTCTGAGTTTGATTACAGATTGCTACATAACTAGAGATGTAAAATGTCATCACTGTATAAAAGCGATTAAAGCATTTCGATTTTTCAGCGCGATCTATTATAATAACAATTTACGAAATTTTACGATATCTATAAAATTTCTTAACTGAATATAACATAAAAAATAAAAATAAAAATAGGTTCAAATGACGCAAAATGCATATTTTGTTTTACAGCTAGGAAAGGAATGATCATTAAAAGCTGATTCCTTAAAACGAGTTTTAGTTTTCTCCACGAAAGGTCTTATCTTTTCTTGAATTTCAATTAAATATCCGTGCGTAGCGAGTATCTACAATTCTACAGGACGGAGAGTTCAACGCAAGTCAAGTATCAGATCGAATATTTCCCACCGGTAGTTAAATTTTGTTTTAATGCGAGTTAGAGGCTTTGAAATCTTTTCGCAATCGATACATTTATATGTATACATTCTACTTAATGTCAGAGTGTTGGTCGTAGCTTTTAAAATTAGTTGACCAGCAGTCGCCGAGTAAAGTCGGTCGAGTTATGTTACTTTCTCGCGATCGACAATGACGTATTGAAGTTATTTCACATGTCCGCAACAGTAACGAGGCTATATAAGCGAACTTAACGAAGTACGACCTATAATATAACACACGTTGTCTCTAAATGACACTTTAATATTGTTCCACTAAATACAGTTCTCCAGCCAACATACTACAATGTCCGGCCTCTATCAATTCCAAAAACTTTCACTTTCTGCATTATTTATTATCTATTCTCGCAACATCTTGAAAAATGGATCAACTTTTAATTGCTATTTTTTGAAAATAATCCTTGAAGTGGAAAATAGAATTTTAAAAGCTCAATGACATAAATAAAAGTGACAACCAATGATATGTAAAGAATAACATAAAAAATAACGAGAAATTTATTAGAAACTCATTTATCACTAGGAATATTATACGCGCGCAGGAAACATTTTGATTAGGTTTGATTCCATTAATTTTTTTTTAATTATCATGAATTTAAAGGGATCCATCATTTTCTAGTTATCGCAACTTGAACTTGAAAAGTGCCGACTGGCGATTTCAAATAAACTATATCTCGAGGCGAAGTAGCATTGCGTGTACAAGTATATGAACGCGAATCGGAAGTTTAATCGGACAATAAAATCTCGATGCGAGACCGTTGTTCGGTGGAAGAAAAGGAAAAAGAAAGGTGGCGGTTAAGTGTAAAGGTGGCACAAACGTGGCTCAAATAATCATAGGCGCCAGCTTCAACTTTTTTATTTTAGCTTCTTCCTTTTATATCAGCACCTTCTCTATATCTATAATCATCAATTCAAGTCGTGATTTATAACCAACAACGTTTTTAAATAATTACTCCACCTTAAGGTACATCAGAAGATATATAAGAATTTAAATTCTTATTTTGATCCACGAGGTAATCCAAGAGTTAAGTCTCCGATTATAAGAATTTGTTTTTAACATATCAGAGGTTCGAATAAAACTACGAATTGAAAAATACGTATATGCAAGGCATAGAATGCAAGTTGGGACATAGAAAGTTGCGCAAAGGAAAATAGCGTATCGTTACGTGCTTTTTTTCACGGTTATAAATTTATATAACATCTTATATATGCACAATGTACATACGAGTAATATTTATCATCCCTCATTACCGTAATTACTCTTCATTACTCCCACAGGATTTATTATCATATATATATATATAACAAAGTTGACACGCTGTTTTTATAAGACTGTTCATTGGTTCTCGATGCAACCCATAAATATTTTTCTCTTTTACAAGGAATCGTGGAAATCATTTTATGGTTTTATTTGAATGAAAGTCTTTTGCAAACTATTAAATTTTTAAAAGGACGCCATCAAAGATTTTACCCGAGGGCGCACGTACATATAGGCTAAAGTCAGCATTGTAATCCCAGAAATATTGCAGACTCTGTATATAACTTTTAAAGGACTGTTTTTATTATAACCGATATTTCTACATTCAAATTTAGAAAAATAGCTGTAAATATCAACTCAGGTGAACGAAAGTATTACGTATGCTGAGGAAATGAATTCGAACGAATAATTTACATTATATATTATGATATAATGACTTGATCAGAGATAGAAAATCAGTCGAATTAATTGTTGTTTTAAAAAGACTCATTAAAATGATTTTTGCTCTATTTTCAAAGTAGAAAAAAAAACAATAATACGGCTTCTTGTTCGACCACTTAAGTTAAGCTGCCTTTACTCTCATTTATTAATAATAACTGATTATTGAAAACTGAAAAATAGTCACATGTGTCTTTTTTTATTTTAGCTGTTTTGAAGAAAAATGGCCAAAATTCAGCAACAAAACGGCGTAGTGCCCGGAGGAGGAAACAGTGGGGTCGATGACTTTTCGGACGACGAAAGTACACCCCTAACACAAGATTATGCTGGAAGGTATTTATAATTTAAAAATTGAAAACAATTACTTGAAAAATATCAGTTGAATAGAAAAACCCGGTTAAAATATTAACAAGATAAAATCATCTTGATATAGCTTGAAGATTTTAAAATCCAGCATGAAGCTATAAACGATTGTAAATTTTATCCAGAAGTAGGATTTACAGTAATCAATGAAGACAGGATAGCAAAAGTTTAAATCAACACTAGACTTGGAGTCTGTCTGTAGGTCTGAAGTAATTAGATAAAAATGCTGTCTGCAATCAATCACTCGAGCAGAGAATGCACCAAGTGAAAATTCCCACAGTGAACACGACAGACATAAGATGGTTATTGGTATGCTGAGTCATTTTATACCCTTCAAATGTAAAAAAGAAAGTCCTCAGATCGAGATTTTAATACTGATTGAGAGATGCATATCTGATAATATCAGAGCTATTTTGTGCAATGATTTTGCATACCATGTTCAAGTGTTAGAATTTATTCTTTAGAAATATCACAGCTTTTCCAGTATGTGAAGTATTCCAAGGAACATTGCTTTCAAGATCAGATCTAGTACTTATAATAAATTTCAATAAATTTCCGAGCTATTAGATTATTATAATCAATTATTTATTTATTATTATTACTATTATTATCCGTATAAGGCTCCTATGTTTCTGTTCGCTTATCGCGTTTTTTTGTCTCGTGATTTTTTTATCTGTCACCTAATTTGAAAATGCTGCCGAATGTTTTGAAATGAGCAAGATAATCGAGTATCTCGTATCTTTATGCAAAACTAACCATGAGCTTGAATATCTTGGGGTTTTTTAGCCAACGAACAGTCGTTGAGACGAAAGCATGGGACGTCTTCAGAGATCCACCCAATAAAATCGACTCGGGATCGATGGCAAATCAAAGATGTGCCGAAGTAGCAGTTCAAATAACAAAAGTAATCGTCTATTTACTAGTCTTCGTCATAGTTCTTGGCAGTGGGGTCATCGCCAAGGGAACCATACTTTTCATGACTTCACAATTGAAAGCCGATCGGACTGTAGCATTTTGTAATAAACAATATGGTAAGAAATATATGTAATTATGGGATATTTGGTATAGATCGGTAGTTAGATTAGTCAAGAACCCTCTCAATAGTGCGAGCACCTTAATTTCCTTCCTACGCCCGTCCCTTCAAAAAAAGAAAAAAAAAAAACAGGTTCAGATTCTTAAAGATCTAAAGGCAAGAAAAAGTCAAACGAATTTCACGTTCCCACAATTGTTAAATTACACCTCTAATGCCATTAAAATTATTTGAAATACATATAGACACGAAAAAATATTTTTTATAAGGAGAGAAGTTAATCTTCTAAGTCCAGCTAATGATGTACAAATTTTTAAGTATACACAAGTTTTTAGAGAAGTGAAGTTCCCGGCTGACTAATGCTTTCCGTTTCTACTTATAAGGATTTACGACTTCTATTATCAGTTCATAGATTGTCATGTTTGCTTTTCCCATTTAATCATTATATGGACTTCTGATTAATTCATCAATGTTTGTTAATAACAGTCACCACAGTAAATAGGTGACAAAAAATTGAAACAAACTTAAACCAACAGAACGGGGATACTACAAAATTTGGTTAAAAGCAAAAAAAATGTTGACTTCTAATCCAAATCAATTATCAATTGAAAAAGGGTGAATAGGTGACAACCTGCGATGACTGAAATAAACTCGTAATGGAATTAACTGCGAATTAATTGCTTTTTCTATTTTCAGGCCGGGATAAGCAATATATAGTAACGTTACCAGAAGAGGAGAGAATAGCATGGATTTGGTGCATCATCATAGCCTTTGCTGTTCCCGAATTTGGAACTTTTATTCGTAGTATTCGAATGTGTATATTCAAATCTTGGAAGAAACCTCTTTCTTCCCACTTTTTGCTTGTTTTTATGATGGAAAGCTTTCACGTTATCGGTTTAGCTTTCATGTTCCTAGCAATTCTTCCAGAGTTGGATGTAGTCAAAGGCGCGATGCTTACAAATTGTGTGTGTTTTATTCCGGGACTCCTTGGTAAGTATTTAAAATAATTAAACAAATTACCAATTCTACCTTTAACCTTGAGCTTAAAATAAAAGAAATGATTACCTTTGAATTGAATTTCACAGGTCTTCTCTCGAGAAACAAGAACAAAGATGAGTCAAGGAGATGTGTTCTCGTTTTGGTGGATTTAGCAGCTTTAGCGACTCAAGCAACGGGATTTGTAGTGTGGCCTTTGCTGGACAGATCAAATCCTTCTTTATGGCTAATTCCACCAGCTTTAATCATGGTTTCGTGTGGTTGGTGGGAAAACTACGTCTCGATACGAAGTCCCTTAGGTATAATAATCAATTCTGAAAAGATAACTCAAAATAGAATCATAAAACATTCCTGACGATCTAAAAAATGAAACAATTATTCCAGGCATAGTGAGAACACTGGGAAGAGTAAAAAAGGAACTAAGAGTGACAAGATACTTCACCTACCTCTTTATCTCCGCCTGGAAAATAATCGCCTTCTTTTTAACCTCAGTTCTAATTCTCCAATCTAAAGGTGAAAACGTCGGTCACCTTTTTTCAATGATGGGCAGCGCATTTGGCGAACACAAGATCACCGTCCAAGCTGTCAGACAAACTGGAAGTGCAACATTAACAGATTTAGGAGAAATAGTTCGAACTGGTGAAACCGATACAATATCCGCCGACTTCCAAACGCCAATTTACGTCCTATTATTACAAATTTTCGGCGCCTATTTCGCCTACGTATTTGGTAAGCAAACTCATCTTTTTCTTTAAGATAAACAGGTAATTTAATTTTAGAGAGCTGAAATGTCTTAAAATCCCCGGCAAGGCCGAGCAAAATTCTTGTAGTATATACTATTAAAAACATATCCTAATCTATCAGTAATTTGTACAAGAGAAGAATTGTTTCAATTATACTTGGAAAGACTGATCCCATTTCTATCAGACTTTTAATAATTACTTTTCAGGAAAGTTTGCCTGCAAGATCCTGATTCAGGGGTTCAGCTACGCTTTTCCAGTAAGTCTGACGATTCCAGTTTCCATATCGTTGCTCATCGCAGCTTGTGGTATTCGTAATGGCGACCCTTGTTTCTTCCACGGGACAATACCTGATTATCTCTTTTACGAATCGCCGCCCTTGAACTTCCTTAACGATTTTATTTCCAAACAATACGCCTGGGTTTGGCTGCTCTGGTTGCTCTCCCAAACTTGGATAACTCTTCATATTTGGACACCAAAATGTGAACGTTTGGCTGCGACAGAGAAACTGTTTGTGGTGCCCATGTACGATTCTTTGCTGATTGATCAGTCGTTGGGACTCAATCGAAAGAGAGACGATCAACCTGAAGTAAAAGTCGAAGTAAGTATTTTGGATCAATTTGTCTTAGGTAAAAATATATTCATGTTTATTATCAAGGTCTGCACTAATTTTGATGAAATATTTATTTTTTAGGATTTAGCTGAGATAGAAAAGGAAAAGGGCGATGGTGATTATGAAACAATCTACGAACAAACTGATGGAACAAGTACTCCTCCATCTGCTGTTAAAAATAGTGATCACGTGACAAGGATATATGCATGTGCGACAATGTGGCACGAGAATAAAGAAGAGATGATAGAATTTTTAAAAAGTATCCTACGATTAGATGAAGATCAATGTGCAAGACGTGTAGCTCAAAAGTATCTGAAAGTCGTCGATCCTGATTATTATGAATTCGAAAGTGAGTATAAAGATAATCGTGAATTTACAGATTTCCAGATTCTTCCTAAAGAAAACTCTCTAGAATTCTAAATTCCACATTAATATTCACTTTACTTCCAGCTCATATATTCTTCGATGACGCTTTCGAGCTTTCTGACCACGACGAAAATGAATCTCAGGTGAACAGATTCGTGAAATTGTTGGTGGGAACTTTGGATGAGGCAGCATCTGATGTTCACCAAACTCGGATGCATGTAAGAGCACCAAAGAAAATTCCAACTCCTTATGGAGGAAGATTGATTTGGACCTTGCCAGGAAAAACGAAAATGATTGCCCATTTGAAAGACAAGAGTAAAATTCGTCACAGAAAACGTTGGAGTCAGGTATGATTATGGCCATTCAAACTTAAGAAAAAAATGTCCGATTTCAGAAATAACTTCATAAATAATTCTAAACTAATTTCCAGGTCATGTACATGTACTATCTACTTGGTCATCGATTAATGGAATTGCCAATCAGCGTCGATCGAAAAGAAGTTATCGCTGAAAACACCTATTTGCTCACTCTAGATGGTGATATCGATTTCCAACCTGCAGCTGTAAAATTGTTAGTGGATTTAATGAAGAAGAATAAGAACCTCGGCGCGGCTTGTGGTCGGATTCATCCCGTCGGTTCCGGTAAGGGAATAAAAACCTCTTAAAAATAAAAATATAGAAAAAGATCTCCTTATTTGAAACTTTCTCACAGGTCCGATGGTTTGGTACCAGATGTTCGAATATGCGATTGGTCATTGGCTTCAAAAGGCAACAGAACATATGATTGGATGCGTTCTTTGTAGTCCTGGATGTTTCTCCCTCTTCAGAGGTAAAGCTTTGATGGATGACAACGTGATGAAGAAATACACAACTAGATCTGACGAAGCTAGACATTATGTGCAATACGATCAGGGCGAAGATAGATGGCTTTGTACTTTACTATTGCAAAGAGGCTATCGAGTAAGTCATAGATTAAAACTATTGTCAAGATTTTTTTCTAGTTTTATTCCCAATTTTACTCTATTTGACAATATAAATAAAATTACAGGTCGAGTATTCAGCTGCAAGCGATGCCTACACTCATGCTCCGGAAGGTTTCAACGAATTTTATAATCAGCGTCGTCGCTGGGTGCCTTCAACTATAGCAAACATTATGGACCTGCTTATGGATGCGAAACGAACAATCAAAATCAATGATAACATTTCTCTGCCTTACATTTCCTACCAGATTCTTCTAATGGGTAAGAGATAATCTTAAACTCAATTTTCAAAGTTTGCTTTACCTCAATTATCCAAAAATCAATTAAACCCGAATTTTCAGGTGGTACTATCCTTGGACCGGGAACTATATTTCTTATGTTGGTGGGAGCTTTCGTCGCTGCTTTTAAGATTGACAACTGGACCAGTTTCTATTACAATATCATCCCGATTCTTTTATTTATGATTGTTTGTTTTACGTGTAAGGCTAACGTTCAGGTAAGTCTCAAAAAGAGAATTAAAAATCGTTGTGCTAAATGTGGATACATGTTTTAACTTCTGGCAGATATTATTTGTTCCCCAACACAACTACCATTCTCTGTTCCCCAAATCTGCCAGAATCGTTTTATCCTCCAAGTGCTCCAAGTTTAATTTGGCAACTGCTTTTGTATTCGTTTGAAAAATGTGTCACGTCTTTTGTCCGTCCTTTCAGCTGATATGTGCGCAAATATTATCAACGGCTTACGCGATGATCATGATGGCTGTGATAGTGGGTACTGCTCTCCAACTAGGCGAGGACGGAATGGGTTCGCCGTCCGCTATTTTCTTGACATCCCTATCGAGTTCGTTCTTCATAGCAGCTTGTCTCCATCCCCAGGAATTTTGGTGCATCGTCCCTGGTCTCATTTACCTCCTCTCAATTCCCTCTATGTACCTACTCTTGATCCTTTACTCCATCATTAATCTAAACGTCGTCTCCTGGGGTACTCGTGAGGTCCAAGTGAAGAAAACAAAAAAGGTTTGTCTCAAATGTCCCAACGTGAGGTGGGCTGTTGGAAAAATGGAAGATGTTCGGTGGCGGAGATTTACTCTGCTTGATTCGCTTCCAGGACCTTATTTGTATATAATTAAAACACATTTGGTTCCCTATGGCAGATTACAGTAGCAGCCGTGATCAGTATTGTTTACGGATTGGTAATGACTGCGGTAATCACAGCAATATCGATTAACATTGTCGAAGATGGTTTATTTTCACCATCTCCTCTCTTCCTACTAATGGTTTTGGTTCAAATACTGGTGTCAGGGTTACTCCATCCTCAGGAAATAAACTGTGTGGCCTACGGGCTAATTTACTACATTTGCGTTCCCTCCATGTACCTACTTCTAATTATGTTCTCCATCTACAATCTCAATGATATTACTTGGGGCACGAGGGAAGTGCGAGGACAGAAAACTGAGCTGGTAATACATCCTTTTTAGTATCCAGGCCTCACAGACCTGTCCCCATATCTCCTACTGACCCCTATAATTTTCAAAATTTTAACCGTAAAGTATTTTCACTCAACCTCCATAGGGACTGTGAGGCCTGAATATCCTTATTAATCTTTACTAACAGCAAAGCTTTTTCTTGCATACTTCTAATTCAGAATTCGAATTAATGCTCAAACAAAATTCTAACAATTTCGAATATTTCGATGATCATTATAATAACTTTGGTTCTGAATAGGAACTCGAGCAAGAAAAAAAGGAAGCCGAGGAAGCCAAGAAAAAAGCAAAGCAGAAATCCTTGTTGGGCTTTTTGCAAAATGGAGCCGGGAATAATGACGATGATGAAGGTTCAATAGAAATTTCCTTGGCTGGTTTATTCAAGTGCATGCTTTGCACCCATGGTAAACCTTCCTCAGAGAAGCAACAACTTGTGGCGATCGCTGAATCACTTGAACAATTGGGAAAGCGACTGGAAACTATTGAAAAGTGAGTCCGAAGATCATCAGGAACAATGTTTTCTAATCTTTGATATGTAACTTATTTCTCTATAATTTTTTTACGATTGGTTCTGCTATTAGAGCTGTAGATCCTCATGCCCACTTAGCCGGAAGAAGACGAGCATCTTCGGTAGGTTCGCGAACAGCAGACCATCTTGGGGCGATTGGTGAAGACCCAGCAGAAGACGATGGCCATGATAGTGATACTGAAACTGTCGCTAGTCAAACTACCGAAGGAAATCGCGAAGGAAACTTCCTCTCCAGGCCCTACTGGCTTGACGATGATGGTCTCAAAAATGGAGAAGTTGATGTACTCAATCTTCAGGAGGAACACTTCTGGAAAGATCTTTTAGAAAAGTATCTTTACCCCATCGACGAAGACAAAGCGGAGAAGGTAAAAAGAATAGGCAAACAGAATCTTCAGTTGGTTTCAATTTACTTTTTCATGATCTTGCGATTTCAAATGTCTCAAGACTCTAAAGATGATAAAACAAGTTCCAACTGAAGAGATCTCTGTCCCAGAATCCCCAGAAAACCCGTATTTTTAAATTCTTTTTTTCCATTAAGATCAGCAATTTTTGTAAGGAGTCGTCCTTGTATTACATAACGCTTTTAGGAGGGAGAGAAGGAGGGTTCAAGAAGACCTGTTATGACCCAGTTACGATGGGGGAATTTCAAGAAATTTTGTTAAGTTAAAAACAATCAAGGAGATATTGTTAGAATAATATTATAAAGGGGAAAGGAGGGTGTAAACATTGTAAAAAAAGCGTTAAGTAATAAACGGACCACCCCTAAGTTAGCTTTATTCAAGATTGCTTCTTGAAATGCTATCCTGTAAACTTATTTCATGAAACCTTTCTTTTGGCATATTTGCTTTTTGGCTATAGAAGAATCGCTACACCAGTCTTTTTTTATTATTATTATTTTTTTAAATTTTCTTTCTGATTTTGAAAATTAATCCACGATCTGACTGTTCACGTCAGGCTCGAATCGCCAAAGACTTGAAGGACTTGCGGGACCAGAGCGTCTTTGCATTCTTTATGATAAACGCCCTCTTCGTGCTGATCGTATTTCTTATGCAATTAAACAAAGACTTGTTGCACGTGAAATGGCCCTTCGGTATCAAGACCAACATCACTTATGATGGGACTTCTCAGGAGGTAAAATTCGCTCCGTGGGTAGCACGAGTTCTCCTGCTCGGATGAATTAAATGAAAGAAGGGAAACTGTTTTGAAAATATTGATTCCCTTCAGTGATGATGTCTGCCCTTCTTTCTAGAAACTCTGACCAGGCTAACGCGTCGTTATCTGCGGGGCTTTAGATTACTTTACTAATACTCTGTCTTTTTTATTAAATCCCAACAGGCTAGGATCGCCAATGATTTGATCGAATTGAGGAACAAGAGCGTCTACGCATTTTTAATGTTCAATACCTTGTTCGTACTGATCGTATTCTTAATGCAGCTGAACAAAGATAAACTGCACATTGTGTGGCCATTTGGGGTCAAGACGAACATCTCCTTCAGCGAAGAATCCAAGGAGGTAGAGGCCTTGCGCTTCGGGAAGCCTCGACTTTCAGTTTTTCATGCTGAAAAACTAACAATTCTCCGGCGTGCCTCGCTACTTCTTATTCTATTTTCTTTCTTTCTTTCTTTCTATCTTTCTTTCTTTATTTCTTTGTTTCTTTCTCTCTAAAGAATCACAATCATCAATTTTCACCAGAGAAAGTTGAAACAATCGAAGCCTAGTTAACTGTTCACAAATATTAGGACAGCCTTTCTGAATTTTCTATTAACTTTTGTATCGTAGATCATTCTTAATCAGATGTGCTTTAAGTAGAGTTTTAAAATTCTTGAGAACGAAAAATAGGAGAGAGTTCCCGGGAATCTTTACGAGAATATTTTCATTTTCGAGAACTTTCTTCTTAAAGTCTCTATCTTTAAGTAACAAGACCTGAAACTAACAAAAAATTTTTCTAAAACAATCAGAAAAGAACTTTCCCAAAGAGTTTCACTCTTCCAAATTATTTTTAAATAATAGAACGAGATCGTTACTATTGCAATTCGACAAATATCATTTGATTCTGATTGTATGTAGTGAGACAGTTGACTGATTCTATCTGAAATTGGAAACACTTATGTTAATTCCGATTGTTCCACTTGATTAGAAAAGCGAGGCAGGCTGAATTGCATACTAGAATGGTATCGGAAATTCTCACCCTGGTCCGATTGACCAATAAATCACTGTGTCTTGTGAATAACCAAAGAAGGTTTCGGAAGTTAATTAATAATCAGGCCCTCACTTCCTCTGGCAAGGGATGATTCACCTTCCTTCCGATCTTGGGTGTCCCCCCCAGCATCGTCAATAAAATCGAAAAGTACTACTACATCTGAAATTCTTTCTGGACAATTTTCTAAATTTCAAAATCGAAATTTGACCAAACCACATCTTGACATAGAAGAAAATAAAAATTGACAATTCTAAATTTGGAGAAAAGAAATTTCAATACTCTTAGGCGTAGACCTAATGACATCCATATTTCCGGTTCCTCTAATCACAACTCTCTTCCTTAATTGAGATATATGAGAACTAATTGATAATCGAATACCTGGGCAAGACAAACTTTCAGGAATCTTATTTGATTTCTCAATGTTTTGTGTCTAACTCTAAAAATAATAAATTGATGCACTGCCTGTGATGGTGTGACCAGCACAATTAAATTAATGTGTGGGACCTTGGCCCTGGTCTTGGAAAATATTTAATAACTTCACGCGGTGGCTGATTATAAATATACAAATATTTTTATGTTTATGTGTTTGTAAATAATAATAATAATAATAATAATTACACCTATGTCTATATGTATATATACACCACGTTCCAGATTCCACTTGTAATTAATATTACATTATCTGAAGAACTCTTACAGCCAGAAAGAAATATCTAATAAAGAATGTAATTATATGTATCTATAAATAAATACTAATTTACAAGCGGAACTGGACCACCCTGGCAAAAGATTCGAATAGAAATCCTATCCAAATGAATCTCAATTATTCCATTCAATTCGAATCAATCCAAGGTTCGGTCGAATTGATTCGGTTAGGAATTTTGGTTTTGACTTCGGATTGGATAAAACTCGGAATGAAACGAAATCAGACGAATACAAATTCTTCTATCCGAAACTTTCGCCTGGGCAAAGCATGCTATAGAAGCTTCTGCTCTTTCGAATTAAATTTCATTTTCTTTAGTGTTAAAACTTTTTGAGTAACATTGATCAAATTGAAAAAAGAAAGAGGAAAATTTTCGAAAGAGAAAAGGCGAAAATAATTAGTCTCTTAGAATAGTCAATTCAAAAAGACGGAAATAAAACCTAGGGAATTTTCAGATTCATATTTCGAAGGAGTATTTGCAACTAGAACCGATAGGTCTCGTATTCGTGTTTTTCTTCGCCCTGATTTTAATCATCCAATTCACCGCTATGTTGTTTCATCGTTTTGGCACTCTGGCCCACATTTTGGCGAGCACGGCATTGGACCTCTATTGTTGCAAAAAGGTATTATTTTAAAATGTTTTTTTAAAAATCATTTTCAAGAGAAATTAAAAAGTGGATCAAATTAAATAAAATTTGAAACAATAGGCCAAAGACCTTTCGGAAGAAGCATTGCTTTCAAAACATGCTGTGGAAATAGTGAGAGACCTGCAAAGATTAGATGGAATGGAGGGAGACTATGATGAAGGAAGTGGAAGTGGACCTGGAAGACGAAAGACCATTCGAAATTTGGAAAAGAGTCGCAGGAAAACTCAGGCGATAAATACTCTTGATGTTGCTTTCCGGCAACGTTTCTTTAGCATGACAGAAGGCAATGGTGAGTGAAAATAGAAATAATCCAACACATCAGATATGATTTTGATATGAATCGAGAAAATCCTTCTAAAAAAAACTTTTCCTATCACAGGTTTGCCACGAAATATGTCAACAAGACGTTCCACAAAAGCATTCAAAGCCTTCGAGGGTCGCCGAAATAGCATCATAGCAATGAGACGAAAATCACAAATGCAAACCCTAGGAGCAAATAATATATATGGAGCACCAGGAAATGTCCTTGGAATTCAAGGTCGTCCAACAAGAAGTAGTCAAATTTCCGTCAAGGACGTATTCGAAGGCCACAGTGGGCATGTAAATGCTGCCTACGAAGCTGAAGACAGTCCAGGAAATAGCCTCAGACTTAAACCCCTAGCTGGTCAAATGAGTTGGAGAGATCCTAACTCAAACTTGTAAAATCCTAGAACTTGAATCACTAAGTCTTCCAAAGACTTTAGTATCTACACCGAATTATCAAACCAGAATTTTTTAAAACAGAAACCTTAATAAGTCGAGGTCGCTAAATGAATTTTTCCCTTCGAAAAATCAAGACCGAAAGGGAGGGATGTCAATAAGGGGATTTAAGATTCCCCTTTAACCCCAGTTATAAAATTTTCTATAAAGATCAGTTTTAAAAAATAAATTATATGAGTTTCAAGAATGGCTGAAAGTGGACTCAGGTTAAAAAAAAAAGCTGAAGTAGGAAATAAAAAAACTGGTTTTCCCTAATTTGGAGGGAAACTATTGAATTTAGAAGAAATGTTTCCTTTTTTCAAGAGTTATTATTGTACAGAAAATTTTTTTTCCAAAAATTCGATTCAGAAATCAGAACGAAAAAGTACTTTTTACCCTCTACTTTTTAGTCTCTAAGGAGAAAAAATTACTTCTTACAATTAGTCTGCTTTAGTTTTGTGCCAAAAAAATGTTTTTTACACCCCTCCTTTTAAAACCACTTTTGAGTCAGAGACTGAAGTATAAAGTTGCATTTATCACTGTCTTTACATTATACAATAATTAATTTATAGATTTCTTGCATATTTAAGTTTGTTAAAATACTCTCGTTCACTAAACTTTCCAGCTCAATTGCGACGGTTAAGGGCTATCCATAAATTATGTATCTGCTTTATGGGGGGAATTTAATATTTATTGGATGAAATAAAATGAATTTTATAGGATTTTAAATATTCTAATGGGATTCAGAAAATTTCAAAGATTTCAAGGGATTTTAACAGATTAAAAATATTTCAAAGGATTTTAAAAGGTTTCAAGAGATTTCACAGACGATAGAGACGGGGTTCAAACGATGTTGTTACGATTTGTTGTTACATGGGGAGGGGAAAAATAAGGGGAAAAAGTGTTAAATAACTGATGGATAGTCTTTTAAAGATTGAAAGTTTAAATCAGAATAACACTTAATTGTTCTGTCTATTTGTAAGAAACTGAGATTGTTTCAAAATAGAAAAAGTTCACTTAAGTCAAACTTTAGTCAAATTTTTCATTGTTTTTGAATTTATTAAACTTATTTTTGTATACTTTCTTCTCTTCTCTGAATCTTCATTGATACATTTTACTTTTATGTAAGCTTCGAAACTTGAATAACAGATGTAAATAAAATGCACGCATTGTACAGAGTGTTATATATGGTAGGAAATTGTGCATAATGCGAAAGTAAAATATTCGTATAAACGTACAGGCGCGTCGCACTTACTCGCGACTACGCTTATTCGTCATACTCTTTGCTGTTGTATGTGATACCGAAAATGTATTTAACTTATGTTTGATTTGTACATGTCTGTGTGAGATTCTGTGCGTGAATGTTTGTGTGCCACAACCACAATAACGAATGAAAAAAAAACTATGTTAAAATAATTGTAGATAACTGTCATTTTCAGTAAATAAACATTTGTGCGCAAGTTGCTCAAATTTTTAATCGATGCTTTCTTATTTAAAGAAGACTTTGAAATTAAAGTTGAACTTTAATTGACGATTTCCTCTATTCTTATAGAAGGTGATTGTCGAATTGCTTCTGTCATCAGAAGAATATATGCAATAATCATATAATCATTGAAGGCAGTTTGAACCGTTGGATTCTTCTCAAATTCCTCAGAAGACAGAGTTAAAACGGCAATACTATACGGTAAAAAAGCAAGCAAGCCATATGAGTTTCCTTTAATCCAGCTGGAAAATTAAATTTTCAAGAATAATTGTAAGCTGATCAAAAGATATATGACTGAACGACTAACCCATAGAATCCACCAATAACTATCCAATAGAAATCAAGGAATCCGTCCAAAGCTTCAGCAAGAACTCTAACAGGACCTTGTTCTTCGATAATTCCTTCATCAGTTTCTCGTTCATTGTTCTGCAATAATTAAATCAATATTATGCCTAAAAGACTAAAAGAAACGACAGAAAATGTTTGCAATAAAATTACCCAAGCTTCGATTGCACAAATAGATTCGAGCATTGTCAATGAGAAAACGAGGACAGAACCAAGAATCTTACTTTGATTAGAACGATAAAAAGCATAAGTTAATCCAGTTAGACCCATTGTCGAAAAAATTCGATGAAAAAGAGAGCGATTTCGAAAAGGTTCTCTTCTAATATCTTCCATTTTTGAAGTTTCATCTTCCATTTCTCTTGGATTAATTGCTAATATATTTTTAATTAGATTCCATATTTATTATGTCAATGAAAGCTTTTAAATTACTTTTAAAGATTTGAACCTACTTACGATAAGTTCTAAAAAATAAATTGTAGATTAGGGAACCCGTAGATCTGACGCAGAATCCAAAAATGCCAATTGAGGCAGAAATAAAATGTAATTGAAAATTAGCATGCTGTTCATAGAAATGTTTTCCTAAAACGTAAATAGACGAACTGGATACTAAAATCAAAAAAGAGTTTGACAGAACCGAATCGAAAAACATGAGAATTTTTTTTATGTGTCAAACAGTCAAATTGAACTTGAAGTTCTTCTCAAATTTCATTTGTTTTTTTTTTCTACTTACATATTTGTAGAAAAAAAGAAAAAAAAAGAAAGGAAGAACCTAATTAAAATGAAAGATAAAAATAACTTTTAAATCATTAAGGTTTTCTAAAGTAACGAGCGTTTTAAGAGAAAAAGATCTTTATTATCGATATAAAAGTATTAATATATTTATCGATCGAACATTGGCGGATAATATAATATCCGTTATTTTATTCCGGAAAATTCAACTTAACTCTAATATTTCAATGTTTCAATATTTCAATACTCAAACATAAGTAGGTACATACACTGTAAAATTCCATACCCTTAAAATAAAACTAAAAAGATTTAATCACCGGGCCTTATTTTGCACAAAATTTATGTGAACTTGACTTTTTGTCTAAAATAAAAATATTTATAATGAATAAATTTTTACCTTTTATTTGGCACCATAAAATTATGTAAAATTAATTTTCGATTATCGACTCTGTGAGGCAGTCTTTATGATTCGACATAGAATCATATGTAAAATGGAGCAGCGTAAGTACAAAACTCTATTATTTAATTAACCCATCCGCAATATTTTTTGCTAACAATATTCAATTGTAAAATGACTATTGATACATAATAAATTTCTAATAATATAAGTCACATAAAAATATAATTTATAAAAAAAATTCTATTGGAACGAATATAAATGGTTTGCGAATGAGTTAATCTTTTTAAAATAAAACTGTAGAAAATAAATTTTTGTTATTGACTAGTGTTAGTAGAATCTGCTTAGGAAACAAAATAAAATAAAAATAAAATATAGAAATATTTAGTAGAATCGAAATTGCGTAAACCTATACAGCATTAATAGCTTTTTAAAAAAATAAATCCTTTAACCCAATGTGAACTTCTAAAGTTAATTATTATTGTAATTTACTCTATTTCAGTGCCATTATTTTTTAACCAATTTTTTTAAATTTCCGATCTAATATGTACTAAATTATGAAAATTTTGTTCAAGATTGTATCAAATTGCTTAAAGGAAATTTTTTTTGAAAGCCCTCTACAATTTAAAATTATCAATAAATCGATGGAACAATTTGTCTTTTGATTATTGAGGCCGAAATCTAATTCTACCGATCTATCCGTCTCTTCTTTATACCTTTTAAGTAATTTTTCCTCCTAATTTGTACCTTTTCAGAAACACGACACTGTAATCTAGGCACAAAAGAGCTGTAAAATTCTATACAAGTTTGTAACGATTTATAAGTTTTTAACGAGATAAAGTTTCGATTTCTTTTAAAGTAGCCATTGCAAAGATTTCGACAAAGCATAGGCTATATTGCGTGAGGTCGATATAAGGAACATCAAATCTGTCGCAAAAATCTTCGGAAATAAATCGAGCGAGGCCATAGGAAGCTGTAAGACTTAGTACGAATAAATTTCCATTTTCTAAGCAGACAAGAATCAATATTAATGCTTGGAGAGCAAAAATAACATTTGTGTAGAAACGATGTTTCGAGCGATCTCGAGCAGTTGAAGATGGCTCATAAAGCATTGGAAGAAGGCCCAAAGCCAAAAGAAGTAGTCTTGCTTCCTGCCAAATCTTGTACCCGAGGAGAATTTCTGTTGTGAAAAAAGCAATAGGCGCTATTTCCACTAGGACAGAAAACCAGTCATAAAAGTTTCTAAACCGCTTAGTGGTACTTGGTGATCCTGAAAAATTTTTAACATTTTATACTATAAAAGTACTAAAGAGGGTGACCTCTCAAATTTCAGGAAAGAAATTTCCGGTTTCCCTGTCAAAAATTGTATTTTTCCCGATTGACCTTCAAAATTCAAACAATAATATCAATTATTTATCATAATTTTGAAATCACATAAAATTTTTAAAAATTGTTCAAAATATCTGAAAATCCTTTGGGAACTTTTTAAATTCTATCCTCTGAAATCGTATGATACTTTTAGAATACTTTTAAATCACTTTATCAAAATTCGAGTAATAACCCTTTCGAATTGAAAATAATTCCCTGTAATCAGAATTGAAGCCTAATTAGCGGTTTTCCCATGAGAAGCCACCCTATAATTAGATGAAAAACTAAAGAAATGTTTTAATTATAAGTTTTTTGAATATAATATACATGTAGCTGGAAAAATGAATTCAAGGAAAAACTCACCAAATCGAATCATTCCAAGAACAGAGTGTGTAAAAAGAATTTGAAAAGCTCTTACAGCCCAAGCGTGATTAATTACTCTAAATGAATAGGAATCTTTGAAGAATTTCATACAGGCAATTGTAACAATTAACTTTGCCAAGTGTGCAAACACACTACATGGATTCGCCATAATTTTTATCGTGATCTTCACTCAAACATCTGATCTAGTGTTTCCAATGAGAAGATCCCTTACAACTATTCGTGCTAAAAAAACATGATTAGAAAGTACAATTTAAGAAAATAAGTTGTTCATTAATATTATTTGTATTTTAATATTAACAATATTTATAGTTTATGTGCTTCATCTTACAATGGTTACAAATATTTTGAGGTTAGCTTACCTTATATTATGAAATTAGAGACAATTGTTTATTTCGTCTTTTTTCTCTCTCATTCTATCAAATTTTTTGCCTTTCTCTTTTTCTACACGTTCTACACCACCCACGTGGAATAAAATGAATTGCCATGTGTTTATTTATAAACAAGAAAAGGATCACACATCGCGAAAGTATGCAGGAGATACAAAGCTGAAACTGCTTTATTTTCCTCTTTTTATGCTTAAATTTTATGGTTTACAAATGTTTCTCAGTGTAAAACACAATGTAAAATGATATAAAAAGTCTACACTGCAAAGAAAAACACGGTGAGTGATAATAAGGATGGATGAAAAGTAACGCTATATAACAACAAACTGCAGTTAACCTCATTCTAGCAGACTACATTGCATAATGTGATGTCAAAATGTCATTCAAGTTCATTCAAGTTGCCAATAAAGTAGAACAAGAATGATTATAAGGAAAGAAAGGATCATTATTTATATGATTATAATTTACATAGATATAATCTAACAGAGAAGAACCAGAAACTTGATATTCACCAAACATATGAACTTGAACTTGGACCAAAATATAAAAAATCAGCAGAGGAAGGTGGAAAATCAAAAACTAAATAAAACGAGATACAAAAAAGAAAAGAATAAGTTACCAAAATGAGAGGAAAAATGACGAACCATAAGGAGGAAAATAATTTTAGCGATTTAAATTACGCGCGAATAACAACCAATCAGATGCCGAATGCAACGCGTGCGCAGTGGTTACAAGTGGAATTTGAGAGACGGACTTGACATTTGAGAGAAACATGACTTGACATTTGGAAGAACTTGAGATTTGGGAAGTTGACATTTGGAAGAACTTGAGATTTGGGAAGTTGACATTTGAGAGACTCGAGTGTATACTAAATTTGACTTAAAAACAAATATACACACCTTTCATTATAGAAAATGTTTCTAAAACATCTGGGATGAGTTCACAGGTGCATCTATTAACATAAGAAAAATATTAAAATAAGATATTAAAATCAGATATTAAAATAATATAAAATTATTTCATTGGTTATGCATAACAATTTTAGAAAAAATAGAATATATTCCTGCAAAAATTAGACCTGCAACAAAAAATATACATCACAAAATTTAAGAATTCATGTTCTCTTGATGAAAAAATAACGATAAATAAACGATTTATAAATAAACGAGTACTAAATTATGTTAGATATCTGACCTGGTTTATCTTATTACCTGAAAAAATATTAAACAATTAATGTTTGAAAAGAGAAATAATGTGTTAAACTTTATTCTATATTTTCATATATTCTTCTAAAATAATAAAGATAATTACCTGTTTACATCCTTAAAATAAAATTATCAGTATTAATTTTTAATTATTTGAAAATTCATTGCGATAATTACAATAATGAAAAACTATACTTAACTGTAACAGTAAATCAATCACAATCAAACACTCAAAAAACAAGTCTAAAAAAAGGCAATTAAAATTTTAAAAGTGTTCCCGAAACAAAAAATTTAATTTGTCAAAAGATATTTAAAACTCTGTAAGAAAAGTAACAATTAATTAATAAATCTGAAACAAGCAAAAATATTTAGATTGAAATTTATGCCTCTAAAAAGAAAAATGATTAAAAAATTAATATAATTTAATGTAACAGTGGGCCAAAAGTTAATAATAATAAATCCTGAAACAAAAGAAATCACACAAGAAGAAGAATAAGTATAGAAGAAAGTTACAATCATCATAGTGACTAGCGTGAAAATATAAATAAACATTAAATATCCGCCCATCAAAGATGGTCCAATATTTAACATAATTAATAATTATCTACGATATATATACATACTACACTAGACATATTCATATCAGGTGAACAATTTTATAAGTTGAAGGATAATTTGTTCAACTTAGAACATTGAATCCTGTGAACGAATATCACTTTAATTCAGGGCAAAATATCGAACGAAATACAATTTCACCCTGATACTACCTGCTTAAAATTAAACATTCATTCCAGAAAAATGACCTGCCTATTCCTAGCTATATTTAAAAAGTCAAAACAAGAATCAAACCAACACACACACCACGATTCTCATCCACACCACCCAGGTGCAAAAGAACCTATACCTAGGGATTACGTCCCGAGACGCATCCGACACCTGAGTTTATTAGGCCACGTTAGGGCACACACATACCAGCTCCAACCCTGAAATCATACACCGTTTCAAACAGAGCAAAAAGTTAAATTTAAACTGAATTTTCACTTTAAATTTAAGCAAATAAATTTTGTTAAATAACAGGGTTATTATTTGAATTACGGAAATACTTGAAAAAAGAGAAAATTATTTGAAATTTTCAAGTAAGACACAAATACAAAAATATACACACACACATTTTGTGCCTTACTTGATTAAAAAACAAAACGGTGTACGCAAACATTTCCATAGGTTAAACCATTAGTAACATCCTGTGCTAAGCTTTTCAGATAGATTTTATTTATATAGATAGATATTTTATTTAAATAACAGGGTGTCTAGCGATTCTTTATAAGAAGATTATTTTCAGGTCCTTTCTAGCTTTCCCAGTTTAAAAAATTAACTTTATAAATTGTAACAATGTTTTTAGCATCTTAAATACAAATAATACTAGTAATAAATTAGAGTATTGCTGCAGCAGCTTGCCAAACAAAAAGTGATTCGAATTTAAATCATATTTTCCTAATACAAATACTCAAATCTAAATTCCCAATTAATTCTTCTAATTAGTTGGAAATACTCCGTTCCCCTCTTATTTTACGAATAAGTTGGGCAATAAGGATTAATAGATTGAGGTATATATATTTTAAATGTTCAATTAATCATTAACCGGATTCATAATCACAAATTGTAGAGGCCAAACGCTGTTTAGCTACAATAAATTTATCTGAGAGCTTAAAGTTAATTTGATTTTCCAATAAAATGTTGAAGCTCACAATTGTTAAAAGTTGTAATTATTTTAACTATTCTATTAAGGATTTAGATTATTATTAAAATACTATTAAGATATTCTATTAAGATTTCTTTACTATTTAGATTTGAAATAGTTCTACTTTTAATATTCTTGTGAAAAAAATATTAAGGAGATTTTCATCATTCAAGAGTTTTCAAGGTCGTAGCTAGACAACATGATATTTTGAAAGATAAACCAAATAAACTATGAATTAAAATTAAAATGCATAAAAAAAATAAAGAATTGCAACATATAATAATGCATTGAATTAACAATTAACTTATCTTTAAGGAAAAAAATCTCTGATATTACTCAAAAAAATATATGAATTTAGTTCAAAAAAAAAAAAATTTCAAAAATTGTTTGCTCAGGATTTCATCGTTTCAAAGAAAAAGCGCGACTAAAGAAAATTATTAGCAACATCAATCGTATTTAACTTCCTTTGAAACGAAAATTATCCTCTCTTTTCTTGGTATCTCGATTTTGATTTATAATCAAACAGTTATTTTCAAGCTACTAAAGATGGAAAATCACAAAATAAGATTATTATTTGGAATCTCACTGTGAAAACAATTTAAAAATGTACAAGGAAAAGAGTGTCCAAGAAAAGAACGAGCCTATTCTAAAAAAATGTAAACATCTTGTCCACTCGCTGATTGTCACCAGCGGTCACTATGAGATTGTATGATTGAATAATTACAACCTCACTTCGTGCTGGTTTCTAACCTTTCATTCCCAACATGATGAAGAGAAGAGGGACTAAAATCTCACTCACCCTCTACACACTCGCAAGTCGCGATTCTGAACAGTACGAGTGGTAGATAATAGATCTTGAATTCCCTCGATCAGATGATTTGTGATGTTATTCCTTTCCAACATTCTCGTCGCAAAATTGTTTAGCTTTGATTTTGGAAATAGAACTCGAAATTTAGGATTGTGAAAACAGTTAATAATTACCAGCATGTCCTACATGCTTATTTTTAAAATAAGAACACCAAGGAAATTTAAAATCCTTCCATAGTTCTCGTTACACGGAAAAATACTGAATTTTTCACTCTACGAGATTTATCTGAAAATATAAAAGAATTGCACATTACTTTTGTACTATTATAATATTAAATACAACTTATGACTTTGTGTCAGCAAAATCAGATTTAACGAGAAGAATGCAAAAACAAAATTCAAATTGGAACATTAATAGATCTAAAGAAAATTCAAACATTTCAAATATTATGTTTTTAAGGGTGTACAATTCAGAAACATAATTTTTGGATAATTTGAATTCCTCATTTTACGTAAAAATATCAACAGTAAAGATTTTTTCGCTCTATATGCACAATGCACATTTCTATTTTAAATCTGAATACCTCTACAGATCAAAAATATATTTCATTCTCATAATTATTGAGTAAAATGGAAAATTAAATTTTGAGGTTTGAATTTCGATCAAACACCGCACAGAATTTATATCCTATCGTAAATCAATTTCTGGGTTAGAAAATCTCAGCAACATTAAATTTCGTAAAGTATATTTTATATTAACAGAACACTAATTTAATTATTTTTAGTTTTACTCCGAATTAATTTTGGTCTAATTTTGTAAGTTAGAAAGCAATTATTCATCGTAAATAAAAGAAAAGTATTTTTATGATTTTAAACTGCGCGCGAGAAGTTACAGTTGATACGGCCCTACCCTGTTGGAAGTAAAAAGATAGAAAGTCTATATATTTGAATCTTTTTCAATATTCAAGATTGAAATAGAAAGGAAAAATGTATCCAAATTATCCCTATCCATGCCAATCTATTTTTATCTTTATAATCTGTATCCTTCGTCTATCCACGTCTAAACACGCCAATCTTTTTCTATCCCTTTTGCAACCTATGGATGCAAAGTGTACACTTGGGAGGGATAGAAAATCTCTAAAATCTCTATCCTTTTATATCTTTTTACTTCCAACAGGGTAATTTTTGACCTCATGTCGATTCTGAAATCGATTCACAGCAACTTCAGAGAATGCCCCAAAAAGCCGTAGAATCGGGGTTTGCGTGTACTAATATAAATTATATAATATGAAAAGCACAATTTTACCCGATTTGCAATGAGATACAGTTAAAGTTGTACACTTGCTCTTTCTTAAATGTCATTAGCGAGACATCCTTGCAATTTTTTCGATGCATTTGGTTTTAAAGTTTGATTTGGAGACAAAATCTTTCCTCACTGAACTTTGTTTTCATATGTGTCAATACTGAAATAAGATAAAAAAATATTGTAGTGAAAACAGGGAACTAAAATAGGAAGTTATGGAATCATATTAGCACAAAAATTGTGAAAACCTACCGACAACCTTTGTTGACGAGCATCAACACTATTTAATCATGTATTCAATAGATCTTCTTCGTAGCAATATCTATCTGAACGTGAAACTGCTTCACTTGCAAAACGCTTTAGACTTTGTTTTCCTATGTGCCAATACTGAAATAAGATAAAAAATATTGTACAATGAAAAAATGGGAATTAAAATAGAATGTTATGGAAACATATTCGCACAAAAATTGTAAAAACCTACCGGCAACCTTTGTCTAAGAGCATCAACACTACTTAATCGTGTATTCAATAGATCTTCTTCGTAGCGATATCGATCTGAACATAAAACAGCATCACCTGGGAAACGCTCTATACTTTGTTTTTCTATGTGCCAATACTGAAATAAGATAAAAAATATTGTATAATGAAAAACTGGGAACTAAAATAGGAAATTATGGAAAAATATTCGCACAAAAATTATGAAAATCTACAAGCAACATTTTTTGACGAGCATCAACACTAATTAATCGTGTATTTAATAGATCTTCTACGTGGCGATGTCGATCTGAAAGTGAAACCAGGTGAAACTGCTTCAACTTGGGAAACGACACTAGCCCACATTGATCCAGTGTCCATATTAATCGACTTGTTAAAATAGTGCACCTGAAAAAGATAAAATATTATAAATAAAGTAATACAATGACATTTTAAAGATTATTTAATTGAAAGAAATTTTTCAGGTACCAGGTGTTTAATAACCTAGACATAAAATTTAATATTGCATCGCAAAACATAATAAACTGAAAAAAAAATATTATTTTTAAACATATAAAAAAATAACTTACCACACTGTTGTGCTTGATTCTAATAATTTCGTTCTTCTGAAGCACTTTACTTAAAAAAGCAAGATGATACTGACGAGCAAGTATAACCTATAGCGAACTCCTTCAGTTTCCTTACTTTGTCATACATTTTGTCACTAATTCATAAACTAAATACTTGTCGAATCTAGTTTTTAACATTATTAATATAATCAATTCGACACGAAATTCCCACAAACGTTGGGACTGAATTACATTGTCTCCATTGTAGTTAACACGCACAAGTCAAATCACCTAATGAAATGATCATGAATGACATGAATGTGAACGATTGTTTATATTCTATCGACGCACTCCAAAATCCTAGAATGTACATAAATAAACATTGCGAGCGTTGACTTCCAAGAATCACGAACACTATACTAGGTATTGTATACTTATATTAACACGCACAAGTCAAATTACCTAATTATCACAACAAAGCATTGTTCAGTATGTCGATGTACTCTCAAGTCCCAGAATGTAAGTACATAAATATTACGAACGTGACCTCCAAGATTCACAGCACGCACAGCACTAGCGATGATCCATTCCAACGAATTTTTAGAAAATTTTCAAACTTCCTTCTTCCAAGAAATTTAACCATTTGAGCCAATCAGCAACCGATACATAAGTACTCTCTTCAAAACTACGGAAGTCAAATCCTGCTTGATTGCACAAAACGCACATGTACTCAGAAAAACCGCCAAAACCAAGACAATGGCAACAATGACAAGCAAACATAACCTAACAAAATTCAATTTTGTTACTTCGGCACACATTTTGTTATCATTTGATTAACTAATTACTTCGCGAATCTAGTTTTCAGTAGGTTTTAACAAACAAGTCGACACGCAATTCCTACAAACGCCGACCATAAACATGATTTCTAGACGCAAAGTTCATCACAGCAAATTTCACCAGCACCTCTCTCAAGTCACTTGATAACCACTGCGCATGTGTTGCGCTCGGCATCTGATTGGTTGCTACTGGCGCGCAGTTTAAAATGCTGAAGAATATTTTATACGGAATACGTATACGCAATTGATGTAACATTTGAGAGAGGGAATTTGGTGAAATTTTCAGAATTCGAATGTAGAACAAAAGCAACTGGAGTCAAACGTACAACTTAAGGTGCAGAAATAATTTTACTAGATATTTATAATTGAATTAAAAAGTCTTAGAAAATCTCTTATTTAATAAATTTCTCTACAGAATCAAGGAACAATTTTTCTCTAAGTTTTCAAATTATTTATCATTATGCAGAATATGAATGTATGTTAGTATTAAATTTAAATATCAACAGTAAAAATGATATGCGCAAAAAAATTAATATAATTTAATAATAAAGTTTTCTAAGTCAACAAAGAAACAAATGCTTTGAAAATGTTTTGTTACATTAGTGTATATTAAACAAGCAAGATGTACACGAGCAGTGCGATTTTGGAACTTTAGAAAGATATAAAAATTATGTAATAATACAAAATGCAAGTTTGAATATAACATTCATGAAATAATCATTATACAGAATTACTCCATTATCGAATAAATGTAATTCGATGTATATATTTAATCATCTAACGAGGTAAAACAAACATTATTTAGATGATCGCTCAATGCACAGCGAAGCAGTTATATGTTCTCTTGTGGGAGCCTTAAAAACTATGCATTGAATATTTTCCAATTTGTTTCTTTTCATAGAAAAATGGTAAGAAATTGTTAAACTCCACACGCACATGAAAGCTCTTTTAGACTCGATTTAATTAAATCGAGACAAGTGAATACTTGTTCCTTAAATACATATTTACATTTTTACACATTGTACAAAGTAGTATTGATAATATCGCTCTATCTAAAACTTAAAACTATCGGATTGGAATGTAAACACTTATTTGCTTTTGCTTCAATTTATATGCAAAAAGCAAATGCTATGAGTATATATTTATCGAGAGAATACGCATAAGATACATCTCAGGCAACATTGTAAAATACAAGTATAAGATTAATCATGGCCAATACGATTAAATTTATCTATGAATTTTTTTATTACTCAGTTGCATCTTAAAGTACGTTAAAATGGAATATCATAAGCTTCACATTAAATCCGATAGTGTTACATCATCAGCTATACATCATAACACTAATTCTTGACAGTAATTATAAAAATATTATTAACCTTTTACTGTATACGAATTCTACTTTAACTAAAATGGCAACTCGATCTTTGTATGTAATTGAAAAAGATGTATACATGAATATCTTTTTAAAATATGCACATTCATTTAGATAAGGCTAAATGTTTCATTTTCGTTTCAATAGAGTTCGAAAATCCACATTAATAAATACTGTTCGCAGTACGGAAGTAACATTCCTCGAATTTGAAATAAGTTAAAAAAATGTAGAAATACATTTAATATGTTAAACAAGAAAATGAAAATAAATTAACAATGATTTTGGTACAATTTTCATTGAACGTCTTATCAATGATGATTGACTTAATATCTTTCTATTTTAAACAAAAGGATATTGATATTATCGTTAAAATTCAATAATAATGATGCGATTAAGTTTAGACAAACACAATTCATTAAAAAAAAATATTGATCGTTGTCTGAAAATAGTGTAATAATATGTACATGCGTATATATTATTATCATATTTTTACTTTGCTTTCACGTTAAAAATTTTTACTTAAAAAAATAAACATTGAAAGTTCCTCTTAACTTTCTCTCTATAAGATAGAGATAACTGAGAGTACTTCGTTTCTCTTGAAAATTTTCCGAGATCGACAGTTCTTCCTAAATGTATGAATAAGGTCCAGTTTGCAAAGACGTGTAAAATAATAAATATGCACTGGAGTTCTGCGACTTAACTTGATTAGATGAGACTTCGGCGACTGTGTGATCATCGTATTTGTACCATCTAAAATTGTAAATCAAAATTAAAACTGATCGATTTCTACTATTTACATATATACAATTGTGATTAAAAAGTTACTTACTTGTTTTGAGGGGCACTTTTACAATATGCGGTGTAATGTCCGCCCTCCATAGTTCCATAATGATTTGACATTGCATATAAACTGTAATTGTATCCGGAGTTGTTCGTATTGCCGACAGTATCCGAATCATTTACTACGTAGGGCCTCAAATTAAAGTCCGTCAAAGGGAAATCAACTTGGGTGTTACGTTTTTCCAGCCAACCGTCACTTTCACCAAAACGATTTAAATGTATAACGACGATTGGCGCTAATCTAATGAAGTCGAATTTCTTTGTTGCTTCTCTTTCTGCTTTGCAATGTGGACATTTCCAGCCGGATACTCTCTGTCCACTTACGTATTTTCTGATGCAGTCCTAAAAAATGTCATAATATGCTTGAATTCGTCTCATTTAAAAATTAAAATACATAATATTAAACATGAAACATACGTCTAACGTGCACTTCGTGGAAGGAGGTAAAGACATGGTCAAGCTGTTAAAGGTTTCATAGGTGATGCTGTTCTTTCCACAAGTAGAACACGTAATTGTCGATTTTAACTGACCAAAGAACAATCTTGAAATTATAGATTTTTGTCCATTCATCGCTTTTATCCATTCCTGCTCAGCAGGAGTTAAAAGATCATTAACTGTAATTTTGTGTTTCTGAAAATAAAAGTTTCATTCGTATACAAGTTAAAAATATAGGATGATCAGATGTAGGGAAGTTTGGAAAATGTTAGAGAAATGCAAGTAGTTGTCAGGAAAAATAAAAATTGATCAATCAGTGTGATTGTTTATTAGTAATTATGTTCGTCTGAGATTTATGCTAATTATGTTTTTTTTTATATTACATATATAGCTTTTTATAGTTTATTCTTGGATATCTAAGGGTTTATAAAGATTTCAAGAGATTTTATGTGACATTTTTTCAAAATATCAACAGTATTGAAAGCTTATTCGCATTTTTAATACTTTTCGATTAGGGAAATTTGTCTAAAAGTCAGGGAAAAGTTAAATTTCTATTTTTCACTTTTAAAGTTAATTTAAAACATATATCTTACCGTTTTTAAGTCATTGTGCATCCACTCTAATAAGAAAGTTAAAAATTCATGAGAATCTTGTTGTTCGTAACTTTCGAACTGTAGCCTATATTGACCGATAACAACCTAGAATGAAAAAATTCTAAAATATTCAGATCAAATTCTAAGATTTAAACTATTAATAAATCGAGATAATTATGAGATTTTGTATTTTCGTACCTTTAGATCACGAGGCGATATACTTTTGTATTGTCCACGCCAAAGGGCTTTTATCACATGGGCAACTTCTTCGGCAACTTGACCTTGGGTTCCATTCTCATTAGTATTATTAAGATCTTCTACATAGGAATTATCGTTAAAGTACTTTGCCAAATTGGCTGTGTTTGACAAACACTGTATTATGCTATTCATGTAACACGAATTCCCCAAATTCTTAAGTCCTGTGATTCCCGGATGCTGCAAACATAAGAAGTTAAATTACAAGATTATATTGAGAAAACCCATATTTGATGAGCGTAAATTGAAGATTTTTAAATTCATTGCAGTATGTTTTTTATTTTGGACCTGGGTGAATACTTTCTGCAAGAATACGAAAGCAGTCTAAAGTTAGTTAATAAAAAATTTAAAAAATATACTATTTCATTAAAATAGTCACCTTAAGATTCTGAAGTATTACCTTTCTGAAATAATTGACAATATGTAGAGGAATAAATTTTCTTTTTATATAAACCATTTCAGAATTGTAGAGAAAAATAAAATCAAAATTATTCGCTAATAAAGAAATCCAAGTCACGTCTTTTTAAATTTAAGAGTTTTAACTATTTTTTCTTCACAGTGGAACACATTATGTTGCAACTTCTCTCGATAATTACACTTCACTATTATTCATATTAGTCTCTTCCTACTGTAAATTTCCCAGCATATAAATGTGCGAAAGCTTGATATGTTGATATTTTTTCTGTTAATTTGCTAAGTTGATCACCAGCTCTCTAGATAACTGGGTACTCAGCTGGTAGTAAATAGCGACCGCTGGAATTAATTGGATTGGGAAATCGTACAAGTAAACAGTATTTCCGTATACACGTGCAGAAGTTTCTATTAAACGCGTTTTGCAAAAGAATGCGTCATTGTATTTAAATCTACCAGTTCTTTAAAATTTCAAGCTACCCACTTTTAAAATATACGAGTTCAATTCGCATTTGAACTTTGTCTGAAACTATTAATTACACTCCCGTTGTAAAATTGTCTTATTTAATTATTTCGATATTAAAATTAGATTCCAGATTCCAGATAGTAATATGTAGATCTCTTTTTATCTGATTTTTATTGGATCGTGAAAAATACTGTTTGTTGCAATGATAGATAACGCACAAGGTCAAGATATAATGCACATATCAAATCAAAGACACTAAAATTAATATCACTCGCTAATTTTGCATTTTAACACATATTTACTACAGAATTAATATCGAACCCTCTCCTCTATAAAGACTTTACTTTGCAGAATGACGTTTAAATTTGCAGAGTATAAAAACGTCATATCTTTACACAGACTGGCGCTAGAGTTACGAAATTTTCCAGGCTAAGAGGATATTAGTGTTAAGAAATGTTTGAATTTCTAAATTTAGTAAGTTCATTGACATATGTACATAAATTAAAATAATTATCATTTAGTTTCTCCAACTTTATACCGTCAATAAAAAATATTTTTCCTTAAAATTAGATAATTTACCTCCGTTTCGTACAGACGGAGGTAACTGACCCAGTTTTAGTAAAAAATATTTTTTATTGCAAACGTGAAGTCGGCGAAAATAAATTGTTCATCTGGTAATGTATCATATACTCTTAAAATTTATGTTTATCTGGATTTCATTATAAATATTTTTCACGATCACAATTTCAGATTTCTTATCATCACTTTCTTCAGTCAACTGCAAAATCTCTTTACGACAGCTGATATACTCACGGGATTACTTTTGTCAACTACACTGAAGATTTTGATTTGCACCATTATTTCAAAGGATAATTTGAAAAACTCTAAACGCGGAATCGTTGAATTAATTTTTGAAACTGTTATCCGAATTGCAAGAATGGATAGCTGCCAGGCAACTGACACGTGATAACAAAATTATCTCATATTGAATGTAATGTCACGTGAACATTTATTATCAGTCTGGTTTCTGGTTTCTGATTTATGATAAAGTTTGAATTTATTCGCCCTTATCGCGGAATTTATTACTCTATATTTAATCTGATAACAACAGATTGAAATGTGCTCGTTTCCAATTTAATGGATGCAAGTACTTCAATGATTCGACTCAATCGAATTTACATTCTATTTTAGAGATAATGCTGGCCAACTAAGCCTTTCAAACATGACAGAAGTTAATCATTTATCAGTACTGACATCTCACTTCAAAGACTAAAAGAACTTGCGTGTATGTATATTAATGTTTCAGTAATTTGTATTTAGTTAACAAAATTATGTTGCTCATTGTGAGACTACACTTTTCAGTTTTTTCTGCGTACAAAATTACAGAATTTAGCAAGATAATGTATTCAGTTAATATTTCACTATAACTGTATATAACATTTTCATTCTGCTCTTTTCTAATTAGGAATATTGAGTTTTTTTTTGCATTCTTCACTTTTAAATATTTATGCTAATTTACAACCTTTCATTTAGGTTTCACTGTTTAGGTATTTTCAACTCTTGAATAAGAAACTTAATAAAACGTTATTTAATTAAAATTTACGAAAGAATTTTTCAGATTTTAAGAAACTCAGTAATAATAATTTGACCAGAATGTATATATGCAAATACAAATTATAATTAAAAAAAAATATATATTGAGGTACATGAGATATATTTTTCGAAAATTAAAAGTTCATAAATATATTATTGATTTAATGACATATTCATTTTTTGGAGAATGGAAATTTGCTTTCCAGCAATATAAATATCATTTAAACACAAAATTATGAAAACTAATATCAGAAGTACAAATATTCGTTTAAATATTTGTTTTTTGAAATATAACAATTTTTACAATATGTACTTACACTTTCTCCTCTGAACACTGGCTCCATTCTTCCTTCACGATCTTTACAGATCATTGGTGATCGTTTAATGTTATTTATATTAATAATTCGATTTTCTTTTGGAGTCATATGTGGCTTCGAAGTTCTGTCGATTTCTGGAACTTTACGATCCTCAACCTTTTATTAAAAAATATTATTTTTAAATAATTAAGAAAGCATCTAGACAAACGCCTTGTGTATTATAGATTAATGAAAAGTATTTTATGGATTGAACATTGAACATACACAAAAAATAAAAAATTGCAAGTATATTTAATAACATTATAATTTCTAAAAAATTTAACATATTCAGGTTAAATTAAAATAAAATAAGACAAGACGTAGTGCAATAAATAATTATGTTCGTGCTTTTGAAAAAAACAGATACATACACGATGCTTTACTTTTAACTTCTTTACCTGGACGAGATTTGGACTAGAATGTGAGCGTGTTAGACTTGTATTTGTGTTAGTGCTATCCTTCAGAGGTTCCTTGTGAACGTCGCTCTCATCTTTTTTGAGAATGGAATGTTTCTCTTTTCGCTTTAGCTCAAATGCTCTGCAAGTTAAGTGGCAAATAAAAAGAATATCCTAAGAAAAAAATGCTTTAAAGATGAAAAGAAAATACAACTTCATACTTACTGGTAAAGCTTTTTTCGCTCGATTGAGTTGGATTTTTTATGTAACTCTGTAGATCCGAAACGCCGTTGCAATTCTTCACTAACGTACTTCAATGCTGACTCTTTTGTAAGATTCATAGTTTTAAGATCATTTTCAAGTTTAATACGTTTTTTTTCCTGTAGAAAGAAAAACAATGAAGAATTTTATTTAAACTACTTGAGAATAATTTAAACATGAACACTGAAATAAAAATCTTACAAGAGCATCTAGTTCTGTCTTTTGTGAGAGATATTTGTTGTAACTCATATCTATAGTATTCTTGTTGCCATTGAGTTTACTCTCAAGCCACTCTCTTTCCAAATTTAACAATTTGTTGTCCAGATCTTCGTAGTTGTTCTTAACAAGATACAGCTCTTCTATTATTGAAAGAAGCTTAGTGTTCTGTTGTACTAGTGAAGCAGGTTTATTACTGCGATCAAAAGTTGGTTTTGGAACGATATCAGCTGTCTTGTTGACGACAATTTTAGGCTGAACAGGCGTTTCTTTTCTTTTAAAACGAGTTTTATCGGTTGTACCATTTTCTATTAAGAAAGGATTTACAGGCCTTTGATCGTGCACAGATTCCGATGATCTCCATTTGCTTTCAGAATTATAAGCGTTATTAACTGGCTCGAATTTGTTTGGATAATCTTTAACGACATTATTTTCCTTCAAAGCTTTCTGATCTGCAAGTGAAGCTATTTTATTTGCAGTTTTATTTGTATTAAGGATTTCTTCGTCTAGGATGGTTGGAAATTCAAAATCGTCTAAAATTTCGTTGAGCGAATTTTCTTGCGTACCCGGTAGTTTTACGTCAGGATTGGTTACGAATTGTGGATAAAGGTTCAACCATTCATTGTAACCACCTTGCAAAATCGCTATTCTTTTATGGTTTACACCGGGATCCCATTCTATCAAAAGATTTTTCAAAATACTTAAACGATCTTTTCCTTTTAAAGAATCCTGGGTCGAGTGCCAATCTAAAAGAACTGTCATATCTACGTTTTTGCGACTTTCGAATAATTGTCTCGATCGTTTGTCTTTGAGTTTGTCGAAGTATTTATCAAAATATGTACACAATATTCTGAAACAAAAATTGTTTTACATCAGATAAGCTTGAAAAATCATACAATTACTTCGATTTAGGGTCTATTATTATTAATATATTAATTACCCTTTTTTAATTTCTTCAGGAGGAATGTGTATGCATTTTTCGTTTATTATATGAGAGTTTATGAAATCTTCTTGTGGTCTGACATCAATTAAAAGAATTTTACTGTCTGGAGCTTTTAAGAATTGGAAAAGCTGCATGCACGTTATCTCCTCAGATTCTTCAACAATTGGATCTTCGGGTGGTGTTTCAGGCAATAACAATGGAGCATCAACGGAAGAATTACTAGACGAAATGGAATTGACCTTTGCTTTTGAATCTTTTGATCCACTGACGGACTTTATCTCATTTTCAAACCGGGACGATAAAACTTCATTCAACTTCTGAAGTTCATTTTTTACTTCTTCTACCTGTAATATCAAATTAAATTTGTTCAATTTAAAAAAAAAAATCTTAAAAATGAGGAATGGTTTAAACTTAGGAAACTAAATCATTCCTACCTCACTTTCCAATATAAGAAAAGAATAGTGCTTTTTACCATTCTTTTCAGAACTTTTGATAAAATCGACAATGCTTTGCCATCGTTTAAAATATATATATGCTTCATCATCTTGGTGGTTTTTCAAAGCAGATTCGCCTTTAGAGCGAATAGGCTTTAACCTCTCATAAAGATCTTTAGGTTTTTTTCCTTTGAAATCCACGTATGATTTTTTAATAAGATCAGCCATGGAAGAAACAGGAATCTGTGTTACATTAGCCATTTTTAATATTAATGGAATGTGGCGAAAAATCTGGTTAGGCCGAGTTATAAACTGAAAACAATAAATGATGGACATATTTATTTTAGAATTCTTTAAGTCTTAATACAAAGTTGTCTTGAAATATTACTTTTAAAGCTACACTTTAAAAAATCCTATGTAAATTTACATTCCGCCTGTGACTACTTTCCTTTATAAATCACTACAATTTTACGATTTTCTTAAGAATTTCTGTTGAATTATGAAGAAATTACAAACAATTTCAGGAATTTCACACAAAAAAAATGTAAAATTTACACAATCAATCAAAATTTACATGTTTTTTTTTTATAAATTTCCTCTAGAAATTACTAGTATTTTATGTCCCTGATTCCTAGTGTAAATTTACACATAAGTTGTTACAGCGTACAAATACTTAAATATGAGCATTTTTGCCTTTTAAAACTACATTATTTTCTTTATAAATATAAATTTTAGATCATTTAAGTTTAAAAAGTAATTTAATATATCAAACTCGCTCATTTATATTCTAAGAACTACAAGTACACTTATTATTTTAAAATATTCTTAGTATAGAGAATATAAAAATGTTAAATAAAAAAATTATTCATAAATTGTTTAGATTCAGAGAGAGAGAGAGAGAGAGAGAGAGAGAGAGAGAGAGAGAGAG